>VDFB02281492.1:777317199-777336324 GCA_007258455.2 Sequoia sempervirens
TCATGATCCTTTTGTTGTAACTACATTTGAGATGATTCTAATAGGCTTAAAGATGGTTTAAAGTGCTTAAATTTCTTTTGTCCAATAGTTCAAGCTAATGGATTCTAAATACTCAATAGTCTTCATTGTTGACAAGACCTCTCAAGGATACCCTTAGGGAATGAATCTCGACCTCTATAGGAAAGATGGATTTGGTTCTATATACAATGGAAAATGGTGTTTTGTATGTGGGTGTGTAGATTCTCATTCTATAATCCCACAAAGTATGGTTCAACCAAAGGTTCCAATAATGGACAATGTCATTAACATTATTTTTAAGGATCTTAAGGATTGTCTTGTTAGATGCTTCCACCTAACCATTTCCCTGAGGGTAGTACAAGGTAGAGAAGTGGTGTTAGACATAGAATCTATTACAAAACTCATGGACATCTTGATTCTTGAACAAAGTTCCATTATTGGTAATGATGGTTTGGGGGATACCATAATGACAAATCAAATAGTTAAGGATGAACTTTGATATTTGTTTTCTAGTAATGTATGTTAGAGGTATGGCTTCTATCCACTTTGTAAAGTAATTTGTGGAAGTTATGATGAACCTATGTCCATTCGATGAGGTGTGGAATATCTTGCCTATAAGGTCGAGTTCCCATTGTGAGAAGGGCCAAGGTGTAGTGATTGGATGCAATTCCTATGCTGGTGCATGAATGAGATCATTATGTTGCTTGAATTGAAGAAATTTCTTTACAAAATGAATAGCTTCTTGTTCCATTAATGACCAATAGTATCTAATTTTGAGTAGCTTCTTATCTAGATTAGGGCTGCTAGAATGAGACCAACAAACACCATCTTGTACTTCCTATAAGGTAGTTCAAGCTTCTTCCAGGTTGAGACATCAGAGCAATGCAACATCAAGGATTTGTCAATATAAGGTATCTCCAAGGATAGTAAAGTGTGTGGTTCAATGGATGAAATTTTTCTTTTGGTTACTAGTTGTGGACAAAGATTTTGGCACCACATGACTCCCTAACACTTCTAGGATTTTTCACCTAAAAGGAGAGAGTTAGGCCAAAATGTGCAATGTGCCCACTCAAAACTAATGAAAATATGAATGAAATATTCCTAAATTTAATGTCCTAATGCAATAAACTGATAAAATATATTGATTATTAATGCAAAACTAATGAAATGTAGAATGTTTGAAAACACTATGTGATATGCAAAATGACCCAAGAGTGCAAAAAAACTATAACAAAAATGAATGAGATTGGAGAGGTGCACCTAGAAACTGGAATGTGATGTAGAGAGGCTCTAGAATCCTATAGAATTTTCTATTGAAGCCAACTAGGACACTTACACCAAGCTCAGTGACTTAGTCCTATTTTGGGGAGATTTTGTCAGAATAGGTTTCAGCCAAAATGGTATCCAAAAATAGATAAATCACTTTTGAGGCCTAGAAGTGGGAATAATTCACCATTGATGACAACTTAGTCCACCTTCAACTTTTAGGAATTTTGAGACAAGAATATGTAGCTCTCAGTCTGCACTTCTCTTCTTGACAAGTGTCTAGATGTAATTCTACAAAATTTAGTCTGTAAGTGATCTCCAAGCTTCCTTTAGGGCTTTGTTGACTCTAAAAGACTTTGATGGATTGATGACACCTTTTAACACCTTACTCTTTGAAAAATCTACATACAAGACCTACAAAAAACACATGCAAAGAGGGGAAAAATGGTTAAGGGTTAGTGAATAGGGGTTTTCCTTGTTCATACCTTGATTTGGTAATCAAACCCTTGAAAATGAAATGAAATGGAAAGAGAATGATGAATGAAAAAAATGTAAAGCTACAACTCATCAAACCCTTGATGTAGAAATGTGAAGATATGCAAATAGATGCTCCAATGAATGTAGACTTGATAATTCCTAGAATGCTTGAGAATGATTAAGTGGATGAATTAGTGAGTGAATGAATGTATGAATGTATTGGGGGGTGAAAGAGAGAGGAAAACCCTTTATTTATACTTAATTTTACAAAATTTCCTAAAAATACCACATCACAGGCCAACCTCAAGGTCAAGAGAATAATATTTTGAAATGCTTTTGATTTTTGTGTCAAGTGGGACTAAATCATCCAAGGTGGTGACTTGGTCCCACTAGGGAAATTTTAATGGGTGTTAGGAATTAAATTGTATTTAATGATGTTTAATAGGATTATTCTCTGAAACACAATTAAATGGGGCATATAAGTGCATTAAGGGGTCATTTAAACATAAGAAAGGGTCAAATTATTGATGACAAGCCTAGAAAAGGGTGAAAGATTGTTACAACACTTTGAAATAAGGCTTGGTAAGTGATAAACAAGGGGTTATTTAGGTGAATTATATTAATAAGGTCCTAGAAAAGTGTGAAAATGGGCTACAACACTTCACAACACTTTTACAAGACATCATAGAGTTCTTAATGATTCACAAGGATCCAAGACCTAATATGAATGTGTTGACCACATTACAACATAAAATCAAGGAAAAATCAAGCCAAAATCACAAGGAGGACCTAAACAAGAAGAAAAAGTAGAAGGGTTACTTTTTTATGTCTACATTTAGCCCCCACTTTAGTGAGAGAATGAACCTACTTCAAACTCACACTAAAGTATACCCATGTGTAATCAATAGAGGTTACAATGAACTAATGCTAGCAAGATAAGACAACAACAATCAAGAGGGATGATTAATCCCCCATGATGAAGATACCATGGCAAACTAAACATAAGCACATAGGAACACCTAAGAGAATGATGTAAAATAATGAAAGAGAGAAGAAAAGAGAGAGAAAATTAGATCAAGCGTCGATCATTTTTCCATCCCGTTGTGGATCAAACCTAGGCTGTTTGTTTGGAAAAATAAATGTATATACTCAATCTGAGGTGATGAAACTCATGGCTTTCCACTGAGTGAGAAGGCCCAAAAGGTGAGAAACATACCCTCATGTTTGGTATGCACTCACACACACGCAAGTGGCTATGGGGAAATTCATGCCTCAAAATGGGCTTCTTGCTCAACCATACCAAAGTTATACCTCTTGATAACTTTATTAAGGCACCCTAGGAAGAAATAACTTTTGAGGCTTCACTCGAAAGAAAAAATTTGTATGCTTGGAGCTCATGAACAAATGTGATGGCACCACAGACATGCAAGATGTGTTATGCAAGATGGCCATATAACAAATACAAAATACAACATGAAAAATATGTTCAAAGGAGTCTTGCTTAGTTCATGGGAGGTCTTTAACTTAGGGAACATTGTGTCTAATGCCTCCAAGAGAGGACCAATCAAAGATTAGAAAATTTGCAACTTAGGGATGTAGTGTGCCACATCAAGCCACCAAGAGGAAAGTAATATGCTAAGATAGATCATGCTCATGCAGGATATCACATCCAATGTCATCCACAAAGTGACAAAACACATTGAACGAAGTAACAAGGCTGCATTAAGAACCAAGAAAAGGAAAAATTCAAAATGAATAATGCCAATGTATGCCCCACTTTAAAGGAATTGTCACACCTGCTGTTCTATAGACAATTACTTTAAAGTAGAAAAATGAAAAATACAAGAAAGAGAGACTGAAACCAGCTTGGAGAAGCCCATATGCCAAGTCATACAGTTCTGAGTAAAGGCTCACGTCATGTGAAGGAAGGAAAAATATAAAAGAAAGGGGTTGCCCCCAAACACCAAACACATGGGGATCTATGGATTTGGGGTTAGTATGTTCTTGTTGCAATGTTTTTAGAGAGATAAAGACTATCATCATCCCAAAATACATAGAATGTGAGAATGACACAATGAGAGTGAAAACAAAGAAAAAAAAAGAATCCATTTTAAGATTGTTATGGAAGAGAGAGACAGGGTGTCTGGAGCACTGCCGTCTCCCAAAGGAAAAAACAAGTCAAATGGAAAAGTTTTTGGGTCAGCATGATAGAGACATGGCGTGTCTCAATGCCTTGCGTCATCCCCGAAAGGAAAAAAAAAAGAAAAAGACAAAAATAAAAGGCAAAGAAAAAGGCCTTTTGGGTCAACATGAAAAAGACATGGAATGTCTTGTACCTTACATCATCCGAGAGAAACACAAACCAAATAGAAAATGAAAAGGTGAAAGAAAATGGAAAAGATTAAGGGGGTCAACATGTAGAGAGGGTGTGGGGTGTCTCAGTAGGCTAAATCTCCCAAAGGAAAACACAAGAAAAAAGGCCCTTTTGGGTCAACTTGTAGAAAGACATGGAGATGTCTCAATGCCTTATACATCATCCCCAAAAGGAAAACACTAGAAAAATACAAAAATAAAAAGGAAAAAGCATTATATGACATAGAGAAGAATGAAGGTACAAGTAGAGGAATGACACAAAGAGAGGGAGAACATCAAATAGAACATCACGGGGGAACACATTATGCACATGCAAACACACAAAAGAAAAAGAGAAATAAAGTGTAAAATAATATTAAGGTAAGTGCAAGTCAACTATCAAGAAAGTCATCTGCCTCCCAATCTCAGTCAGTATAAGCAGAAGGTGAATAATGCAGCTAGGGGACAATGAAAAATGCATTATTAGGACAAGTCTAGTCACTTCTTTCCCCCATTGAGTGCAAGACATGAATGAGCTGACATAGGTGATGGGAAAGGTCAGGTAATAGTGAGAAAAGAATTTTCTACAACTATTACATGAGGATGTTTTGGAAAGTGGTTTGTGGAATTAGTGGATAGCAATTATCACCATCGAAATGATACATACTCAGTATTTCTTTTAATTGATGACACTCATCACTTTGATGTCCAAGAACATTATGATATGAAAAATGTGGAATGTTAGAATATTTAGGATATATCACCAACCTATTCATAGGTGGTAATAGGATGAGTTCAATTTCCTTTCACATTTAGGTGGAGGATGAAGTGGAAACTTGAGTTTTTGTAACTTGTAAGGCCTCTCGCATTTGCTAGATTCACCCTTTTCTCAAATGGAAGGAGGAGGAGGACCCAAAGTGATCCTTTCATCATTGTCATTGTTATCAGGTAAGGGTTGCTCTTGAGGAAGGAGGACATTCAGATCTGGATGGGAATCAAATATCATCATTCCATCATCACGAAGTCCCCAATATTCTCTAGGAGGCTTGCAGTTATAAGAGGGATCTTGATAACCTAATACCATTGTGTTTTCATCTTTTGGATGTTTCTCTAAGAGTTGATGAATTTCATATTCAGTTGTTCTGCCACATCCTTGTTTGCTCAAGATGGTAAAACCTTTGCCATAGGATTCTTCAAGGTTGATTGGAGTATTGGTGATTTTTAATCATAAATTGGTTGAGGGGTTGCTTGTTTAGAAGAACTAGGTTCACCTGATGGAGGGAACTTAGGTCCTTCATTTGTTTCAGGATGTAAGTAACCAAACATATTAGGAGGTGGTACTATAGGAAGGTCATGTTGTTTCATGGATGGATAAAAGGATGCATTAGCTTCAAGGTTGTCAAGGCATTCATTTAGGAACTTATTCATGTTGTCATCATCTTCTCCAATGATGTCAACATCATGAGGAGGAAATTCATGAGGAGTTGCAAGAGCATGGGGAAGTTCAATGTCATTAGGATCAATTCCAAAGGCACATCTTGACACATCCACTAAGGACTTTAATGACATCGAAAGCTTAATAAAACACATAGCCATGATGCAAATGGATGAGAGAAAAATAAATGAAACAAATTAAATAAAACAAAAAATCTAGAAATTATGACAGAGATGTAACAATAGAAAACATAAATGCAAAAAATGATATGGAAATGACAATAATTATAGTGAAAAATGTGCAAGTGGACTAAGTTGCCCAGTGTGGCGAATTAGTCCAGGTAGTGTTTTTTTGAGAATTTTGAGAATTTTTAAATAGAATTTTATGATTTTTAGGTTTATAAATGCAGATACAGTATGAAAATGTATAATTTTGTTGATTTTCAATGAAATGCAATGTAAAAATACAAGATAAATGAGTTTTTCACTAATGCAATGTTGAAAACCCTAGAATACAAAACAATATGAAACCTAATGAAATTTTGATGCAAGCTAGTCCTAGGATGTAAATGCACTTGAAATCAGAAGTGAAATTTTCTAACGTTGGGTTCACCAAAATGTGGATAAAGATTTTGGCACCATAAGACTCCCTAACACTTCTAGGGTTTTTCACCTAAAAGGAGAGAGGTAGGCCAAAATGTGCAATTTCTCCATTCAAAACTAATGCAAATGTGAATGAAATATACCTAAATTTAATGGCCTAATGCAATAAAATAATAAAATATATTGACTATTAATGCAAAACTAATGAAATGCATAATGTTTGAAAACACAATGTGATATGCAAAATTACCTACAAATGCAAACAAACTATAACATAAATGAATGAGACTAGAGAGGTGCACCTGGAAACTGGAATGTGATGTAGAGAGGCTCTGTAATGCTATAGAACTTATTGTTGAAGCCAATTGGGACACTTATTCCAAGCTAGATGACTTAGTCCTATTTTGAGGAGATTTTATCAGAATAGGTTTCAACCAAAAGAGTATCTAGAAATACATAAATCACTTTTCAAGCCTAGTAGTGGGACTAATTTTCCATTAATGGTGACTTAGTCCATCTTCAGCTTTTAGGGTAGCTCTTAGTGCTGCACTTCTCTTATTAACAAGTTTCTAGATCTGATTCTACAAAATTGATGCAGAGGGTATGGGACTTTGGAAGAAACACAATGATTTCAAGAATTTCAATGAAGCACTCTCAAACCCTCTTCTAGGCACCCTTATGGAGATAAGCCTCAATAGTTCACTTATGACTTAAAACCTTCTCTTATGGACCCAAACCCTTGGAATACTCTTAGGATACTTAATCAAATATTCCTTGAATGGTTACAAATTCCCAAGCCTCTGTCTCAAACACAAACCCACTTATTCACCTTGACTAGGCTTCTAGCCCAACTAGGTCTCTAGCGATGGTTTTTTGAACTTTTCTCTCAACTTTCTCAAGTGACTCCCAAAACTAATGATTGATTCAAATGTTTTTTATGATGCTACACAACATATCCAAACCTAGATGGCTCTTGTTTCAAACCAATCCCTCCAAAACCTGTTGTTTCCACAAAATTAAGGCCTAATTAGCCCTCTTTTTCAAAGCAACCTTATTCAAATTTTATCCCCTAAATATGATACTTTCAACAGTATCTTAAATTGTCTCCAAACCAGGGATTTTCAATGTCTTAAACTCCCAAGACACCCTTAACACCCTTAAACACAAAACCCTCAATTAATTCCTCCAAAACTAGGGCTTCTTGAAAACTAACCTTCCAAACACTTCCAAAACCATTTCTTTGAATTTTCACCATTAGATCAACATATTTCATCAATCCCAACTCAAAAACACACCCCTTATTTAGGTAGAACTCCTACTACTATACCTTAGGCACCATTCCCATGTACCTTGCCTTGTCAAATCACTGCGTACACATTAGATTCCTCCCTTCCTGCATGTTACCCTATTATCTATGTATGATACATGTTAAATGTGATCCATTTCATAGGTTTCAATCACAAGCCTCCATGAAATACATCAATCATCCATAAAAACTCTCAAAACTAGTGAAAAATATGAACTTTCTTTAGACAGTCAATTCTAATGTACAAGGAATTGATTGTTAGTGCTTATCAGGACATACAATGGTTAAAAAACATGTAAATAAAATTCCCTAAACCATCCAATTGATCATATCATCAATGGAAATCAGTAGTTCATAAAAAAAATCAAGAAAATGCAAAAAAGATTGAAGTTTTATTGATTTTCCTATAGCAGTCCGTACAATCCCTGCAAAATCAACCAACAGTCCGTACAAATGAATTTTCCATCTTTGTATACCTATCTCCCAACTGCTCCAACTGTTTAGGATTGATTTTATTACATTATTATTGCTAAATCACATAAAACCTACTTACCCACCCAAAATGCAACTAGTAGTTGGATTTCAAAATTTGAATTTCCAACTTCTAATTTATTAACTTCTACTAACTAAAACCCTCAAAAACTTATTACATTTGATAATTCAACCTTATTTGACATAAATAAAACCCTATACACCTATCTAGACTCTTAGGACACTATTGGTCCACTTACAATGCATTTTGGTCCTAGGGTCCTTATTAGGACCCTCAGGACTTTTGATTCCTCCATTGCTTTTACCCATTCCAAAAGCCATTATAGGTTCCAAAATGGAATAATTGATGCTCTAAGATGTGTTATAGGTCTTCAAGACCCCTGCATCCTCTGACCCTTTTAGGTGATCCTTAAGGGACTTGGGTGCACCAAAAATTAGTCTGTAAGTGATCTCCAAGCTTCCTTTAGGGCTTTGTTGACTCTAAAAGACTTTGATGGATTGATGACACCTTTTAACACCTTACTCTTTGAAAAATCTACATACAAGACCTACAAAAAACACATGCAAAGAGGGGAAAAATGGTTAAGGGTTAGTGAATAGGGGTTTTCCTTGTTCATACCTTGATTTGGTAATCAAACCCTTGAAAATGAAATGAAATGGAAAGAGAATGATGAATGAAAAAAATGTAAAGCTACAACTCATCAAACCCTTGATGTAGAAATGTGAAGATATGCAAATAGATGCTCCAATGAATGTAGACTTGATAATTCCTAGAATGCTTGAGAATGATTAAGTGGATGAATTAGTGAGTGAATGAATGTATGAATGTATTGGGGGGTGAAAGAGAGAGGAAAACCCTTTATTTATACTTAATTTTACAAAATTTCCTAAAAATACACATCACAGGCCGAATCCTCAAGGTTAAAGAGAATAATATCCTACGAATTTTGAAATAATTTTTGGATTTTTTGTGCCAAATGGGACTAAGTTACCTAAAGGTGACTTGGTCCCCTAGGGAAGTTTAATGGGTTGGGAAATAAAGCATATTTAATGATTTTAAATGGATTATTCTATGAAACACATTTTAAATAGGGCTTGCAAGTGCATTAAGGGGCCATTCAAACATAAGAAAGGTCAAATTATTGATGACAAGCCTAGAAAAGGGTGAAATTTTGTTACAGCACTTTGAAATAAGGCTTGGTAAGTGATAAAAATGGGTTATTTAGGTGAATATATTAATAAGGTCCTAGAAAAGTGTGAAAGTGGGTTACAACACTTCACAACACTTTACAAGACATAATAGAGTTCTTAATGATTCATAAGGATCCAAGACCTAATTTGAATGTGTTGACCACATTACAACATTAAATCAAGGCAAAAATCAAGCCAAAAACACAAGGAGGCCTAAACAAAAGAAGAAAAGTAGAAGGGTTACTTTTTTCGTGTCCCTGCAGTAGGAGCTAGGGTATAATTCCATTTGGATATAAGTATAGATTTCTTAGGCCATCCCCTAAATTAGGACCAACAACATCACAAATGTTAAGATTCTAGGACTTTGAATGTAAGTATAAATAGTTGTTCCACAAGAAATTCATATTTAGGACTATTCTTTGGCACATCAAGAAGAGACCCAATAGTAACCATTGCATCAGAAGCCTTATTGTTAACTTTTGATATTTTCTCAAAGAGAATGATTAGAAAGTATTATTTGAAACTATCAACCATTCTCTTATAGGGAAGTAGCTTATCATCCTTAGTCTGATATTCATCGTTTACCTATCTAATGACTAGATATGAATCACCATAAACCTACAACTCTTTTATTTTTTATTTAGCAACCATTCTTAACATTATGATAAGTGCCTCGTATTCCTCTATATTATTTGTGAAAGGGTGGGGTGTGACAAAGAGGATACCAACTCGTAATCCATGTTAAGTGTAAGGTACATTAAAATATAGCTTTCAACAATATTATTGAGTTATCATAAGGATTCATTCATCAGGAAATTATAATATCAATGGTTGTTAATCATCAATAGGTGCTTCCACCAATTGATCTGCTATTACTTGTCCCTTGATTTCCTTTCTATCCACATAATCTATGTCAAATTCACTAACTATCATGACCATTTTTTCCATTCAACTAGTGAGAGCTACTTTAGACAATAGATATTTCAATGGGTCAACTTTGGAGATTAGCTTGATCTATCGATTCAACATGTAGTGCCTAAGCTTTTAGGATGCAAAGATAACTACTAAACAAGATCACTCAATGGGTCTATAGTTTAGATCATACCAAACCAAGGTATGAATAATGTAATACACTACTCTTTCCTTGTTGTTTTGATCAAGCTAGGCTAACAAAGCTCCTAGAGTTGCAAATGTTGTTGATATGTATAAGATCATGTGTTTGTATTGTATAGGAGGCATCAAAATAGGAGGGGATGCCAAGTAGTCCTTGATCTACTAGAAGTATTGCTCACACTTTTCATCACATTAGAAGACTACATCCTTATGGAGTAAGTGTGTAAAAGGATGGAACTTGTTTGCTAACTGTGTTATGAATCTCTAGATTGGTTGAAGTTTTCTTGTAAACTATGTAGTTAATTTTAATGTTTTTGGAGGAGGCATTTCCATAACAGCCTTGACTTTCACAGGATCTACCTCAATGCCTCTTTGGGATACAATATAACCAAATAGCTTTCCTAATGTTATACCAAAAACAAACTTCTTAGGATTAAGGATAGCTTATACTCTTCTAACTTGTCAAATATGTGTGCCAAATTATTCAGGTGTCCTTGTCTTGTTAATGATTTTACCAAAAGATCATCTACATAGTCCTCAATGATATGGAACATGTCCTGAAAAATAGTAGTCATTGCCCTTTGGTAAGTTTCTCCTACATTCTTGAGACCAAATGGCATAACATTCCAATAAAAAATTCTCAAAGGACAAGTGAATACCATCGTGTGTTGATCTTTGGGTGATATATTGATTTTGTTATATTTGAAAAAGTCATCCATAAGAGAGAGAATTTCATGACCAGTTGTCAAATTCACTATGATATGTATGTTTGAAAAAGGAAAGTCATCCATTAGATATGATTTATTGAGGTCTCTAAAATCAGTGCATATACTTATCCCCACAATGGGTTTTGAAACTAGTACCAAATTTGACACCCACTCAAGATAGTCAATAAGTCAAATGAATCCCACTCCAAGCAATTTTTGTAGTTCCACTTTGACCAGGAGTGTTATCTGAGGATGCATCTTGTGATGATTTTGTTTCAAGAAAAACTATAAGATCATGAACCACTAAGGATGGGTCCAAACCAGGCATATCTACATAGGTCTAGGAAAAATTGATCTTTCAATCTTTTATAAAACCTATGACATATTCTCTCTTCTTGATCTAGGTAAGTTGCACAATAGATTATCTTCAACATATCTATTATTCCCACATTTAGTGATTTATAATTCTCAACCAAGACTGTTGACCTTTCCTAATACTATGTGATGCTAGGGAGATTGAATCCTCCATCCTATGATGCATCAAAGAGGTTTTCACCCTCAAATACATCCTTTATTTTAAATTTTTCATGATCAGATAGTGCCACATTATGGTTTTCACTAGGGGATCTAATTTTTATTTTTAGATTTTATTTTTACTTTTGTGACTAGAAGACTACCTCACATTCAACGACCAATCTACACACTTAGGAACTCCTACATTGATACCACTTGACGAAGGGTACTCCCCTTACAATCTAAAAACTCGCAACAACAACAGATAATGGCACAAAAAAAATGCAAGAAGGAAGAAATGTTTTATACTATCACTGAAATGAAAAGTGAAATTGCAACATTATAATTTCCATCACATGGGCTTTTTGATCACATAAATCTACAAATGTGTAAATCGGAGCAACCATCTATGCTGCTCTAGCCTCTTTACTTTAGCCCCCATTCACATCCTTTATTTGGAAGGTGTAAACACCTTAAAATCTTCTAGAAAGTGTAGCTTCCTAAAGAAGATATTGTAGACACATAAAAATTACCTAGGCATGCAAGCTCTATTTTTACCACTTTTGTCCTAGCATAATTATGACATTTAATTATGTCCTTGGTCCACATTCGACTATTAATTAAATAATTCATAATTATTTAATTAATTCATCTCTTTTATTCTTCATGATTATTAAATAAATAAATTATATTTATTTATTCAATACGTCACTAAGGGTCTATTGTCCTCTTTTTTTTTTTATTCAAGGGGTAAACTTTTGACCGAGCTAAGGAACCGGATAAACCATTCAATAATACCACCTCAACTAAGCTTGAACCTTGGTGGCAAGAACAACAATGCCACCTATAAACCATCAATACACCATGCCACACCGCAAGGGTCTATTATTCTCCTTTACAATTAAATAAATTTCTAATTTATTTAATTACCTTTATTCATTTATGTCTTTCTTGATTATTAAATAAATGAATTTTATTTATTTATTTAATGTCACTATTTCTCATAATTAAATGAATTTATTAATTTATTTAATTATCAGTCATAATCCTCTAAATTAAATAATTATCTTTAATTATTTTAAAATGACCTCACTTTATTAAATAATCTAAAATCAATTATTTATCGTCATATTAAAATCCATATTTTGAATTAATTTAACTAAAATGGTATCTTCTTCCAAAATCATAATTGAGCAAATTCTTGATTTTCCAAATTTGTTGCCTAGTCTTTATCTTCTTGATTTTTAAATCTTTATCTTTTTGGCTAATTATCACATTTATTCTCGACCGCTGATTAAATTTTCTCAAATGACATCTTGACCACTCATTTAATGATTTTTCCTTAACCTTGATTAGGGATTGTCACATGAAATCTTGTCCACCGATTTTAGGCTTTGTCAGCTAATCTTACTATCTCGCAGTAAAATTGTATTTTCTATAAATGATAATTTTCCTCATACTTCTTGAGATCACTTATTGCAACAACACGCTTATGTTGATTTGCACTGTATACTTTGTACTAGCTTGTTTAATTCAATTTGATTACTTGTCATAGGTATAGTCATTTGTCATTTGTCATAGGAGTTTTGGTCATCAAACCTTTCAAAAACTCGTGACAGGACATAATCATAGCCATTTGCTCACATACACAAATCTGAGGGAAACAATCATAATTGTTGCAAGCTAGAAGGTGCTATGGAGATGAATCATGGAAGCTTCGAGGAGTAATTGGTATAATCTTTCTTGTATTTTCTTTCATTGTACTCGATAGTTCTTTGGGTTTTAATATTATCATCTAATCATTTAACCTAACCTGAAATTTACCCATTGATACATTGGTGAACCCGACACATTTTATTTTTCTATTTTCCATATGATTTTTTGTTTTCTATTATTTTTGCAAGCACAGCTATGGAACAACACATTTGATTTTTTTAGAGTCTCATTTGTTGCGTCGCGATGCATTTGACATCTTAAAAGCCGCATTTTCTCTAATGCACTGCAATCACAGTCGAGAAAGCCACATTTGATGATTTAATCGACGCATCTACCTGTTAAACTAGAATACAGGACCACGACACAATCACTCTATTGTGAAACATTTTCTTGGTAAAATTTCTTTTCAAATTTTGCATTCGAGTTTTTTTTTACTTTTTGTTCTTGGTTGTTTTACATTCTAGTTTTCTTCTGCATTCTAATTTTTTTCTACATTCTGCCTAGCATAGGGGTTTTTCATGTTACTAATCTTTGTTTGTAGTGTGTGGTGGCTACATTTCGTGGGTCCAAGACTAGTTGATAAAAATCCTAACTTGTGCTTTTGTAGGTTTGAGTGTCCAAGATTCATTCCAAGAACATTGTGCTTGTTATTTTTAGAATAGATAACATTTCTTTTGGTGCATTTAAAATAAACTTGTTTTCAATTCTATCTGATTGTGTTTGAAAGTGGTAGGCGAATATGTTCTCACCCTATGCAAACTAGGTGATCAGAAAGCTAGACCCACTTTGTCCCTGTGTAACCTTGATGCAATAACCGAAGTATCCTCTCCCCTTGCGTAGTCATGTGATCCTGGGTGTAAGAGAAATGATTATTGCCTCTAGAAATTGGGCCTTCCAGGGGATTTCATCACCTCTAGGTGACTCAAACTGGCAATGGAGCTAAATTCAAGCTATCCCCGACCAGTATATAAATGTGAATCTTAAGGGAAAACCTAAGATTATGAGTGTGGATGTGTCATACGAACCAAGTAGTACTCCCCAAAACCCTGTTGAGCTTAACCTCTTTAGGCTGGAGTGCCTCCTAAATGGAGCTTAATATTGCACCCAATGTATGGCCACTCGAATAGGGGTCCTGAATTAAACACCATTGTTTAGTAGCAAAAAACCTTCTATTTTCTAACACAACACTGGTCAGTGTGAAGGCATCCACATCTTCGTAGTTTGTAGTAGAGGTGATCAATCTGCCATGGGATTTTCATGGGGGTTGGATGATTGGTTGGCCTAAAAAGAGAGTGCACTATAAGGGGGAGCTCGTGCAGCCAAGCTTTTGAATTCACACGCTACCGATATGCGGCTGGAGAAACCCACGTGGAATCTAGTGAATACTGTCCTGGCTTAACCATAGGATTGTACTTGTTCTCTTTTGTGTTTGATTAATTTCAACATATCATGCTTGCCAAGTGTTCGTTGGTTACTAAAATGAAACAAACAACACTCAAACATCTGGAAACAAACTATCAAACTTTAAACAATTCAATTTTTTTACCACAAACATTAGAAATTTGACTTTTTACATTTTGCAATGCATTTGTTAAAACAAAATTGTTGTGTCACACCACATTCGCTAGATTTTGCAATGCATCTACTCTACTCAAATGCATCTACTAATCCAAACACTGCATTCTCCTGTCTTGAAATGCATTTGCCATCTATAAAGCCACATCTAAAATAATGCACTGCATTTGACATCTGAAAGCCACATTTGCAACACTGAACCATATTTTCCATTTCTAGAGCCGCATTTGATCACTGCAATGCATTTGCTGCCTGTAATGATGCAATTGACTAACATAAAACTAAATAATGTCCCAGACTAGAATCTGAGTCCAGACACTTTACCCTGCTGTCAAACTTCTTTTTCAAAATGTCTCTATCAAAAGCTAGAACTAAAATTGCTCAAAACGCCCATCATTTGCATTCACTAGCTTGCATCTTGTCCATAGGTTAAACTTTCCAAATTTTTAGTTGCATTCCCTAGGTGTCATAATCGTCAATTATATCATAAACTTGTCCTTAGGATTCATCTTGGAAAACTTTGGATTAGGCCAACTCATCACACTTTATCAAACCATTGTTTCAAAACTAGGTTATCTTGGGACATAGTCATTATTCCTCTTTTCGGTCATTGTCCTTTTTGTGGGAACCTCCAACTCAACAGTCTAGTTAGGAAGGCTCACTCATCATTTTGACCTTGTCACTTAGTCCCCTTAGCAAGTCCTTTTGATAACCAAAATTGAAACATAATTCAAGCATAGAGTGGTTAAGCAAAACCTTTCTCCAAATATGGTCCAAAATTAGTCCTCATTTTAAACTTAGACTTTGCATTGTCCATCTCTAGTCCTCATTTTGAACCTAGAGTTTGCATTAATCATCTTAGTCCTTAGTCAACATTATCATCTTAGTCCTCACTTGGCACTTCGATCTTGACAACCTTGGCATCTTTCTTTCATCATTTCCTTAGGAAAACGACATCATCACCTTGCATTGTCATCTTTTATTCCAAAATCCAAAGAACTATCAAGTCTTTATTTTACATCTGTCATCTCCTTTAGACAAAATTGTCCCATTGTCATCCCTTATTATTGAAAATCCAAAAACATAATCTTGCATTTTCATCTTTTATCACAAAATCCAAAAACATAGGCTAGCATCATCCTTGCATTTAATTATCATTCTCATCACTCTCATTTGAGCAATTTCCTTTTATGGTGGGAACTAGACTCCAAAGAAAGAAAAAACAAATGGAAAACTTTGGACAAGATTCAAATTCCAACATCATCAATCACACGTATGACCCAAATTGGACTTTTGATGACCCATTTAGTGACACAAATACTCAACCTCTCATCACCATACCATCCTCATCAAACAACCCCTTTGAACCATTCTTACGTAAGGATGAATATGGACAAATACTTGAGGAAAACCTAGAAGTAGCAACACAAGATCCAGAGGTGGCCTTTTTTGTAGAACAAATGGTCTTATATAACAGAGATAGATATTTGGCCATACTCTTAAGTCAAGGAGCTAAATTACACCATGGGTTTGACATTAATACTTTGAGATCGACATCTCCTGACCATAACATCAACAATATGTATAACATGTCCAATAGTGGTCAACCTCCAAACAACACAACCAATACATTTTTTGATGCTACCTCAAAAAATATCACAACTACCATGAGTGCTACCTCCAACATTCCAAAAAATTCCAATTCAATCAACGCTACATCCATTGGAGGAACACAGTTCGTCACATTTCCCACAATATCCACAATATCGTCACAATCGGCTGGAGCCACCTTTGGATCCTTGGCAATGTGGGAAATTTATTCCAATCCTCTATTTACCACTATGGTAAATGCCATGGGGGCATCATCAAGCCATACAATTCCTCCATTGACGACTACCTCTAGCACCATTAGTGCATCTTCATCAAATCCTCTCATTGGTACCTCACACAATCTTTTGGGAGGAAGTAAACAACGTATCTTTATTCAAGGACCACAACATAATGTTAAAATGTCAACACAACTTAATGCAATCACTTCCCAAGGAAAAAATATGAACATTCCCCTTGTACAAACCCAACAACTTGGACAAGACAATCAAAACACACAACCTATGGCATCATTCGCACATCAAAATATTCATGGTTGCCATATTCCTCAAATATTGACCCAAATGGCTAGGGGACACATTCTGACATACTCATCCCATATTTGTACCCACCAACATGTCCCCAATCCAAACTTTCAATACCAACAACACGCAAACTAGAACACATCATACATGTCACAACAACACATTCCTCAATACACCAACATCCACTCACAACAAAGGAGGACACATGGTGTACCAATTAATCCAATGTATAGGGCCACAAATGACCCTATAATTGATGCCTTCCAAGCAAAGCTGATGGGTCTAGAGAAGACCATAGTAAAAATACAAATATCCGGAAAGAAATCAGAAGTGTCATATTATTTATCCATATATCCCTTTGACATGAACTTATACATGCCACCATTTCCTCTGGGATATGTGTCACCTAATTTTACCAAATATAGAGGAAAGACAAATCCTATCGAACATGTCAGAGAATTCATGACCAACTGTATGGACGTCACCCATGAACAAACATACTTGATGAGAATCTTCTATAAAAGTCTTGCAGGTCCTACTATTGAATGGCTCTCCACTCAAAAGGATATCCAAACATGGGATGAACTAAAATGAAAATTCATAAAATATTACTCGTACAACATTGACATGGACACCTCTATTACTAGCTTATGCAATCTCACGCAAGAGGACACTGGTGAAACGTTCATCTCATTCTTCCAAAAATGGAGAAGTCTAGCTAGTCGTTGTCACATCAACATACCCAAACACTTCTAGGCCCCTTAAAATATGGATTGCAAGTGCATTGTTGCACAACCTTCATAGACCTAGTCAAAAAGGGTGTCCATGTTGAAAAAGCTCTTATTGCAAAAGGAGAGCTAAAATATGGTCCTAAAAACACAACTGTAAATCCTCCCGCTAACAAGAATAAGTATTGGGTCAAAAATAAACATGTTACCAATGAAAGTGTTGTCGATATATGCCAAGGATATCAACACTATGGGTCCTATACTAGCTCTAAAAGGGGTTAAACCACAAAAAATACCAATGATACTGACACCCCCTACCAATGTCACTCCAAACAATCAAAATGGTCTAAACAGTCAAAATCAAGGACAATTTCGTCAAACAAGATAATTCCCAAAATGATGAACATAGTATGCTTTGGGAGAACCAATTGAGGATGTCCTTAAGAAGCTCCTCCAAAATGGTCTCATCACAATTGAAGAACCTAAACCATATGACCTAGGGCAGTTTAAACCATCATGGTGGGATGATAATGCTTTTTGTGAGTACCACTGGGCTAAAGGATATAAGACATCATCTTGTCGACAACTTAGAAATATTGTGCAAGAATTTATTGAAAGTTAAATAATTGAATTGGGTGAGCCACAATTTCCATCAAATTCTGACCATAGCATTCATAAGAACCCATTGCAAGACCATGGTTCTAATAACACTTTCATGTCAGGTCCTAAGACAAACAATAATCAAGCCAAATATGCTCGCACCAAATATGACTATTCCGGTGGACCGAGCTAATAATGAGTGTGTAAATACCATCATAGTCAAATGAGCACCTCAATGAAATGCCACTACTTGAAGCAACAAGATCACCATAGCTGGTCCACCTTTTGCTAGGCAACCTAAGATCAACATACATGGTCCATCTCCTAAAAAACAGCAACTTGGCTCATTTGCAAAGTAGTGGCAACCCAAGAGTCAATTTAATCTTATCGAACAATTAGGAAAAACCCCTGTACAAATTTCCATACTTGAGTTTCTTCGCATTTCTCCCATGCATAAGGCTATACTAGATAAAACCCTGCAAGAATCATCTGTCCCTAAGGATATTGATGTCAACCAATTTGAGACCATGGTGGGATACCTCACTACACCTCACCACGTCACCTTTTATGATCATGATTTTTCGTCACGTAAGACCAATCATAATGATGCACTACATATTGATACTTTCATCCATAAACACAAGGTTAGAAGAGTTTAAGTAGATGGTAGAGTAGGATTGAACATATGCTCTTTAAAATTGGTTAAGGCTTTAGGATTTTCTGATGCATGCATAGAACCTACAAAGAGCATAGTCATAAAAGCATATGATGATGAAGAATGCCCTTCTAGAGGCATTATTTCTCTTCCTATAAGAGTGGGACCATTCATTATGGACACAACTTGCCAGGTCCTGGATCTAGAGTTACCTTACAACATCTTGCTCAGTCACCCATGGATTCAT
>VDFB02281492.1:777336424-777541528 GCA_007258455.2 Sequoia sempervirens
AAATGTTGCAGTCAGTATTGGTGAACATGCTCCAACTTCTCCAGGTGAGAATGTGCTAGAAGATCAATCTATGATACCTTCGGATGATCATCCTACTGAGGAAATTGTTGTTCAAGCTAATACCTCTGCATTTTCATTGTTGATCCCTCATGGAAATACTCAAATAGGTGAAAAATTCCATGTTCATAGTTCAAAAAGTCTTCGATATGAATTTCACTCTGCATCATGTAATGATTCCTCTAATTCTATCTTGTATGTTTCAAATGCAAGTGGAATATTGCACCATCAATGAAGACCCCTTGATGACACTATGATCAACTCTTCACAAGTGCAAGATGATGAACACAACATTCAGTCTGCAGAAATGCAAAATCAGGTTGTTTATTTCTTTGTTGGAAATTCTGAATCTTGTCAATTTGATTATGGAGATTTAGGAAAGACAACTTGCATATGGGTTAATCATGGTCTTCATGAGTTATCTCAGTTACTAGCTATTCCTAATATTGACATGGAGTTTGGATGCTACAATGCAGAGATTTATTTTTCTGAATATAAAGACATGTTTGCATTTCTGAGGACTGTTACCTTCACCTTATTGCTTGTCCATGCATTGATTAATCATATGGGGATGAGTCTCAGTTCATCCTATCTGATCATGAGCCACTTTGAATCTCTCTGTACATAGTGTTGATTTGAATAAATGCAGCTTGGTCTACTTTTCTTTTGCTTTTGTCTATTTTGTTTAGGATAGATTGCTTTAGTTTAGATTGCTTTTCTTTGCTTCTGTTTTGGCTAGTTTAGTTTGCTTTGGGTTTTGGTTTGTTTGTTGTTTTGTTTTTCTGGCTTGGGTTTTCTATTTTCTGGTTGGGGAAGTGTCTTTCCTGTGCAATAATTCTCTATTATCTGGGATTGTTCTAAGTGTTTCATTGATGGACTTTAATTAGGTGTCTTGAATTAATGGTCAAAGATCTTTTGTTGGTGTCAAGTAGTCTAAATGTCTAATTTAAAGAGAATGGGTCATTAGTCTGACTTGAACCTGAAGTATTCTGAAATATTATATTCTTCATTCATCTTAAGAATCTAAAGGTTGCAGTAGGGTCCTTGCGAGGTCTTGTTGGGTGAAAAATCATATTTCTGCTTCAGTGCCACTATGGTTCTCAGCCCTGAGTGTGGACTTCACTATTCACACGTTGAAATGAAAAGAGTGAAAAAGAAATATCAAAAAGAAAGAAAAAAAAAGAGAAAATATTGAGAGTCAGAAGAATGATTTCAACTTATTAGGGGTATTTGAATATCTCTACTGGGGCTATGGACGCATGGCTGGTAGTAGAGCTATGTTCAGGAGAATCACAGCGATAACCTCGTCGGGGCTATGGATGCCTGACTGGCAGCGAGGCTCTATCCAAGTTTCTTTTGGAGCTAGAATCTTAATGTAGCCTGACCTGACTGAGCTTGGTTTCTACAGTGGCTCAAAGAGAGAAATGAACTCACTTGCACACACTTGGATTTTTAGTCTATGGAAGTTTCAGTCAGCCTTTCGTCTTAATTTTCTTTAGTCTTGCATTTTCATTTGTTTTCCTGATAGGGAGATAAAAACCATAGATTCTAGGTTCATGATTCTTGTTCATCATCAAAATTCTCTGGAGCATTTTCCCAGTGGAGTCGCCATTTGTTGTGCAGTTTTCCACACACGCCCCACTGAAAGTAGGGACCCTCTTTTGATCTGGCTTTTGGTGTCTTTTGGCCCCTTAATTTTATTGATTTCATTATGTTTGGAGGTCCTTAGATGTTCATCTTGCTTGCCCAAGTGATTTCCCTAGGTTGCACTTTGAAAAAACTAAGTTCTGATCAAAATCTGGGTTTTTACTCCAATCCGGGATTTTCCGGTCCGTCTGGATTTTCTTGAATTTTGCTCAAAGTCCAGCTCTGTGCAAAAATCTGGGTTTTTAATCCAGTTCGGGATTTTCTGGTCCATCCAGATTTTCCCAGATTCTGCTCAAATTCTGGATCCGGGAGAGGTCAGAGTTTTTTCCTGTGTTCGGGATTTTCCGCCCGACCTGTATTTTCCCGAATTCTGTCAGTTTTCCGAAATGTGCCAAAAGTCTGGGGTTTTATGTCATCCGCGGAAATCCGGTCTAGCCAGATTTTTCTAGATTTTTTGGAAACTTTGATTTATTTATTTATTTCAATTTTTTTTTTTTTAAATGGAATTTAAAAAAAAAAATCTTCCCCGAATGAAATGAAAATTTCTTGAAAAGATTTTGAAAATAAAATTTCCAAAGGTGGAAAAAATTTTGAAAGTGGAAAGTTTCCTTATAAAAATGTAATTTTTTTAGAAAAGGTCAAAATTTTATTCGAATTTAATTTGGACATGTGAGCTATTGATAATGATATCTATTTTTCAGGATTAAATAGATATTAAAAGTGGGGCCTACCTAAAAATCCATGCCAAAACTGTCTACAGCTGGAGGACTTTCTGGAAGACACGTGAATCTGATCTTGTTGGAGATCGTAGGCCGACATGGATAATATTCATGCATTTAATGCAAATCTTGTCCTATTTTAAAATTCTCCTGATCGACCTATTTTGGGGCCAGCTATTATTGTAAAATCTAATTGGGCTGACATGTTTGGGGTTTTCTATAAATGGCATTTTTCCCTCATTTGTAAGGGAGTAGATAGATAGAATAGAGAACAGAGGAATATACGAATAGATACAAGGGAGTTTAGCAGTAGTTAGAGAACTTAGGAGTTAGCTTCTTTAAAGCAAATGTTGTAACAAAACATTGGAATTGTTGCTGGAGTTTGGTGATTCAATACAATTGAAGGCATTGTGATTTTCTGGTGATCTCTTTTGTGTTGACTTATCTTGCATGGTTCTTATGATTCAATCTTTCAGATTGCTCGAGGTTGTTAGATTTATATTTAAATCTGATTCAATGATGTTTATGATTTAATGTTTGAAGTGTTTGCAGCAATCCCTAGTCCATACTTTTTACAGCTAGCTGATGGTTAGTTGTTTTGCAAAGTTAGCCTGGACCTTTATATTCATTGTGCTTGGTTCAATTGTGGAAATTTATTCATTTCAACTACACTTGGGTTGTCTTGGGTGAATGTTCATGATCTGAAAATCTTTAAAACCTTAGAAGATTGCATTGCTTCTGTAAGATTGTAGATTTATCTTGATCAAGCAAAGATTGGTTTTGTGGGGATTGGTCCACCTCAAGTGTTTTATCATTTGCATTGCTAATCTTAGGAGTTAGAATAGAATAGAATATCTCTAAACCCTTATCTCTTTTGCTATTTATTTTGAATCTGGGTTAGTTTTAGGATTGAAAGAATCACCATATTGTTGCATCTGATAAAAATTCACTTCCAGCATTGTTCATTTGTAAGGCCCCTTGTGATTACTAGCATTTTCACATATTATATGAGTTGTTTATGCATTGTCATGACCTGACACTCGAGAGACCTTGGGGTGATTTTTAGTAGCTTGTTATTGAAAATTACCTTTCAAGAGAGATAGAATATTGCATTTTGTCTGAGTTGTTGCTGTGGAGAAAACACCATCAACAGATAAATGGTGGGAAAAGGCTATGATCTACAATTCAAAGATGGAAGATGTAAGATACATGGAAGTTCTGGTAATATGATTGTGACTAGTAAACAGAAAAAAGGTAATATTTTTCACCTAAATACTGCTAGTGGGAGTTGTTTAATTGCTCAAGTAGATGAAAGCTAGTTGTGGCATAGGAGGCTATGTCATGGAAATTTTGATAAAATTGTCAAGATAAGTTTCACTCAAGCAGTAAGAGATCTACCTAAGTTAGTGAAGCCTGCTAACACAATTTGTAAGGAATGTGAGATGGGTAAACAAACTACAGTCTCTTTCTGGAGCAAGCAATTCAATTCAAATGATTTCCTAGAGTTGCTACATACTAACCTCTGTGGTCCCTCCAGAGTCAGAAGTATTCATGGAGAAAGGTACTTTATGTTGATTATTGATGATTATTCTAGAATGATATGGGTTTAAAGAGAAAAATGTGAAGCACTGGAAAAGTTCAAAAAATTCAAGGCTATGGTAGAGAATGAGAAAGGTCTGAAAATCAAGTGTCTAAGATCTGATTGAGGTGGTGAGTTCATCTCTAGGGATTTCAACTCTTTTTTTGAAGAACATGGAATTAGAAGACATTTATCTGCTCCTCGAACCCCTCAATAGAATGGAGTTGCAAAAAGAAAGAACAGAACAATCTTGGATGCTACTAGAACAATGATAATAGAAGGAAATGTGCCCTAGAGCTATTGGAGTGAAGCTGTAAGAACTGTTGTGTACACTTTAAATCAGGCAAATGTTAATGGAAATTCTGGTAAGACCCCTTTTGAGCTATGGTTTGTTTACAAACCCACTATTAAATATTTCAAGATCTTTGGAAGCAAATGTTATTCAAGAGAGATGATGATATAGGAAATTTTGATGCAAGAAGCGATGAAGGAATCTTTTTAGGTTGTTCTACTAAGATAAAGGCCTATTGATGCTATAATAGAAGACTGAGAAAGATGGTTGAGAGTGCAAATGTCAAAGTTGATGAGGATTCTATCAAATCATCCAGATATTGTGGATATGATTCTGATGAAGACAATACAAACAAAGGGAAAAATATTCAGACACAAAATCAACTTCAAAATGTTCCATATGTTCCATATGTTCTAGTAAAGCAGCATCAAGTCGTTCTAGTAAGTCAAGGTAGTCAGGAAGTAGAGACAAGTGAAAGTATAGAAGGAAGATCAGAAGAGTCAAAAGTTCAAGAAAATTCTAGAACTCCAAGGTAGGTAAAGCTAAACCATTCTGAAAGCCAAATTATAGGAGATAAGAATAAAGGAGTGCAAACTAGAAGGAAGATTGCAGAAGACTACTAATTGATTTCCAAGATTGAACCTAAAAATGTCACTGAAGCCTACCAAGATGAACATTGGATGGAAGCTATGAAGGAAGAGTTGACACAAATTGAAAAGAATGACATGTGGATACTAGTTCCTAGACTTAAAGACAAAAATGTGATTGGTACTAAATGGGTGTTTCAGAACAAGCTGAATGAACAAGGTGAAGTGGTCTGGAATAAAGCAAGACCGGTATGTAAACACTATTCTCAAATGGAAGGTGTTGATTTTGAAGAAAATTTTTCCCCTGTTTCTAGAATTGAAGTTGTTAGATTATTTCTTGCTTATGCTGCATACATGGACTACAAATTCTATCAGATGGATGTGAAGTCAGCATTTTTGAATGGAGAACTAGAAGAAGAAGCATACATTGAACAACTAGATGGATTTCAGCTAACTGACAAGGAAGGTATGGCCTGCTGCTTGAAGAAAGCTCTATATGGACTTAAGCAAGCCCCCAGAGCATGGTATGCTAGATTGGACAAATATTTACTAAAGCTTGGATTCACTAAAGGTACTACTGATAGCAACCTATATTTCAAATTGGATCATGATAAATAATTAATTATAGAAGTCTTTGTTGATGACATCATTTTTGGAGGAGATGACAATCTATGTACAAAGTTTGCTAATGAGATGAAGGATGAATTTGAGATGAGTATGATTGGAGAGATGAAGTTATTTCCATGATTACAAGTGACCCAGTTAGACAAGGGGATATTCTTATCTCAATCCAAATATGTGAGAGAGCTACTAAAGAAATTTGGGATGGAAGATTCAAAGCTTGTTGGAACTCCCATGGTGAATGGATGTAAGCTAACAAAAAATTATGATTCTCCTAAGTAAAATCAAACTAGATATAGGTCAATGATCGGTGGACTACTTTATTTAATTCAAATAAGGCCAGCTATTATGAATGTTGTATGTATGGTTGCCATATTTTAGGTTGATCCAAAAGAATCACATGTGACTGTTGTTAAGAGAATCTTTAGATATCTGAAAGGAATAGTTGACGTTGTACTTTGGTATCCAAAGGATGATGATCTCACTCTGAGTGCATATACAGATGCGGATTGGGTTGGTGATGTAGATGACAGAAAAAGTACTAGTGGTGGTGCTTTCTTCCTAGGGAAGAAGATAGTGTCTTGGTTGAGAAAAAAGCAGAATTGCATTTCTCTATCTATTGCTGAAGTAGAATATATTGTTGCTACAAAAAATTGTACTCAATTAATATGGATGAAACAAATGTTGAAATATATCAGGGTGATATATGAAGAGCCTATTGACATATACTATGACAATTCAAGTGCAATAAATATTTCAAAGAATTTGGTGCTACACTCTAAGACTAAACATATATCAATCAAGTTTAATTTCTTGAGGGAGAAAGTGAATGAGAAAGAAGTCAGATTGGAGTATGTGCCTACCAAACAATAGATTG
This sequence comes from Sequoia sempervirens, assembly GCA_007258455.2. Lineage (NCBI taxonomy): Eukaryota > Viridiplantae > Streptophyta > Pinopsida > Cupressales > Cupressaceae > Sequoia > Sequoia sempervirens. The sequence continues at coordinate 777,342,804 of VDFB02281492.1, forward strand.
TAGACATCTTTACTAAGTCATTGCTAAAGGATAATTTTGAGTATCTTAGGGGAATGCTAGGGGTAATCACCCCTCTTGATGAAAACTAAGAAGATGCATTTACTTGCATCAATCCATGAGCTACATTGTTATATTCTAATCCAGATTGATGTTTTCATGGATGCTACTTAGGGGGAGTAGTCAGATGTACAAATATGTGGTTCAGAGCATGTATATGGAAAGGTTATGGTTACCTTTTCCATTGATGTCAAAGGGGGAGAAGTGCAATGTGAAAAATCATTTTAAGAATCAAAGAGAAACTGAGGAGAAGACTCAAAACCAAAGGGAAAGCAAGTATGTTGGGTTGATGGTAATTTTCACATCATGTGTTGCCATCAATACCAAAGGGGGATATTGTTGGATGTTGTGGATGTCTTACTAATATGTGGTTGTCATTTATGTCAACACTATTAGCATTTGGTGTATTAGAGGTTGTATATGTCGAGGATATTGAGAAAATTGTAAAATAAAGTGTTCCAAGATCCTAGTAGAACTATGCAGGTCATGAAGGAATCTTGTTCTTTATGTTGAAATTTAGTTGTTGTGGATTAAAGGGTTTTTTTTTAGTGCATCTAGATCATCTACCGAAAGTTTCAGAGGTCCGCATATAAATTTGATCATGTTATGGTCTGAAAGTGTTTATGTGGTCTCTGTCACTATTCTTGAGTGAAGTTTGTGTGATTCTATAAATCATAGTTGTTGCAGATGTTTCTCTATTTTTTTTTGGTTTTATTGGATTTTTCTAGATTGTACTCTATCTTTGTGGTGCATCCACATTGATCACTATGTTGGTGGTCGAATATTTTTCTTTGTATGTTCAGTTTTCCTTGTTCTTGGTTGACATGATGATAGTAGCATGTTGTGTATCTTTAAGGTGAAATTAGTTGAAGTATTTTTGTGTTGGAGTTGTTGTTTTGGGTCTCCACTATATTGTGGCTGACCTTGGTGGATTCACTTTTTAAATTTTATTTGTAAATTTAAGCCGACATTGAAAATATGTTTTATTTTCCTAGCCAACTAAGTTATTGATGAAATCTCATGTAGTGGATATATAGGAACAATTTTTTGAGCGAAGTTAGTGTGTGCATTAGAGTGAATGTATGCCAGACAAAGTGCAGATGTGTGCATAGTGTTCCTATCATTTGATTGCAAAGTAGAGTGAGAAGAAGGTTGAGCAAAGAGTGAAAAAGATTTTTTTGTGTTTAATTGGAAGTAACTAGGCTTGTGTAGAAGCTATTCCATTAGTTTAGACTTTCTGGATCTAATCCAAATTGTTGTATTGTTGAGTAGTGAGCCCTCTTGTATTTGAGCAATGAACTCTAGGTAGTGTTCTTGAATGCATGTGCATTCCCATTATTTTCTCATTATACTTTTAATAGGGTATAATCTTGTGGACTAACATCCACTGTGGTTTTTCCCCTAATAGGGTTTCCACCTAAAAAATTTGGTGTTATCTATCTCTCTGATGTGTTAATTTCTTATTCATCAAATCTGAGATTAAGTTAACTAAAGTTTGAAAATTTTATTATTCTGTGACAACTGATTCACCCCTCCGCCTCTTAGTTGTCTGTCCTTGTTTTTTCAACAATGAATGCCCTTAATTGGACATCCCTGACATACAACAATGGATTCCACTCATGGTATTGGGTCATGGAATAATTATATAAGTAGAATTCACACAAAAAATTCTTCATTTCAAGAGGAGCAATCTGATAAGCATTGAAAAATTCAAGAGGGGTCTCAATGGAAGGGTTCAAACCTAAAACAATCCTTGCTAGTTTAAAAGAAAGATGATTCCCCTTCAAATATAAGGCATAGGCCCTTGGAGGAGTCCTACATTCTAATAGATGAGGTACTAAGGCTACCATATTGTCCACCTTCTCCTTTAGAGTAGCAATTTTTGAATCCTCATCTTCAATCTCCTATCTCTCTTTTGAATTTCTTTCTTCATCTTGTGTTTCTCCTCTTTCCATTCTTTTTCCCTCCTTTGTATCGATTTCCATAAATTCATAGCTATGATGTGCATTTAAAATTAAGAGGGCCTATGTATTCCTACCAGAAATTTTTCTGGCACTACTACTTGCTCTTCATGTGGCTCCTGCTATAGGGATCCTATTTTTTTAGCCAATTCCAGTTGCAAGGGTGCTGATTGTTGTCCCAGATCTAGCTGCAGGGCCTCTTGTTCTTTCTCTTACTATAGGAACTCTTGCTTCTACTCTTGCTATAGGAGTTCCTGATTCTTCTCAAACTCTTGGCTTTCAACTTGTTCGGTGATGGCAGCAAGGTCTACCAATGTTACATTTCTTGCTTCCTCAAATATGTCATTTTCCTTGACATTTACCTATCCCATTGGGGCCTTTGTGTCCTCTTGTGATGTTTCTCTAGTCCTAGGGATTTCTTGGGGAGACAAACCAAAGGCTGGCCCAATTGGTCTTGATTTTCTAGGAGGGCTCTCATGTTCTTCGGCTACAGGAAGAATAATGTCATCCTTCCATTTTTTAGAGCTTGGAAATTTCTTTCCTATAGTTTTATTTTTAGCTTTACCCTTCCTTATTTATGCCTCTTTCTTCTATGCCCTAGTTCAAATTAGGATGCTAAGAGGAACATCATCATCAAAATCTAAAGATGAAGTTTCTTTATCTAAATGCTCTGCCTCAGAAGAGCTAATCTTTATGGTTTGTTTAGTTGTAGGAGGGTTTACACTAGGGCCTACACCAGAAGTTGAGGCACCAGAAGTAGCTTTAGCCATGCTCAATATTTGCTATCCCTACGAGGTTGATGCAAAACCCTAGGTCGCAAATGCTTAGGTCTAATTTGATTAACATTTAAGAATTCTTCCCAAAGTCATGTTAGACATATCATGCAAAGACTTCTCAACTAAAAATTTGATCAAACAATGGTGGGAAACAAAATTATCCCTACCTTTTTGGGTCTCAGCTGCCATGAGTGAGAGAAGGTGGTATATAAATTTTGGAACTTTCATTCTTCTCTTGTGCCTCATATGATTCAGAAGTTTGAAGTGCACAAAATGTAGGTTTGATTGATGACCTTCACAGGTAATGTACTTCACAACGTGAATAACTACTTTCTTCCATGGCTTGAGAAGAGAGGTTATTTTTGCACCTTGTTTTCCCACACTCAATGGAGGGTCACTAGGTTTTGTAAATTCAGCCCTAGCTGACCTGGCATCTCTAGAAGCAGGGAAATTTTCACCATTGGTAGGAAACCCTATAACTTCTATAATTCTTTCTTCAGTAGCCATTACTTCTAACCCTTTTACCATGGCCTTTCCTTCAGACAGTGTTTGGGAAAATTCCAATGCAAAATCTTCATTAAAACCATCCAACTTTAGGAAATAATCTAACCACCCACAATTTCTGAACTCGGCTAGGCTAGGTACATCCTGTAGTAATGTGTCATGAACTATGGGTTTATTTTGAATTAAACCACCTCCCATTGTTCATATGTCTACAAATAAACAATCACTCTGCAAGGCTTCTCTTCCTGCAATCTTTGTCTGAAAGATACACTTCTCCTTCCTGCAACGCTGCAAAATTTCCAATGCTAGTATCATCTAAATTTTACCTTTTTGGCTTAATATTATGATAGGATAAATAAAGGTAGTAAAGGAGTAATAAATGAAGGCTATGATCAAGAAAAATGGTGGTGGTTGATATCACCTCACACATGTGAGCCGTCATCTCACTTAGAATTCAAATCGACTCAATTTAAACTTTGTTGAAGTGAACAAATATGGATAGACACATGGACATAGCATTCACACTTCCCCCCTCCAAGCTAAATTTGAGCATGTGTCCTCACATGCACAATAGTTATGATAATTTAACAGGGCAGGGAATAGTGACATGGTATGGAGAATGTCTATACTAATTTATAGCAATTAAATGAATGTACTAAAAGACAATTAAGAGATAACAACTTGATGCACACGTACCTGGATTCTTGGAATATCTATTACAAATATTATGGAGAAAGTACTAGTCACCTTTTAAGAGGTCAGTTGAGCAATTAATGAAAGTGGAGTGGAATGGAGTGAAGTGATGATGAAATGAAGTGAAATTATGGAGGCATGATGAAAGAGAGAGAAAGGTGGAGATGGATGGGTAGATGGGTGAAGAAGTGGACCCCCACAAAGGTGGAAGTATTTATTATGACAAGTTATGTACTTTAGTTAGCCAATAGGAGGGACACTAGGTCTGCTTCCTTTGGCTGTAGGAAGTTTGGGTGTTGCATGTTGAGTGAATTGTTGTAGGAATTCCTCCTTGGAATTTGGCTTGTGATACAATCTGAGGTGATGACCATTGACAAGCAGCCTAAATCTGGCAGGGTCAATGGTGGTGAGCTAAACAACACCATTGGGGAATACTTTAGCAACCTCATATAGTCCTAGCCACCTTATCTATAATTTTCTTGCATTATCTTGATACCTTGAGTCGTAGAGTAGGGCCCAATCTCATAGCTAGAATGGCTTGTCCTTGATGAATTTGTCATGCCACTTTATTCTCTGATTCTACACTACCTCTATATGATGCAAGGTTGCTTTCCTCATTTCATCCAATGCATTGAGCTGCATGATTCTATCTCTTTGTGCTTCAGATATATCCATCCCAAAGTCTATTGCAATTCTAAGAGTCTTATGCTCAAATTCAATGGGAATCATAGTTGTCTTTCCATATAGCAACTCAAAAGGAGTGAAGCTTGTTGTTGTTTTCCAAGTTGTCCTATAGGCCCAGATAGCTTCCAGCAGCCTATTTTCTGAATCCTTCTTATGAACAACCATTGTTTTGGTCAAAATTCCTTCAATTTCCCTGTTAGTCACCTCAACTTGGCCATTGGCATGAGGGTGATAAGGAGTGGACTTCATGTGCCTTATGTTGTACTCATTGACCAGTGTTGCAATAAGGGTTGATGTGAATTGAGCCCCTTGATCAATCACTATCTCTCTTGGAACCCCATACCATGTGAAAATCTCCTCATAAAGAAATTAAACAACCTTAATATCTCTTGCATGCTTCATGGCCTTAGCTTATACCCACTTAGTTATATAATTAGTGCATACTAAGACATAGGACTTACCATTCGATGGAGGATCAATGGGTCCTACAAAGTCCAATCCCCACTTATCAAATGGAGTGATTACTACCTGAGGGTAAAGGGGCATCTCATCAAATTTGGTTGGCCTGCCCATCCTTTGGCATCTATCACACTTTCTTGTATATCTCCCTGCATCCTTGTGGAGTGTTGGCCAGTAGTATCTTGTATTCAGAATCTTCATCGCTGTCCTCTTGGCTGCAAAATTTCCTCCACATGGTTCATTGTGGTATTGCATACAAAATATCATATGTCTCATCTTCCTTCACACATCTCCTCATGACATGCTCTAGCCCAGTGTAAAACAAACATCCTGCAATCCATGAAAAAATGAAATGACTTTTCAATGAGCAACCTTCTCTCTTTTGGAGAGAAGTGGGGAGGAACTCTCCCTGTGACTAGATAGTTAGCTATGTCAGCATACCGGGGTGTTTGCACGCTGATGTAAAATAAGTGCTCATAATGGAAAGAGTCATCTATGACCTGATTATCTAGGGTAAAATCACAATACTGTGTCTCACTTTCAGGATGTGTTGATTTTTGCTTGAAATCACTATTTTTAGAAAAAACTAATGATTTAAGTCTTGAGAGGCTCCATCTAAAGGGTTTTAATTATACAGGGATAGATAAGACCCCCTTAGATCAAACCCCCTTGGATAGGACCCCTCTGGTATTAAATCATACACACAATGGAGTCTCCTTCACACCTATCAAAATTTTGGCAAAAACCACCTTTTCTTTACCTTTCTAGGTATTAAATAACATCATTTGAAAATTATATTTGACAAGATTGTAGCCCTCAAAATGATCTTTCCAACAAGTATAGGTTTGATATATTTTCATTTTATCATGTATTTAATTTTTAATTTTTACTAAATATAGGTTTTTCTCTAAACATCAAGCTCTTTTTTGTGTAAAGGTGGAAAAATAGTAAACCATTGTAAAAAAAATTTAAAAAATACCCATTGCCTAGGTTTTGATGTTCTTGTTTCACCCAAAAAATAAAAATTGAATTTCAATATATACACAAAAAGTTATGTTGTACGACACACACATATGCCTAAATTATAGTTACAGTGACTTCAAAAATTCATTTCAAAATAAATATGCAATAAAAAATTATGAAAAAATATCATTTCCCTAGATATTGATGTTGAGAATCTATATTTCAAAAATTAGAATTTAATCCTTTATATAAAAAAAGTTATGTTGTATGACCCAAACATTACTTTTTGAAAATGTTGTTTTCTATCTAATACCAATTATTAAAGGAGATGTTGAAAGATTCATGATTTATTTCAGAAAATTTGAAACAAAATATATTTATAATCTACACACAAATTGCCACAAATCACTAGTTCACATCATCTTCAAATTCTTAATGGTTTAGTTGCTATAGGTCTTAGAAGATGAAGATTCAATTAAAAATATTGATGTAAATGTCCATCTTGGGAAAAAGGTGAGACACAATATTGTTATTTCACCCTCCTCTGATGTAGTCATCCTTGAAAGAAAGTCTGCAACAACATTGGCCTTCCCTAGTTTATCTACAATGGTTGTGTCAAACTCCTTCATCAACAATAACCATCTTGCTAACCTACTTGATATCAGAGATTTATTCATGAGATACCTAATGGTTGCATGATCCATGTGCACAAAGATTTGGTAGCCTATTATGTAGTGTCTAAATTTATTAAGGGCATACATGACTACTAGCATTTCCTTTTTTGTCACTGTATAGTTGAATTCATCTCCTTGCAAGTTTTTGTTGAACAAATATAAATAGCATTTTCAATAGCTCCTTCTTTCTTCCCTAAGACTGCTCCTATGGCATAGTCTAATGCATCTGTATGGATGTGGAAAGGAAGCTCCCAATTAGGACCTTTGAGTACAGGGGCATGAGTCAATGCTACCTTCAAATCAGAAAATGCCTTGTCACAGTCTTTTGTCCACTGGAATTCACCATCCTTAGTGAGAAGAGCATACAATGGGGCTGCTATTTTGTTGAAATCCTTGATGAAATGCCTATAGTAGCCTTCATGGCCCAAGAAACTCCTAACATCTTTTTTTTGTAGGTATAGCCAGATTAGTGATCACCTAAATCTTTTTAGGATATACATGAATTCCTTTGTGAGAGATGTAGTGGCCAAGGACTACACCTTCCTATATCATCATTAAGCACTTTTCACTATTTAGAGATAGATTGTGTTCTTCACATATCTTTAAGATCTCCTAAGATTCTCCAATGCTTCATTAAAATTAGTACCATAGATGGTAAATTCATTCATATAAATTTTGATGCAATCATGAGAGGTGTTTGAAAATATGGTAATGACTGCCCTATGAAAAGTTGCAGGTGCATTGCATAAGCCAAATGGAAGTACTAAGTAGGCATAGGTCCCCCATGGATAGGTAAAGGTGGTATTCTCCTGGTCCTCATGTGCAATTTGGATCTAGTTATACCCACTGAATCAATCTAGAAAAGAAAATTATTGCTTCCCTGCAAGTGAGTCCAAAACTTGATCTATGAAAGGTAAGGAAAAATGGTTTTTTTTTGTGGCAGCATTGAGTTCTCTATAGTCAATAAAAAATCACCACTTCCCTCCATTTTTGGGTACAATCACCAATGGAGACGCCCAATATCTATCTAAAATGGGGTAGATAAAGCCTGTATCTAATAGTTTTTATAGTTCCCCTTTTCCAATTTCTCTTAGTGCAGGGTTAATTCTTCTTTATGGCTGTCTCACTGGGATACAATCATCTCAGATGCAAATCCTATGAGTGCAAAGCTTAGGGTCTAAGCCCTTAATATCATGATAGTCCCATGCAAATTCATGCTGGTGGGTTCTCAGTATGTTTGTCAATGACAACTGTTGTTCTTCACTCAATTTGTTGTTAATATTTAGGTATTTTCCTTCGAACACTTGCACTTGTGTAGTTATCTCTACCATAGTTTCCTCAATAATGCTTGGTACTTTGAGTTCTTGTGGCAGCAATGTATGAGACATGCTTGTTTTCTACAAGAAGTTTTGCTATAGGAAGAGTCGGTAGAAGTGTCTTTACTGGATCAACAAAATGAGAGGATGATGCTTCCTCTATTTCACAATGATTCTGAATTATGTTAGACAATACTTCATCTTCCTCTTGAAGTTGCATGAAAGATATTTTTCCTAACATCATCAGCTGTGCCATAGAATTAACTTCCTCAGCCTCTTCACCAACATGTGGCCATACAAGATTATCCATGTCATGGGATGGTTGAGCTGCAGGGTAGAGAACAAGATTTTTGGTGCTCTTTCCATCAGAAATGGTCATGTCTCATGTCCTGCATCCAATATATGCATCGTTTGTTGCTAACCATGGTCATCCTAGGATAAAGGGGCACCTCCCTAGTGTGGCTTTAGGATAAAGAATCATGAAATCTGCTAGTTACTCCCATGAGTCTAGAGCTACCACAAGGTCCTCTACTATACCATCAGGTTTAACAGTTGAACTATCAGCAAGCTGCAGGAACGTAAGAGTAGGTCTCATGCTTGCAACATTTAGTTTCTATAGGATATCCTTGGTCATTATATTTATTGCTGCTCCCAAATCAATCAAAGCATTTCTTATTTGGACCCCATTTATGACAAATCCTACCACAGGGCTCCCTGGATCATTATATTTGGGAACAGTCACTCTCCCAAGCATAATGTTAGCTAGTTGTCCCACCACATGAACTGTAGTGGGGTCTTTCTTCTTCCTGCCTTTCTTTTTAAGGCATGCTTCCTTGATTTCCTTTACATAGATTGGAACATCTTTTATGGATTGAAATAGATGTATCTAGACACATATATGCTTCAAATGATATAAAACGTTAAAGGTTGTGTCCTCCTTCTCTTCCTTTTGTTTCATAGTTTCCAATCTATGGGGAAATGGTAGTTCTTGTTCAGTCTGCTTGACTGGGGCTGGTTCAGGATTCTTAGGTACACTTGGTTGAATGGGGTATTTAGAGGCTTCTCTTCTTCCATAGGAAGCTCAGTGATAATGGGTGTGGAAGGAGCTGGTAAAGTAGTACCTGAACATAAGTGGATGCCACTTACACTCAGAATATGTAGGGAATTGATTTTGGACAAGTAGAGAATACTGGTTGTTACTATGGTTTGTTATTTGGGTTGGGTGTGGGATAAGCTGGTAGCTAAGTAGGTTTAGGTTCATTTGAACTTGAGCTAGTAGGAGGAGGCATTATAACAGGTTGTTGGGGCTGAGAAGGTGGCTGCATGCAGCTATTTTTCTATTTTGGCCATTGCTATCCTCCCCTCCATTGATTTGTTTGCTATCAATTTCCTAGAGGTGGCTGCCAATTTCCTTGGAATTGCTGCCAATTCCCATAAAGTTGTTGCCACTAGGGTGGAGATTTTTAGTGATTAGACCAAGTATTTGGAGGGTTACTCCAAGGTTATGGTGGATATCCTCCATAATTGGATGGATACGAGGCCTTCCATTGGTTACCATATGAATAAGAATTAAAATATAGCCCAACAAGATTGGACTTGGTGGCATACCTTGTCTTGAAGCCCAAGGCCTCCTTTGTGAAACATAGTAGACTTGATCCTCTTCAACCTGGATTGGCTTGAACTCAAGTGGAATTTGCTTACTTTCAATATTAGCTACCATCTTGCATTTGTAGTCCTTTTCTTTTGTCTACAATGAGGGAAATATTATGCTAACATTTCCTCTGCCTCTTGTTTCTTTTTGGCCTGAAGTGTATCTAATTGAGTAGCCAAATTTTTTATAATGTCTTGTTTAAAGTCTACCAGCAAGTGATTAATCTCCATTCTTGAAACTCCATTAGTAGATGACTTACCCATAGAAAATTGGCAAGCTCTCCCTTTCTTTGAAGCTACCCTAGAGTAGTTCGAGCATATATTACTAATATCCTCCCAAGGAACTTGGGAGATATCTCCTCCCATTGGGTCCAAGGCAACAATGTAGCTGTCATTAATTCCTCTTAGGAAAATAAGATTTTTTGATTCTTCATTGAGTGTATGGCATGGAGATTTCTGTAGACAAAAGAGAAACCTTGCAATATAATCCTCCATGCTCTCATCTTCCTTTTATTGCATCCTAAAAATTTCATCTCCTCTCATGTCACTACCCTACAATACTCCTTGTATTTCTCAAGGAACTTCGTCTTCATGTCCTCCCAAGTCTCCACAATATTTCTTTCTAGGCTCATGAACCATCTTAATGTAGCTTCTTTCAGGGTGGTAGGAAATAACTTAAGTCTATGGGCATCAGTAGTATAGTCATAACTCCTGTAGAGTATATCAAACTCAAACAAGAAAGTATTAGGATCTTCTATGACATGTCCATAGAACTTAGGAAGGACTGAAGCAGGGATATTTTTGAGGTTGTCAACTTCATTCTGATGAGCAATGGGGAAAGGAAAATTTGGTTGGTTAGGTCTATTTCTATTTGTATCACCCATGCCTTCCTGGCGTAGTTCCAAAGCAAAGGGGTTCTCAATCAAATTTTGGTCTTCAAAGGAAAATTTAGAGCTAGTCAAATCAAGAAATGCATCACCAAAAGGGTGTGGATCTTTTTCTTCTTCTTCTCTTGGCAGGTTCTAATACACAACTAGCTAGAATGGATCAAGATTACTAGGAAGGAATCTCCCATGAGCATCTCTCCTCCTTCCTCTATGCATATAGTATCAACTCACTATCAGCCAACTCACACAAAGAATTGGAAAAAGAATGGTGGATCATTACTTTCCTAAATGAGGGGTATACAAAGAATAAATTCTAGAAATACTATAGCAAGAAAAACTATGAATGACTCCAACTAGTTTTACACCATCCCTAGAAATAACACCAAAAATTTTGGCCTCCTACAATGATCTAATAACTAATCCCTTACAGTTGTGATTCAAAGATTGGACATCTAATCTGAATAGCTATCTCAATCATCATGAAGGTGCATTTAACTTGTCAACCCAGGGACATGAACTTGAAATGGTTCATCACATTATGTGTACTAAGGATCCAAAGTAGCCACATTCATCCTACAGCTAAGAAAGACACAATACTAAAAGTAAATTGCTTGGAAAGAAATAACATAAGTGTTGAGCATCAATAGACGACTATACTAAGTTGAAATGCATCACAAAAATGAAAATCTAAGTGAACAAGCAAGAAACTACTCTATCTGCTTTGGCTATAGGAACAGTCACATAATGGAATTATAGTGGCTGCTGGAACAGTTAGTGCTAGATTCTTAACTAATTACTGAACAAAAAGTAATGAATAAGCTAAAGGATGGAATGCTCACCAAGCAGGTCCCCTTGGATGAGTATCCCTTAAGACAAATGTAAACTAAGATGCACAAACTTATAACTTCATTTTATTCATTGGAAAACACAAGTACAATAGACCAACATAACTATATTATAGAAAAACTAAGAATACGAGTACATCATTAGATTAAGAAACCTCTTTTGAAGGAGCATCTGAGTCTTATTTATAGGAAGAAAGGCTACTAACTAATCACCTAGCAAGGTGGTTAAATCCAATAGATTAGGACACCACTTTAGGGAAAGCATAGAAAGTGGAGAGGTGGTTACGCATGCACAAAATCTAGTCAAGCATGTTTTCCTTAACACAAATTTAGCACAATAATAATGCCTATATTCACTCAACAAACAATTAAGACCATTTAAAAGGTGGTTAGAATTTTGATTTGAATGAGAAATCTCCCGCTATCGAGAGTCTTCCCTCCATTGAACTTCAAATTATCACCTTATTGATCGTTATGGCGAATAACCAGCTGGTAGAATCTCCTTTAAATTTTGTAGGTGGCTAATTATATCTACATAACAATATTAGTATGCACAACAATTGCATACCCATAGCTTTCTTAAAGTAGCATTCATTAATCCACATGTAAAATGAGCACATATAGTTCATATAGCATGTCAATGTCATTAAAGATCACAAAAATAAGCTTATGCCAAATGTCTATGGTTTTGAGAAAATATTATAAAAAGGTCAGCATCCAAGTATGAAAGTCTATGACAACTATAGAAAATAGACAGTAAACTTCTATCAAAATTGAGTCATAAACTGGACTCATCAGGAAGAACATTCTATCATTGTCAACCAGTTAAAGGAAGAAATCATCAAATTTTCATGGACCTATTCAGACATGTTAGGATTAGATCCCGCATTGGTTTTACACCATTTGGATGTTCATCTAGATGCCAAACTTGTTAAATAGAAGCTAAGAAAAATGCATCCCCAAGTGGCCTTTCTCATCAAGAAAGAACTAGAGAAATTGTTGGAAGCTGGGTTTATCAAGCTTATTGATTATTCTGACTGGATATCCAACATAGTGCTTGTTGTCAAACCAAATGGGAATATCAGAATCTACACAGACTTTCAGTATCTTAACAAAGCTTTCCCAAAGGATGATTTTAACTTCCAAACATAGACATGTCGGTTGATCTCACAATAGGACATGCAATCCTATCTCTTATGAATGGCTTTTCTGGCTATAATCAAATCAAAATTGCACTTGAAGATCAACAAAAAACTTCCTTCACCACTCCTTGGGGCACCTTTTGCTATAATGTCATGCCCTTTGGTCTCAAAAATGTGGGGGAAACCTATCAACATGCTATGATTGTTATCTTCCATGACCTCATCCTTATAATAATGGAAGATTATGTCGATGACTTATTGGGGAAGTCCAAGACCAGAGAAGAGAATCCCATGATCCTAAAGAAAATTTTTGAATGGTTAAAGCTCTACAAGTTGTGTCTCAACCCAAAAAAGTGTGTTCGGAGTTACATCTGGAAATTTATTGGGCTTCATAGTCTCTAGAAGCGGTATTGAAGTAGATCCAGCCAAGGTCAAGGAAATAATGGAAATTCCCCCACCACATAATCTCAAGCAATTAAGAATCCTTCAAGGGAAGCTATAGTCCATTAGGCGCTTCATAGCCCAGCTTGTTGATAAGTGTCAATCATTCACATGTCTCCTATGCAAAGACACCACCTTCAAGTGGGATCCAAAATTCTAGCAAGGCTTCAAAAAAGACTAAGGATTACTTGGCTCATCCACCCATTCTCATGCTTCCCATTCTATGCAAACTGCTTTTTTTATATATCTCAACTACATCAGTTGTACTAGGGGCATTACTAGCATAGGATGATGAGTCCTCTAAAGAGCGTGTAATCTATTACATCAGCCAAACACTGGTGGGTTATGAACTCAACTATTCCCCAATGGAAAAGGCTTGTCTAGCAGTAATCTTTAGTTCACAAAAGCTTTGTCATTACATGCTTAGTCACCCCATGAAGCTAATATCAAAATTTGACCCCTTCAAGTATCTATTATCCAAAACTTCTTTAACTAGCTTCATGGACAAGTGGGTCATGTTATTGAACAAGTTTGACATAAATTATGTAGATTGTAAGGAAATCAAGGGACAGGTAATAGTAGTTCAGTTAGCTAGCACTCCTTTGGTGTATGCATATCCGTTAGTAGCTAAGTTTCTTGATGAAGGGGTCTTTACCATTGCAGAAATAGATACATGGATGCTCTACTTTGATGGGTCATATACATATAATGGAGATGGTGCAGGTATTCTATTAGTCACTCCTCAAGGTGATTATATTCCAAAGTCATTTAGGTTAGCATTTACATACACCAACAACATCACAAAATATGAAGCTCTCATTACTAGCCTAAGAATCGTAATGCAATGGAATATCACCCATCTATGTGTCTTTGGTTATTCTCAACTGATAATTAAACAGGTCAATGAGAAGTTTTAGACAAAATATGACAAAATTTTACCTTACAAATGCATGGTGGATGAATTTAAGAAGTGTTTCACCTACATCCAATTTGAATAGATTCCTAGAGTCTAGAACAAGGTAGCAAATGTAATGGCTACAATTGGTTCACTCATCGACATGCCAAAAGACTGAACAGATTATGAGTTCCTTGTTGAGCAACTACTAATCCCCACATATGATGTCCTGATAATGTCATGGTGTGTGATATTGTAGGTCTTGAATCATCCTAGTACAATGAAATTTATACCTACCTCCATGAAAACATCTTACCACCTAACCTTACTCAAAATCAACATAATTGATTTATCCAATGTACTTCCCACTATACCATTATAGGAGATACACTTTATCGTAGAGGGTAAGATGACACTCTCCTTTGGTGTCTCAATGAATCAAAATCCCACATTGCATTAAACAAAGTGCATATTGGTTTCTGCGGGTCTCATTCTAATGGGATGGCCTTAGCCAAGAAGATTCTAAGAGGAGGATACTATTGGCCCACTATGGAACATGATGCCTATGAGTTCATGAAGTGTGTACCCTATCAATAGCATGTAGATTTAATCCATGCTCTTGTGCAAGACTTATAGCCTATAATTGCTCCAAGGCCTTTTTCACGATAGGGTTTTGACCTAATCAACAAGATTTACCCTCCATCATCCGATGACCATACATTCATAATCACCACCACTAAATACTTTACCAAGTGGGTGGAAGCGATTCCACTCTCCCAAATCATAGGTATTTAGATCTCCAAATTCATCCTTTTCCATATTTTCTACAAATATGGAATTCCATCCACCATCATCACTGGTAATGGTAAGTGATTTAAAAAATAGTACATGAAATCCCTTTGTAAGACATTACATCAAACATCATTTGTCCATCCCCTATTACCCTCAAGGTAATGGCCAAGCTGAAGTGACCAACAAAATGCTTATCAAAATCCTTAAAAAGGTAGTCAACAATACTAGTCAAGATTGGCACCTCCATCTCCATCCCACCCTTTGGTCATACCGCACATCTATCCACACCCACTAGTGCTACCCCATACTCCCTCATTTATGTTGCTAATTTTATCTTGTCAATTGAGGTCAAGATACCATCACTTCAAATCTCTCTGAAGAATCTCATCAGTGATGAAGATGCTCGAGTCACATGGTTATGTCAACTGGAACTCCTGGATGAAAAGTGTATCAAGGATTACAATCATCTCCAAGCATATCAGCATCTTCTTAGGAGAATCTACAATAAGAAGGTCTGTCCACACCAATTCAACGTTGGTGACTTAGTTCTGAAGGAGAATCAATGCACCCAGCAAGATTGAGACAAGAAAGGAAATTTTGAAGAAAATTGGTTGGGTCCCTATGTTGTCATTGCCAAATATAGTTTTGGGGAATATCAACTTGCTACACCTGAGGGGGAACCCTTGGAGGATCCTATCAGCATCATGCACCTAAAGAGGTTTCATACCTAAGTCAGTTGGATTATCCTATCCTGAAAAATACCAAAAAAGTAAAAAAAAGAAAAAACAACAAAAATAAATCAAAAAGTCAAAAAATCCAAATAATAGTAAAGAGAAATATTTTTTCCTATGATGAAAACCACCCTTGGTGGCACCTTGGATAGGTATGTTTGGTGAAAACCTAGCAACAAGTGTCATTTGTAGAGGGCTTAATCATTATCTACTTTATGTACTAGTTACTTTATGCTTACTTCCATCCTATCAAAACATCCTATCAATCCCATCCTCCCATCAACATTCTCTTATCCACCACTTGGTATATATTGGTTGAGCATTGGATGATTCAAATTGGCTATCCACAATCCTAAGATTTTATCCTAAATCTAAGATTTTTGTCATTTTTGTGTCGGTGTCATTTGTTGGTCTTGTGTCCTCATCTAGGGTCTCTCATCATGTCGGTCATCATTAGGTCTCATGTCGTCTTGTTTCCATTTTATCTAACTATGTCTCCCCTGCACTATCACATAGGCAAGGCTAATCATTTGATCAACCCTCGAGGCATTTTTCCATCCTTCCTTTGTCATCCATTAAGGTCTACATTTTCCTCTTTTTGCTTTTATCCATGGTTATTCATTAGTCTTTTATCAAACTATGAGGGCTCTGCACTTTGACGTAGGAAAGGATAATATTTGATTATCCCTCGATCCCCTAGGTCTTTAAAGTGTGTCTTGTTTCCATATCGTGTCATCAAGTATGTCCTTGTTTAGCTAGTGCTTAAACAAGAAAAATCCATTAGTATCATGAGGTCCAATATATTTCAAGTATCCTGAGTCATGTTGGTCATTTAATCTATCCTCCATCCCTGGTCTCAATAGGATGTATCCTTCCTAAATCAAATTGCATCAATCCCATCCACCCTTTTGATCCTATGGCAAAGGAAATTTGAAATTTTTTGTGATCTTTTGATTCTTTTAGCATTTTGTGTATTATTGGAGCTCCCTATTATACCTTGTCAGGATCGCCAAATTCCATCATATCATGGTGTGATTTGACAGGTAAACATAGGGGCATATCTTGAACTTTTTTCTCCTCTTGTCTTCTTGGTTTTCCCATGTAGTACCATCAAGACTCTTGTAGTCTTACATCATGCTGGGGTATCCTTTGTGTTTGTGGTTAACCAATTACCTGGCCTGACCAAAGCCCTTGCAGCTTTGGGGTGTTGGAATAACCTCCTTATTTTTTGTGTTTGTCTTATGCATTTGACACTAATATGCCTTGGTTCCTCATATCTCGATGTATTGTGTCTTATGATATAGTAAAATTTAGTGCTCCTAAAATGGAAAAATAGCATTAGGATTGCATTTCATTCATCATCCCATTGCATTGCATTTATCTCAATCCACTCTTTACCTAGCCTATGGCTAGTGATTTTGGTTGTGCAAATGTTCTTCCCTCATATTTTCTTCCTGTCATGGTTCCAATGGCTTTTGAAAGGTACAGTGTCTCACTCATCATCACTCATCTCGCATATGTGATACATTTTTCATTGCATGTTACCATTTCCATATTCATCTTGAGTTGTTTAGATTGACCTAGATTGGTTATTCTAAGCATCTTAAGTTCATTTTATATCATTCCATCTCATTGTATTATCATTTTTGTATTCATCTTAAGTTGTTTAGATTAATATAGATCAGTTATTCTAAGCATCTTAAGTTCATTTTATGTCATTCCATCTCATTGCATTATCATTTGCATATTCATCTTAAGCTGTTTAGATTAATATAGATTGGTTATTCTAAGCATCTTAAGCTCATTTATATCATTCCATCTCATTGCATTATCATTTGCATATTCATCTTAAATTTTTTAGATTAATATATATTGGTTATTCTAATCATATTAAGTTCATTTTATATCATTCCATCTCATTGCATTATCATTTTCATATTCATCTTAAGTTTTTTAAATTAATATAGATTGGTTATTATAATCATCTTAAGTTCATTTATATCATTTAATCTCATTGCATTATCATTTTCATATTCATCTTAAGTTGTTTATATTAATATAGATTGGTTATTCTAATCATCTTAAGTTCATTTCATATCATTTCATCCTATTGTATTATCATTTTCATCTTCATTTTAAGTTGTTTAGATTAATCTAGATTGGTTATTCTAAGCATCTTAAATTCATTTCATATCATTGCATTATCATTTTCATATCCATTTTAAGTTGTTTAGATTAATCTAGATTGGTTATTCTAAGCATCTTAAGTTCAATCCATTCTATTATCATTTTATTTCATTATCATTTTAGGTTGTGTGGAGTTATTATTCTAAACATTAGCTCATTTCACCACATACATTGCATTACATTACATTTATCACATCCATCCATAGCATGATCACATATACATACATCACATATTCTCATCCATTGCATCACATTGAATTTTCATATCACATCATACATACATGGTTCTCCATAGCACATTCATCATCATATCATATCTCATACACACATAATAAATAACATTCACATCGCCACCTGTATAACATACCATTAGTACCACATCCATAGCATACATCATAAAATCATGAATCATCCATCACATCCTACATCACAAAGTGTTAGACATAATGAATATAAGATAAAAATGAGAATAAACCATAACCATAATAATCACATATGCATAATAAACATCCATGGCATCCCATAATAACCACATAGTGTCGACAATGTACATCGCATATCATATATATATAATATAGTGTCCATCTATGTCCATTACAATCCATGATAAAAAGTCCATAACAAGTTCAAAATAACATAATAAAAAGGTCCTTCATAATATGCATGAACATCCATTGAATAAGATAAAAGTGTAGAGCTCTAATCAAGTACAAAGACTACATATCCTAAATGAATAAAGAATAAAGAATAAAAGAATCAATGAATGAAACAATCTGAAAAAATTGTGTTATAGAATTAGTAGTCTTTGTCTGCCTATACTGCCCATCGACCCTGCACCTTTCAAAATATATATCTTGTCTCCTCCTCTCTCTTCTAAGTAGTTCTGCTGACATCTGACCTCTAAGGGGAGTCTAGAACTAAACCTTTGCCTCGGGGGTGTCTCACGGAAGCTATTGTATCCTCATGTATGTGTAGCCCCTAATTGTGATGGTGTTTACATCTGTGGGGATGCTCTAATGTATGGAAACACCCTCCATGTTAGATCTTGGACAACCTAATGATAAGAAAACATGTAATAGTCAGCCTCTATCCTGGCATCAACCACCTCTACCTCTTGTGCCCTCACCAAATCTCTCTCTATCCTGTACCTATCCCTCAATCCACTAATGTGTCTCCTCTCCCTCTCCCAAGCCTCCTAGGCTAACTACATTTGATCCACCTGTGTCTGTAGTTGCGCCATCCTTTATGCTAATGCATCTTGCTCACCTACAGTGCCTATTGGATGTTGCTGATATGTGGTTGTCATTGATGTCAACACTATTGGCATTAATGTCTTTAAGGTTGTATATGTCAAGGATATTGAGAAAATTGTTGCAAGTTGTCAGTGATGCAGCGAAGTTCAGTTTAGCCATTATACTATTGGCTAGCTCAGTATTTGATGATAAGAGGCCATGGATTAAAGGGTTTGTTGTCAAGTATATATATTTTATCTACGTTAAGTTTCAGAGATCCGCATGAATATTTGATCGAGTTATGAGTATTTGTGTTCTGACAATTTTTTTGTTGCTTTAGTTTGTGTTCTTGAAAGAAGATGTTGTGATTCTAGTAACATGATTTGTTCCAGATGCTTTTGTGGTGATTCATGATACTCATGGATGTTTCTATATTGTGCCCTATTTGTGTTGCACGTCTGCATTGATTGTTGTTCTCGCGATTGGTGATTTTATTTTGTGAGTTCATGTTTTTCATGTTCATGGTCGACAGGGTGATTGTAGCGTATTGTAGATCTTCAAGGAATAATTGTTTGAGGTGTTTCATGTTCAAGGATGTTGTTTTGGGTATTCACTATGTAGTGGCTAACATTGGTTGGTTCGCATTGATAATTGTTTTTGATTTGGGCCTACAAGTTTGTACACATTTTATATTTTTGTTGAGCTGACATGTAAATGATGTTATCTCTAGTTGCAAATATATAAGAGTGATTGTTTATTCCATTTGAAGGTGTGTGTGTGTGTGTGTGTGTGATGAGATGTGTGAATAATGTCCTAATCATTCAAAGGTAGAGGCATATTTTGAAGAAGAGTGAGTAGAGTGTGAAGAAGTGTTCATGTGCTTAACCAAAACTATAATCAAGCATTAGCAGATGCTATTTTCTCAATTCAAAATCTTGCAGATGTAATCTGAATGTTTTTATAAGACAATGTCTTCCTTTGGGTAGTAATCCTTGTTGTATTTGATTAGTGAGCTCTAGGTAGTGTGCCTAAATGCATGTTCCTTCCCCATTTATATTCTTTTATACTTTTAACAGGGTATAATCTTGTGGATTGACCTCCATTGTGGCTTTTCCCCTAATAAGGTTTCCATGTAAAAAATATTGGTGTTATGTGTGTTTCTGATGTGGTGATGGTTTATTCTTTCATGTTTGTTTATTAGATCTAATAATAAGTTGAATAAGTTTAATTTCTAATACAACTGATTCACCCCCCCTCTCAATTGTTTTCCCTTGTGTTTCCAACAATTGGTATTAGAGCAAGTTCCTTGGAATAAGTTTAATAACTTGAGGTGATTTGAGATGGCAACATATAAGAAGGATAGTGTGAGATTTGATGGAAAAAATTATTCTTTGTGGAAGACTTGAATGGATTGCCATCTGAGATGCATTGGTGAACCTTACTGAAACATTACAAAGAATAGGTATATCATTCCACAGAATGGTCCTTCTATTGCTACTAAGATTAAGGATGTCGAATACAATATCAAGGCCAAGGAAGCATTGTTGAGTGCTTTCACTGATTTTGAGATGACAAATGTAATGGAGCTGAAGACTGCTTATGTGATCTGGAAAAATTTGGAAACTTTGTATGAAGGTGATGCACATGAGAAGATTGCTAAGCTGCAAGGCCTAAAAAGGAAATATGAAATGGTGAGAATATCACTTCTTTTATGTAGAAAGTGAATGAACTTGTGTGTAGTATTAGATGTGCTAGTGGAACTTTGGAAGAATTAGAGATTGTTGCTAAAGTGCTTAGATCCTTTCCTTCTACACACAAAGCTAAAGCTACTGCTATTGAGGAGATCCAAACTATGAGAAATGTAACCAGAGACAGGTTGATTGGTAAGGTTACTACTTTTGAGTTAAGCGAGTTTGGTGATTCTCTTCCTAAGATAGAATCTGCATTAAAGGCTACTATCTCTGGAAAAGACAAGTAGAGATATGATCCAAGAGAAAGTTCTAGAAAAATGTTCAATTATGAGGAGGAAATGAGAGATATTGAAGAAGAAGAGAGAAAACTAGACGAGCTTGAAGCACTTATTATCAAGAGAGAAGCTAGAGGAGAAGGTAAGTATAAAGGGAAATTTTCTATTAAATGTTTTTCTTGTAGTAACATAGGTCATTTTGCATCAAGGTGTCCAGAAAGAGTACCTAAGCCAAGACCTAAAAAAAATATATTTCAAAGAAAGTGTTATTGTGTTGTTGATGAAGGTGTGACAAATGATGAATCTGATAAAGGGAATGTAAGTGAGGACAAATGGGTATTTATTGCTATCAAAAAAAATGATCCAACCCCTACTGAATCAACTAGTTGCACAAATGTAGAGAAAGCCCTAGCTTCCAGAGTTGAAGAAAAGGATGAATGGGTGATTGATAGTGGATGCTCTCATCACATGAAAGGTGATAAAAGTAAGTTTGTGAGCTTGGAAAAGTATGATGGTGGTGTTGTAAGATTTGTTGATAGCATAGCTGGTGTAATTTGTGGCAGGGGATCCATTTCTCTTGATGGTAAACATAATACTGATGATGTTCTATATGTGGAAGGTTTGAAGCATAATCTCTTAAGTTTTGGATAGATGGTTGATAGGGAATATAATTTTCAATTCAAGAATGGAAAGTGTAGAATATTGGGAAGTTCCAAAAATGTGATTGCATTTGGTACAAAAAAAGAAGGTAATATCTTTCACCTGAGTGCCGCTAGTAAAAGTTGTCTAATTGCTCAAGTTGATGAAAGTTGGTTGTGGTATAGGAGAATTTGTCATGTAAAATTTGATAATATTATCAAGATAAGTTAGACTCAGTCAGTGAGAGATCTTCCTAAGTTGATAAAACTTACTAATGCCATATGCAAGGAATGTCAGTTAGGAAAGCAAACTAGAGTTTCATTTCAAAGCAAACAACATTATTCAAATGAATTATTGGAGCTTGTGAATGTTGAATTGTGTGGTCCTTCTAGAGTCAAAATTTTACAAGGAGATAGGTATTTCATGCTACTCATTGATGATTATTCTAGATTGATGCGGGTTAATTTATTGAGGGAAAATCTGAAGCTCTAGAAAAATTCAAGATTTTCAAAGCTATGGTTGAGACAAAGACAAGTCTGAAGATTAAATGTCTAAGATAAAATAGAGGTGGTGAATTCACTTCCATGAATTTAATTCTTTATGTGAAGAGCATGGGATAAAGAGACAATTATCTTCCTCACAGACCCCTCAAAAAAATGGATTTGTTGAAAGGAAGAATAAGACAATTCAAGATGTTGCTAGGACTATGATGTTGGATTGAAATGTTCCTCATATCTACTAAAGAGAAGCTATGAGTACTTTCTTTTATACTCCCAACTGAGTACATGTCAAAGGTGATACCAGTAAGACTCCTTATGAGCTATGGTATGGTCATAAGCCTACTGTTAGATACCTCAAAATCTTTGGGAGTAAATGTTATATCAAAAGAGATGAAGATATAGGAAAGTTTGATGCTAGAAGTGATGAAGGAATCTTTCTTGGTTATTCTACTAAAACCAAAGCCTACCAGTGCTACAATAAGAGATTGAGGAAAGTAGTTGAAAGTGAAAATGTTAGGGTTGATGAAGACACAATTAGACCATACAGAACCTATGGATATGATTTAGACTATCAAAATGATAGTTCAAATAAAGGAAAGAAAGTTTAGACTTCAAATCAAGTTCAAAACATTTCGGTGAATCAGGAAAATCAAGAGGAAGGAACTAGTGAAAATGTAGAAGCAAGATCACAAGATCCTGAAGTTCAAGAACATCCCAAAAATCCAAGGTATGTAAGGCTAAATCATTCAGAAGATTATATTATAGGTGATAAGAACAAAGGTGTTCAAACTAGGAGAAAAATTGCTGAAGAATACTATTTGATTTCAAAGACCGAGCCTAATAATGTTGATGAGGCATGGAAAGATGAACATTGGGTGGAAGCAATGAAAGAAAAACTGCTGCAAATTGAGAAGAATGATACATGGATTCTTGTTCTTAGACTTAAGGATAAAAATGTAATTGGAACTAAATGGGTCTTTCGAAACAAACTAAATGAGCAAGGTGAAGTTGTTAGAAACAAAGCAAGACTGGTGTGTAAAGAATATTCTCAGATGGAAGGAATTGACTTTGAAAAAAAATTTGCTCATGTTTCTAGGATTGAAGCTATGAGACTATTTATTGCTTATGTTGCTTACAAAAACTTCAAGTTTTAGCAGATGGATGTCAAGTTAGCATTTCTAAATGGTGAACTAGAAGAAGAAGTATATATTGAGAAATCTGATGGATTTCAATTGACTGATTAGGGAGATATGGTTTGTCGATTGAAGAAAACATTGTATGGACTTAAGCAAGCCCCAAGAGCATGGTATGCTAGATTGGACTAGTATTTGTTGAAGCTTGGATTTAATAAAGGTACTGTTGACAATAATTTGTATTTCACGATTGATCATGATAAAGATTTGATTGTTGAAGTCTTTGTTGATGATATCATTTTTGGAGGAGATGATAGTTTGTGCATGAAGTTTGTTGATGAGATGCAGGGTGAGTTTGAGATGTCTATGATTGGACAAATGAAATTATTTTTGGGATTTTAAATTACTCAGCTAGATAAAGGGATCTTTATATCTCAATCAAAGTACGTGAAAGAATTGCTAAAGAAGTTTGGTATGGAAGATTCAAATCCAGTTGGTACACCTATGGTGATTGGATGTAAGTTGACACAAGATGATGATTCTCCTAAGACAAATTAGATTAGATACAGATCCATGATTGGTGGATTTCTCTATTTGACTCAAACTAGACCTGATATCATGAATGTTGTATACATTTTTGCAAGATTTCAAGTTGATCCTAAGGAATCTCATGTGACAGTTGTGAAGAGGATTTTCAGATACTTGAAGGGGATAGTTGATTTTGGCCTATGGTATCCTAGAGAAGATGACCTTACTTTGAGTTTCTTTACTAATGTTGATTGGGTAGGAGATGTAAATGATAGAAAGAGTACTAGTGGTGGTGCATTTTTCTTGGGAAATAAGTTGATTTCATGGTTAAGTAAGAAGAAGAATGCCATTTCTTTATCTACTGCAGAGGCAGAATACATTGTTGCTACTAAAAATTGTACTCAAGTATTGTGGATGAAGCAGATGTTGAAATATATCAGAGTTGTGTATGATGAACCTATTGCCATATTCTATGATAATTCAAGTGCAATTAACATTTCTAAGAATCCAGTGTTGCATTGAAAGACCAAGCATATATCTATCAAGTTTCACTTTTTGAGAGAGAAGGTTAGTGAAAAGGAAGTCAGATTGGAGTATGTGCCCATGAAGGAAAATATTGCAGATATCTTTACCAATCCAATTCCTAAGGATAATTTTGAGTATCTTAGAGGGAAGCTAGGGGTGATTACCCCTCCTACTCATAACTAAGATGCACTAACTTGCATCAGTCTATGCATTTCATAGTCATATCTTGATCTAGATTGATGTTGTGGTGGTTGCTACTTAGAGGGAGTAGTCACATTTTTAAATATTTGGTTTAGAGGATGTGTGGAGAAATATAATGTGTATCTTTGTCATTGATTTAAAAGGGGGAGAAGAGTCCTGTGAAAAAATGTGAATTATCTAGGGAGAAGAGTTAAAATCTAAGGGGGAGAAAGTGCTAAGAGATAGTTGTGTTGATGGTGTTTTTCACATCATGTGTTGCCATCAATGCCAAAGGGGGGGATTGTTGGATGTTGCTGATATGTGGTTTTCATTGATGTCATGCTATTGGCATTAATATCTTTAAGGTTGTATGTGTCGAGGATATTGAGAAAATTGTTGCAGGTTGTCAGTGATGCAGTGAAGTTTAGTTTAGCCATTATATTGTTGGCTAGCTTAGTATGTTGATGATAAGAGGTTGCAGATTAAAGGGTTTGTTGTTGAGTATATCTATTTTATCTATGTTAAGTTTTAGAGAGCCACATGAAGATTTGATTGAGTTATGAGTATTTGTGTTCTAACATTTTTTTTCTGTTGCTTTAGTTTGTGTTCCTGAAAGAAGATGATGTGACTCTAGTAACTTGAGTTGTTGTGCATGCTTCTATGGTGATTCATGATGATTGTGAATATTTCTAGATTGATCTCTATCTATATTTCACATCCCTATTGATCGTTGTCCTCACGATTGGTGATTTTCTTTTGTGAGTTCATGTTTTTCATGTTCATGGCTGATAGGGTGATTGTAGCATGTTGTGGATCTTCAAGGAATAATTGTTTGAGGTGTTTTGTGTTCAAGGATGTTGTTTTGGGTCTTCACTATGTTGTGGCTAACATTGGTTGATTCACATTGATAATTATTTTGATTTGGGTCTACAATTTTGTATAATTTTTTATATTTTTGTTAAGCCAACATGTAAATAATGTTATCTCTAGTTGTGGATATATAAGAGCGATTGTTAATTCCATTTGAAGGTGTGTTTGTATGATGAGATGTGTGAATAATGTCCTAATAATTTGAAGGTAGAGGTAGAGTGTGAAGAAGAGTATGCAAAGTGTGAAGAAGTGTTCATGTGCTTAACTAAAACTATAATTAGGCATTAGCAAATGCTATTTTCTCAGTTCAAAATTTGCAGATGTAATCCAAATGTTTATGTAAGACAATGTGTCTTCCTTTGGGTAGTAAGCCTTGTTGTATTTGAGCAGTGAGCTCTAGGCAGTGTGCCTAAATGCATGTTCATTCCCCATTTATATTCTTTTATACTTTTAACAGGGTATAATCTTGTGGATTGACCTCCGCCGTGGTTATTCCCCTAATAGGGTTTCCACATAAAAAATCGTGGTGTTATGTGTGTTTCTGATGTGGTGATGGTTTATGCTTTCATGTTTTTTTATTAGATCTAAGAATAAGTTTATGTTTAATAAGGTTAATTTCTAAGACAACTGATTCACCCCCCTCTTAGTTGTCTGCCCTTGTGTTGCCAACAATGCCTGTACCTATGCTTCTACTATCTCAACTCTCTCTAAAAATTCCCCTACATCTCCCAAGGTTGTCTCTACACACTCGGATCTATCCCGAGCCTCATCCCTCTCTCCTCTGATCTCCTCTAGCTACCTCCTAAGATCATCCCTCTCCCTCTCCATATCTAGCACCTCCATCCCTACCCTATTTGTTAGGGCCCCGTAATCCCTATCTCCATCTCTCTATAGACCCTGTAATCTTTCCACCTCCCATTATATTATTTCCCTATCTACCTCAAAAAATATGAGCTAATGCTTTACAATCCCTAGTTAGGCAAGGGTTCATGTGAGTAATACTATGAGATCCTCTAACGACAGTGGCACATATGGTACAATAGCCAATGGATGCACCTCTGGAGCATCCACCACCATGGCTTGCTCCTCCCCTCTCACCTCCTCCATCTCCACATCACCATCTCCCCCTCTCCTCTATCTATCGACCCTCCTCCTCCTCCTTTGTGGTCTCTCCAACTATCTCTCATCATCAACTATGAACCCTAGAGCCCCTACGGTTGGGTGCACTATTGTCATCCACCCCAGCCTCCTCTCCACCTGCCATGAAGAGTACCATACTATGGTCCCTATTTTATTTGCCCCTCCCCTACATGGATACTATATCGAGCAAACTCTGCATTAATCTACTCCCCCTGTACCATAGAAAAATGGATTTTGGACATTTTCATGGTCATTTAGGTCTTTTCCTATGATGCTTGACCTATTTTGCTTAGATTTAATGATGTAATGTAACTTATGCATTCACATTAGGTCCTAAACATTCAAATTATGATGTCTTGTGAAGGTGTTGCAACACATTTCTACACTTTTCTAGACTCTTCTTATTATAATTCATCTAAAAATCACCTTTTTATCCCTTATCAAGTCCTATTTTTAAAGTGTTGTAAAGTCTTGTAACAAGCTTTCACACTTTTTTAGGCATGTCATCACTATTTATACCTTTCGTATGCTTTATTTGGCCCATTTATGCAATTATAGGCCTTAATTAAGTGTATTTTTGAATGTAAACCCAACAAACAACATTAAATACAACTTAATTCTTGACACCTACTTACAAGCCTAGAGTGGGACCCATTCACCATGAGTGGCGAATGAGTCCATTTTGGCTCCAAATTCAAAATAATTCAAAATTTCTTTCGGGTTTTTATTCATTAAGACCTTATGTCGGCCTATGATGTATTATTGGGTAATTAGGGCATAAGTGTGTATAAATAAGTGTTTTTCTATCCATTTGAACTCCTAATTCATTCACTATTCATTCAAGCATTCAATCTCTCATTCAATCTCATTCACTCACTTAAGTATCAAAGCATCATTCAATCAAGCATCTTGGAGCATCCATTGACACATCTTCAGACTTCCACAACAAGGATTTGGTGAGTTTAGTACACTTGAATGTTGTTTATTCATCATTCCTTGCTTACTTCATTTCATTTCTTTATCAAGGGTTTGATTACCAAAGTGGGATTTGACCAAGGAAAATCCCTATTCTCTAACCCTTAACCATTTTCCTCCTCTTTGCATGTGTGTTTGTAGGTCTTGTATGCAGATTTACCAAAGAAATAGGTGTTGAAAAGTGGTCAACAAGTCATAAAAGTGATTCAAGTCAACTAAACCCTAATTCAAACTTAGAGACAACATATAGTCTACTTTCTGCATATTTGACTCTGTCAGTCTGACAAGAAGAAAAGTGCAGATATGGACCTATAGTATTGACCGTTGAATTTGTAGGTTTTTGGAGGAGGAATAATTCATCAACAGTGGTGAATGAGTCCTACCTATAGGCTAGAAAAGTTGATTTTGTCATAATTCAGTTCTCGATAGTCGAAAAGCAGTTTCAGGTCATTTTACCAGTAGGAGGACTGATTCACCATCATTGGAGAATGAGTCCCACTGGTGATCAATAGTGATTTCTTCCAATTTTTAGAACCTTCCAAGATTAGCATTTAACTTCCAGGTCCAATCTGTTAAATCTTATTCAACTTTTTTTGCATTTGTTTATGTTTTTAGTTGATTTTTCCATATCTCACCGTGTTTTCAAAAATTGCATATTTCATTAGTTTTGCATTCATAATCAGTCAATTTTATTAATTAGCTACATTTAGATCATTGCATTCAGTCATAATTACATCATGCATCCCTTATTTTGAGTGAACCACCTCAATTTTTGGGTTCTATCTCTCTCCTTTTAGGTAAAACACCCTAAGAGTGCAAGAGAAGCACATAGAACACACCAAAATTGATGGTTCACCCCCATATCACCACTGGCTCTTGACTGATCCATCTGAATCTCTTGGGTCTCGTAGGAATATCCTGTTATATCCTATATTGACAGGTGACCCTGTCTAGTCTATGCAGCTCCACAATAAAGGGGTCTCGACCAATCAAGTGACACTGAGAGAATAGGTAGCCCCTCCATCTACTATCATCATCTCTCCACCCCACAAAGTGCCATGCCATGTATGGCCTCTAGGTGATATCCTCTCCCCTAAACCCATCTAGCCTCCATTTCCACCCCTCCAAATCACCCACATCCTAATAGTGCAACCTCCAGCCATACTTCGGCCCCCCAATATGCCACTAGCATTGTCTCATCCTATGTCCCAATGATAAAAATGTCTGGTCTCACCACACTAATGTGATCCTACGCCTATAACTAGAGAAAATTCACATGTGTGATGCTGAGTGCTTGTCTATAGCACACGATGTGCTTATCCTGGTACAACTGTGCTAACACACAAGCCCCCCATGCAAACTCTCCATCTCATCTCTCCACAATGTGCCTAACCACCTCAATCACCTTGAGGCTACAAAAACTTGCACTCATAGCTAGAAGAAAAATCCCACTGATAAGGCTACATAGGTATAATGGTAGAGTTGGTATCTCCAACCCTAAGCAAGCATCATGATCCAACTCCCTCCCCTGGATGGGTAGCTCAACAGGTCCAAATACAACCCATCGGCTCATGTCCGCTGCTTAGTTGTAGGTCCAACTAATCAAGTGCCCTCAGATTAGTAATCTCAAGATCCTCCACATGTCCTCCAATTTCACTCTCATCTCCCCTATCAAGAGATGGAAGTGATGGAACTCTCAAATTTTGCAAATTTGCGATGCTTATCTAAAAGAATTTGCCTCTGCACTTTTAGAAGTGCACCTGATGAACTTGCCTTAATGACCTACTTTGGAGGGTCATAATTTGAAGCCCATTGATTTCTAAGAAAAATCACTTTGAAGACACACTCATGTGTCCTATGTGAATGTGCATGTCAATTTTCAGCTTCCCACGATGAGTTTTGTCAAGGTTTCAAAAAGTGAAGCTAGAGTGTTTTGTCACTATAAAAGTTGTTTCCAAATGTTCAGTTCTATAAAGTTGCCTCCCATTTGAGCTTGCATTTTGCAACTGGTTGACCATCATGTCATAATGATTATTGTTTTGTATTCTCTATACCAAAATGAGCTCACATGTCATTTTTCAAGGCCTTATGAGTTGATTTACTATTTTTAGCAGATCAAAACTAAATGGAATTTCAACTTTGCACTAAAACCTTTCTAAGAGGTCAACTTTGACCATCAATATCTATTGCTCAATGATGATTCAAGCTAATCCCTCTTGTACACATGTTCTCTATACCAAAGTGAACTTTTGTGTCCAGTGGCAACTCACGAGGAGTTGATTTTCTATTTTTGCAACAAGGTGATTTCGTGACTTTTTAACTAGTTTTAAACAAGCTATTGTTGTAGAAAGTTCAAGAAAGCAACTTTGACAGAAAATATCTTTCACCTCATGACTCATTTTTTTGAGTCATCTTTTTCATTGCATTCTTTTGACCAATGTCTACATGCCTGCAAGGTTTTATAGTTTCATGAGGTCATTTGCCAAGTTTTCAACGCCAATTTCAGAGCCAACTTGGCCAATTTTGAACATTTGCAAGAATGGTAGAAAGTGAGTTTAAATGGAAACCCACTTCATCTTTTCATCCCTGATGCATTCAGAGGCCGCCTCAAATCAAGTTGAGCATAAAAGTTGTTTGCAAACAAAAAAAAAATTAGTCGGGCCCACATGGGGACCCGACTTGTGTCACACAAGTGTTGTCAATGAGGCCTATAAACAGAATTTGGAGATAATTCTCTCAATTCAATCCTCCTCTCATAATGGATGAAATGGATCAAATATTCAAATTCTATTCAATAAAATGGGAAATGTGAAGATTTGATAGACATTACAATGAAGACATTAGAGTCAGGATATATATAATGTTGCCTGGTGAATGTTATGGACAGGAGGAAATTGGTTTCTTGTTGTCATAATGAAGAGCACACAATTGTATTTGATTTGTATAAGTCCAATCTAGTTACAAGATGTGGACAGGAGGGACCCAGTTGGCAAATACATGTAGAGGATTTAAGGTGGCATCTATTGTGCCAAAAATTGAGAATGCTTCATGCTGCTAGAAACATGGAACTGAAGGATAAGTGTTTTCAAGTGAAAGAATTTTGTTTAAATCTTTTTGAGATTGAAGAAGGATACAATGTGCGCTAGCTAAGGAAAAATCAAAGGACATAATGAAACAAAGGGACAACACCTAGGATGAATATTTTGCAGAGCATAAAGAATGAATAGAGGCTTGATGAAAGGAAACCATGCTGCTTCAACAAAGGTGGGATTCAATAAAAGAACAGAGAAGCAACCATGGAATGCCACATGCCAAAAAATGCACAAAGCAATTTTGTTGCAAAGGGCTTTAGAAATCAAATTTTGAAATAGGGTATGTGCATCCATGAAGGCGTGAGGGAATTGAAGGGAGGACACTGTAAAAGCAACATATGTTCAAAATGGATTTATTGAAAATGCTTTAACAATAAAAGGAACACTCCAGAAGGAGGAGCACATAGCTTGGAGAAGGTACAGACATCTGTCAAAGCATGAATGCTTGATATTTGATACACAAAATGAATACATAGAAAATTCTTTGTCCACTCTCAGGGGCACACCAAGTAAATTAGAATGAATGTAACACACCAAGTGCATTTAAAAACTCTCAAACAAACTATGTGAAGGAAAACCACACATGCAGAAATGGTGCTAAGAACGCTTGTGGAGTGAAGGACATGGCATGCCACAGGTAGGGAAATACAAGAATTTATTAAAAGCTTCTAGAAACTGCTAAACAAATTCTTTGGCTGGCACCCCAAATGAATGCAATGAAGGCAAGAGGAGTCCATTTTGTCTGTGAAAATGAAACATTTAATGGCAGCACACTAGATGAGGGTTTGAATACCCATCAAAAGCAAACACATGGAGGAAATAGTGAGCACGTTTTTGCACAAAATGCCTCTGATGAAATAGTTTTAGAAAAACTTAAATAAAAAATAATGAATGACCGATAGGCACAAAATGAATTTGGTGAAGCTATAGCAACTTTCAGACAAATGTGATTTATAGTTACAGTTGAATCCCATGCACCAAGATAAAAAATGGCATGTATAATGAATCCATTAAATGGTTTCAGAAACTTCAATCAAAGCATGCAAAGAGATGGCAACTACACTTGTAGATGAAATTGCAAAGGAGAAATTAGGGAAAAATGGAGAAAGTAAAGAAATCAACAGCTGGAGATAGATGTTGAATGCAACCTCATCCTCACTGTCCCCTACCAAATCATGATCTCAAGGTGCACGACCTTTAAAATCCATGAAATGGTGAGATAGCACCATGTGGCAGTGGGCTCGAGTTAAACCTTCATCGAGCAGGTGCATTTTAATTGCCTGGTGCAAATTGTAAAATAGGCCCAATGATTCTTTAAAAGGAAAGAATTTAAAAAGAAGCAATAAAGGTGGGACCAACTTGTAACTTGTCTTAAATAAATCACTTGAGAAAACATTTAAAAGAGGTGATTAGTGTTTTCATTTTAAAATGAAGACTTTAATCGAGAATGCAAAAGGTAAAATAAAACATTTGCTGGAAAATAGGAAATGGGGCCAAATGTTTTTAAGGACATGCTTTTATATACAGAATGTAAACATGGGAAATGGGTAAAGTATTTACCCAATGATGTCAAAAGGCCTTCATGGGTAAAATGGATTTATTTGTCACTGCACAAGTAAAATCAGTCCTCTAAAAAATTTTGAGGGGAGATATGGGGTAAAAAAATTTCCCAGTAAAGTGAAAAATTTATAAATGTACATGCACAGGTAGTGTTTTGATAAGGAACCTAAATATTAAAGTTCTTAAACTTTAATATCTAGAAAATGAAAGAAATAAGTGCATGATGGAAAGAAGGGATAAAATCTCTTTTATAAAAGCTAAATGTTTTATTCAAAGGGGGACTATTTTACTTTGTTAAAGTAAAATAAAAGGCTACTCTAGCAAATAAAAGGAAAAATAATGAGCAGAAATATGAAACAGGATTTTCACAGGAAAAATATTTTACACAGCAAAGTGATGGAGTGAATTTCATCACATGGGCGTATTTTCTATTGAAGAACAACTTGGTACAAAGGCAGATTTGGAGGAAAAGTTTGTTGTAGAGAGAGGAGAGAGGCTTTTCTTGTGTTGATCAATGGTGAAGAGGTTTCCAGATG
This sequence comes from Sequoia sempervirens, assembly GCA_007258455.2. Classification (NCBI taxonomy): domain Eukaryota; kingdom Viridiplantae; phylum Streptophyta; class Pinopsida; order Cupressales; family Cupressaceae; genus Sequoia; species Sequoia sempervirens. Next base: position 777,375,337 of record VDFB02281492.1, read on the forward strand.
GAATCTCCGCATCAACTTTAGGGCTTCTTTTGGATACATCTATTCTTCTATTTCTTCTCTTCTCTTCTCATTATTCAGAAAAAAGAGAGAGTTCTAAGGGTTCTGGGATTTTGTATGGGTCTGGGTAGATAGAAAATGCTAAGTTTGAGTCATTTCTTCAGTTTGTAAGCTGTAATTTTTGATTTCATGAGCAAATACAACCATTTTATGCAAAAAAATCATGATAGTGTGTGCACATTCAGAAATATCTTCAAATTGTATCCATACTTGTACAATTTAATCATATGAATTCAATAATACAAAGTATCTTTGAGTTTTTCATCTCAAATTTCATGAGATTGTGTTCTTTGTTTATGGGTCTATTTCAAAGAAATGGTTAAATACTTTGAGCAGATAACAATGATTTCAAGTGTGTAGGTTGGATTTGGTAAGGAGAGTTTTATTGATAATAGGAGTGGGATTATTGGTGTAAGACACTAACAGTTGATGCAAGGCATTAACAATTTAAATCCACTGGTTGAATGTCATTTGCTGATGAATTATTTTTATGTGTTTGACTCCATGGCCTAGAATTAGGCACTGGTTTATCTTGCAGCTTAGTGCATCTCATAAACGTTTTATAAATTCAAAATAATTTTAAATCCCTATGTGTTGTAATTATCTCATGCTCCAAATAGTTGATATTATTGATGAACAACCAATTCTATTCAGTATTATCCTATTATGTTGAGATATTAAATGAGATTATCTGTTGTTGCTAATGTTGTTTATGATAATGGTGCAGAGGTTGTAAATGCATTAAGGGATCACCCTCTCCGGTCTTGCAGAGCCCAAAGTGTAGGAGGTCTTTAAAATCCTCATCAGTTGGTCTAGGTCCTTTGAGTTGCCTTTGATTGGAATTGGAAATTCCATAGGTAGAATAGAAGACCAACCTGGTTACAGTAAAAAAAAACCAACAAGAAGGTCGAGGTATTAGAGCTCCATCACTCCATTAATGTTGTAAGTAGTCCTTTGTGTGCTCTAATATTGGGATACCCCAACATATGCAGTAGTCCTGCCTATGCTAGTGATCCATGATCATAGGAATTCATCACCCTCCATGTCACTTCTAGCACTATCGAGTGTCTCTCACGCATCCTCAACATCTCAAAGTTCCGCATCCATGTAGACCATTCTATTAGCTTTTCTAACATTTCATTCCTTTTCTATCATTTTCATCCCTACCCTGATTTGGAAAATTTGCTTCTATGCAAGGAAAATTTGTCCCTTTCCCTTCCCAGCTTGTTTACTTATCTAGCTAGCATGCTCGCCCCTTTTTCATCCTTTCGTGGGTTCGCCTGTTTGACAAGTGCACCCACCCCTTTCTTGTCCAGGCATGAATCTGACCCTCTTTTCCTCAAAGGAAAATTCACATTCACCCTTTTTCCCCAAGGGGATATTTCACATTCACCCCTGTGTCTTTTTCTCCCTAAGTGGTGAATTTGCATTCTCCCTTTTCAATGAAGAGTAGATTCACATTTTCCTAATCCCCTTTTGGGCGAACTTGCATTTTCCCTTTCCCAAATTTAGCAATTTCATAATTGCCTGTCCATTTTCATTCCTGCCCTTGCATTGTGTAAGATAGCCTCTTTTGGGGAAAGGTGATTTCACAATCACCCCTCCCCCAGCGTCCTCGCCCTTGCAGAGCACATGTTCACCCCTTTCTTTGGTGATCCACTAGACAGGTGAATTTACCTTGTCAAAAATGCGAATCTGCCCTTTTGTAGCACGTTCGTACCCTAGCTTACCCTTCCTAAAATTAAAAATATGCATAAAATTCAAATTGAAATGACTAGCTAGGGATTAGATGCCTACCTAGTGGGGTTCCATGTGCTTGTAATAATACTATCACACCTCCTCACCCTAGTGGATCAGATCGTCATCCATGAATGCCTCATCACCGCTGAACCCATTAGCCATCCTTGTCACTCTCTCTCTCTCTTTCATCTAGTCAACTGCCAAGTGTGCAAATGAGAATTAGGTGAATAGTAATTTTTCAAATTTACTATTTATAATTTTCATTTTTGCATCTAATTAGCCTTTTAATTTTTGCGTAAATTTTACCCTTTAATTAAACCCTTATTAATTCTTTCACCCATTTCTTTCCAAGGGCTTCCATTTGCACCACGTTTTCCCATTTTTCTCGATTAAAAAGCCATTTTTCATGTTTTTTTGCACTCTATCACATGGTACCTCCATTTATCCATATCAAGAAGTCACTTGAGGCCCCTTTTCTTCCCCATCTGCCCTCTCAAGGGCACATACCCTACCATATTTCTTCATTATTCTCTTCTATTCACTTCCCTATGATACTGGGGCATCATCTAATATTCTTTTCTTCTATCAAGTCATTTGTATTTTATTTTTCTTCAAAACACTGTTATTCTAATAGTATTTTGAAGAGGGAAAAAATGTAGATACCTGAATTTGACCACTCCCATATGGTCAAATTCAACCTTGTATTCCTTTGTCCCACACCCCTCATCCACATTAATTAAATCATTTATTATGTGATTAATATTTCCCTACAACCTAACATCCCCTAAGGTATTTAATAAATCAATTAAATACCTTACCCCTTTCATCTCTAAATTAAATAAATACCTCAATTTATTTAATTTAGTCACCTTAGCCTTTATGAATTAAATAAAAAAAAATTAACTCATTTTATTCTCTCCTCATGTCACATCCTCCATAATCCTCTTTAATCCAGATTAATCTAATTAATCTATGATTAGGATGTGCACACCCCTAATCATCATTAGGGTCACATCCTCCATAATCTCCCACTTGCCCTTAATCCTTCATTAGCCTGTCTAACCCAACATTTGCACAACCTTAATCACCTGATTGACCCAACCTAATCTCCATGCCATTTATGGCATATGTCCTAAGTCAAACATATTAAATGCTTTCTCCTTTTGGAAAGGGCATACCCTTCCCTATGTGAATTTTTAATTCACATTTATTCACCCAAGGAATTTTAAGGAATTTTATATTCCTTCTCCCATCCCCATGAGGATTTGTGAGGAAATTTTAATTCCTCACATGTCCTCTCAAGCACATGTGGACAAGGACCTCCATTATGAGGAGATCTTGTCCCTTCCCAAGGTACAACCTGGTACCTCCATGTCACCTCCACAACATCTCTTCCCTTCCACATCACTCACCACATGTAAATTTGTCAGGGCTTGTGAGTTCTCAACTCACCCTGGCCCTTGATCTTTTCCATCATGGATCAATCTTGGATCTCCATCCTTTAGAGGCATTTCCCCTAAAAATGGTGAAAATTTCCCCATTTGCACTATCCACAACCAAGCATCCACTTAGCAATCAATCACTTAGCAACCTTCAAGCCATCACTTTCATACGCCATTGTTGCAACACTTTGAGCTTCCATATTGCATCCATCCATATACACATTTGCATTATTAGAATCCTCATCACCCTAGCATCATTTCAAGCACCATTTTGAGCTATTTTTCCAAAGAAGGAGCACACATTTCAAACATATAAAATGGCCAAACAAGACCATCATCTAAACAAGGTAATATTGTTCTTTGTTTCTTTTATTTTGTTTAGATTTAACTAGTCCTAATCCGAGTGTATTTTTTGTGTTTTCCTTGTTGCATTACTTTATTTTTGCATCTTAGAGTAGGAATTCACATTTGCACACATTTTGATTAAGTTCATATGTATCACACATGTTTATTGATGATGATGATGTATCATGACTTTATTTATTTTTTGATGGTATATGAGAGATGACAATTTTTGAAGTGACATTATTATGTGTTGTGAGATGTTCTATGATGTATATTATGTTTATGATGATAATTTATGCTTATGATTATGCAATGGATGATGTATGTGTTGATGTTATGACATGTAATGATATATCGATATGATGTTATGTATATACATTATGATGTATGGACATACTCATTTTCTTTCTTTTTTTTATGCTTTGATATGATATGCATGGTGTGGATGATATATGATGATAGGATATATGGTATACCGATGAGTTTGTGGATGCAGGATACATGTCTAGTACTAATGATGTTCTAATTCAAGATGGAAATTTTAGTCAAAAGAAATGTTAGATAGATGAGAAGATAGAAGAAATTGATGATATTGAATTATTTTTTGAAAATCCATGGGTTATTGATGATAGATGTGAATGCATGCATAAATGGATGATATTGATTGATGATGTATAGAAATGTGATGAATATTCTTTTGTTTCATTGAAAAATACTAAGTAATGGTCATCATTGCAATCCTTTTTAATGTAGCAAATAGACACTATGCACTAGGGTATTAATGACCAAGGCGACTTTGTATCTATTGCATGGAATTTGACTTTGCAAACAAGGTGTATTATTGGTCATACCAAACATATGGAAACCTTGTTATTAGTGCATAGGTTTGAATTTCATATCATTTCATACTCGAGCACAGAGAGGTATGAAGAACCTAACATGCAAGGCCACTTTAGTTGCCTAAAACGACTTCCACACACACAAGGAAAGTATTTTCCATGGTCATATTCCAAAATATCCAACAAACATGACACACAAAATTGATGATCATGCCCCATTCCTTCCTCTCTAAATCCTTGTGGACATCCTCAAGAGGTCATCAAAATAAGACAATAAGATAAATCAAAATAAAAGGATAAACAATGTTGTTGAATCACTTGTGAAAGATGTTTTGTTGTTCAAGGATGTTATCCATTGATAGTGCCCATTGTAGGAACAATTTATCTATTAAGACATATGTTAGGATGTTGATGATGATGTTGATGATATAGTTAATAGATAGGTAGTTAATGCTTAGGCATTATTTTAGTCCGATAGTGATTGAACCTTTACAATTTTTGCTTGAATGCTTTGGGATTTTGATGTTTGCTTTGTTTGTTTGATTTCTTTGTCAAAGGGTGAGGATGATGATCTTTTATTATGGATGGAAAATTTATTGTAGATAGGAAATCATGGAGATAGAATTTTTGAGAATTTTTGAATTTTTTTTGTGCTTTTGATGTAATTTGAGGCTATTTTTGGTATTTTCTAGTTATTTGGATTTTTTTTGGTATTTTGGAGGATTCAAGAGACTAATAGGGGGACCTAAAGGGACTAGACTAGTACCTACAGGGATTGGACTAGTGCCTCAAGGGCTCATCAATGATGGCCTTTCCTATGTTATACATGTAAAGACATCGAAGTTCAATTATTGGACTGAAAGTGGCTCGTGCAAAGACGACCAACAATGTTTTGGGATTTCGATTGTTTTGTCATTTTTTTTTTGGATTCTTGATGTTATTTGGATTTTTTTGACTTTTTGAAGGATTATTCAAATGTTTTTTTATTTTTGAAGGATTATCTGGATGTTTTTTATTGTTTGAAGGATTTACGGGATTTGGGATGTGAATGAGGATCCAATCCATCAACCAAGTTTAGGAGGATTCCCCTAGTTTGGAGCATGATTAGATTTATTTATGGATAGTGAAATGATGTGAATAGAGGACGATGATAATGTGGATGGAAGATGGTGTGGCAAGGTTTGATACTTAATAGGTTATCAAGCCATGATTAGACACACATTTATAATGGGATGGATGAAATGAAATGGATGTGATAGAAGGATGGATGGAGTAGATGGAAGTTTGGATAGATGGTGATGTAGGACATATTAAAATGTGACACCTATTTACCAAGTTTTCACCATAGTACCTATCATAAGTGCCATAAGAGAGTGTTCTTCACTTAAAGGAAAATTTATTTTTCTTTACTAATTTTTTGATATTTTATTTTTTTGATGTCTCCAAGATGCCTATTTATCAGGTTTTCATCACCTAGTGATGATTTTTTTTACTTTTTTTATTTTTTGATTTTTTTTAAAAAAATTTGAGGATATTTTGATGAGCAGGTATAGAATTTTTTTAGATGAATACTATTGATTGCTTTTGATAATGGATCAAATTCTAGGGTAGCTAATGAATATGCATTAGATTTGTAACTTTCTATAATAACAAAATTTCATAACCAATTTGGCTCAAATTTCCCTTTTTCATCATGGTTAAGCTATTTTTTTTATTTTCTTTCAAAACTAAGTCACCAACTTCAATGCTTCTATTCATGATCCTTTTGTTGTAACTACATTTGAGATGATTCTAATAGGCTTAAAGATGGTTTAAAGTGCTTAAATTTCTTTTGTCCAATAGTTCAAGCTAATGGATTCTAAATACTCAATAGTCTTCATTGTTGACAAGACCTCTCAAGGATACCCTTAGGGAATGAATCTCGACCTCTATAGGAAAGATGGATTTGGTTCTATATACAATGGAAAATGGTGTTTTGTATGTGGGTGTGTAGATTCTCATTCTATAATCCCACAAAGTATGGTTCAACCAAAGGTTCCAATAATGGACAATGTCATTAACATTATTTTTAAGGATCTTAAGGATTGTCTTGTTAGATGCTTCCACCTAACCATTTCCCTGAGGGTAGTACAAGGTAGAGAAGTGGTGTTAGACATAGAATCTATTACAAAGCTCATGGAAATCTTGATTCTTGAACAAAGTTCCATTATTGGTAATGATGGTTTGGGGGATACCATAATGACAAATCAAATAGTTAAGGATGAACTTTGATATTTGTTTTCTAGTAATGTATGTTAGAGGTATGGCTTCTATCCACTTTGTAAAGTAATTTGTGGAAGTTATGATGAACTTATGTCCATTAGATGAGGTGTGGAATATCTTGCCTATAAGGTCGAGTCCCCATTGTGAGAAGGGCCAAGGTGTAGTGATTGGATGCAATTCCTATGCTGGTGCATGAATGAGATCATTATGTTGCTAGAACTAAAGAAATTTCTTTACAAAATGAATAGCTTATTGTTCCATTAATGACCAATAGTATCTAATTTTGAGTAGCTTCTTATCTAGATTAGGTCTGCTAGAATGAGACCAACAAACACCATCTTGTACTTCCTATAAGGTAGTTCAAGCATCTTCCAGGTTGAGACATCAGAGAAATGTAACATCAAGGCTTTGTCAATATAATGTATCTCCAAGGATAGTAAAGTGTGTGGTTCAATGGATGAAATTTTTCTTTTGGTTACTAGTTGTGGATAAAGATTTTGGCACCACATGACTCCCTAACACTTCTAGGGTTTTTCACCTAAAAGGAGAGAGTTAGGCCAAAATGTGCAATGTGCCCACTCAAAACTAATGCAAATATGAATGAAATATTCCTAAATGTAATGTCCTAATGCAATAAACTGATAAAATATATTGATTATTAATGCAAAACTAATGAAATGTAGAATGTTTGAAAACACTATGTGATATGCAAAATGACCCAAGAGTGCAAAAAAACTATAACAAAAATGAATGAGATTGGAGAGGTGCACCTAGAAACTGGAATGTGATGTAGAGAGGCTCTAGAATCCTATAGAATTTTCTATTGAAGCCAACTAGGACACTTACACCAAGCTTAGTGACTTAGTCCTATTTTGGGGAGATTTTGTTAGAACAGGTTTCGGCCAAAATGGTATCCAAAAATAGATAAATCACTTTTGAGGCCTAGAAGTGGGAATAATTCACCATTGATGACAACTTAGTCCACCTTTAACTTTCAGGAATTTTGAGACAAGAATCTGTAGCTCTCAGTCTGCACTTCTCTTCTTGACAAGTGTCTAGATGTAATTCTACAAAATTTAGTCTGTAAGTGATCTCCAAGCTTCCTTTAGGGCTTTGTTGACTCTAAAAGACTTTGATGGATTGGTGACACCTTTTAACACCTTACTCTTTGAAAAATCTACATACAAGACCTACAAAAAACACATGCAAAGAGGGGAAAAATGGTTAAGGGTTAGTGAATAGGGGTTTTCCTTGTTCATACCTTGATTTGGTAATCAAACCCTTGAAAATGAAATGAAATGGAAAGAGAATGATGAATGAAAAAAATGTAATGCTACAACTCATCAAACCCTTGATGTAGAAATGTGAAGATATGCAAATAGATGCTCCAATGAATGTAGACTTGATAATTCCTAGAATGCTTGAGAATGATTAAGTGGATGAATTAGTGAGTGAATGAATGTATGAATGTATTGGGGGGTGAAAGAGAGAGGAAAACCCTTTATTTATACTTAATTTTACAAAATTTCCTAAAAATACCACATCACAGGCCAACCTCAAGGTCAAGAGAATAATATTTTGAAATGCTTTTGATTTTTGTGTCAAGTGGGACTAAATCATCCAAGGTGGTGACTTGGTCCCACTAGGGAAATTTTAATGGGTGTTAGGAATTAAATTGTATTTAATGATGTTTAATAGGATTATTCTCTGAAACACAATTAAATGGGGCATATAAGTGCATTAAGGGGTCATTTAAACATAAGAAAGGGTCAAATTATTGATGACAAGCCTAGAAAAGGGTGAAAGATTGTTACAACACTTTGAAATAAGGCTTGGTAAGTGATAAACAAGGGGTTATTTAGGTGAATTATATTAATAAGGTCCTAGAAAAGTGTGAAAATGGGCTACAACACTTCACAACACTTTTACAAGACATCATAGAGTTCTTAATGATTCACAAGGATCCAAGACCTAATATGAATGTGTTGACCACATTACAACATAAAATCAAGGAAAAATCAAGCCAAAATCACAAGGAGGACCTAAACAAGAAGAAAAAGTAGAAGGGTTACTTTTTTATGTCTACATTTAGCCCCCACTTTAGTGAGAGAATGAACCTACTTCAAACTCACACTAAAGTATACCCATGTGTAATCAATAGAGGTTACAATGAACTAATGCTAGCAAGATAAGACAACAACAATCAAGAGGGATGATTAATCCCCCATGATGAAGATACCATGGCAAACTAAACATAAGCACATAGGAACACCTAAGAGAATGATGTAAAATAATGAAAGAGAGAAGAAAAGAGAGAGAAAATTAGATCAAGCGTCGATCATTTTTCCATCCCGTTGTGGATCAAACCTAGGCTGTTTGTTTGGAAAAATAAATGTATATACTCAATCTGAGGTGATGAAACTCATGGCTTTCCACTGAGTGAGAAGGCCCAAAAGGTGAGAAACATACCCTCATGTTTGGTATGCACTCACACACACGCAAGTGGCTATGGGGAAATTCATGCCTCAAAATGGGCTTCTTGCTCAACCATACCAAAGTTATACCTCTTGATAACTTTAATAAGGCACCACAAAGGAAAATGACTTTTTGAGCTTCACTCGACAAGACAAACTTTGTATGCATGGAGCTCATGAACAAATGTGATGGAACCATAGACATGCAAGATGTGTTATGCAAGATGGCCATATAACAAATACAAAATACAACATGAAAAATATGTTCAAAGGAGTCTTGCTTAGTTCATGGGAGGTCTTTAACTTAGGGAACATTGTGTCTAATGCCTCCAAGAGAGGACCAATCAAAGATTAGAAAATTTGCAACTTAGGGATGTAGTGTGCCACATCAAGCCACCAAGAGGAAAGTAATATGCTAAGATAGCTCATGCTCATGAAGGAAATCACACCCAATGTCATCCACATAGTGACAAATGCATCATATGAAGTAAGAAGGCTACATTAAGAACCAAGAAAAAGGAAAAAAATGCAAAAGAATAAAGGAAATGTATGCCCCCACTTTAAAGGAATTGTCACACACCGTTCTATGATAAATTACTTTAAATTAGAAAAATGAAAAATGCAAAGAAGAAAGACATGAGAGCCAACTTGGAAAGCCCGTATGCCAAGTCACACATTTCTAAGTAAGGCTATGCCATGTGAAGGAAAGGAAAAAGAAAAGAAAGGGGTTTCCCCCAAAACACCAAACACATAAGGGATCTATGGATTTGGGGTCAGTATGTTCTTTGTTGCAATGTTTTTAGAGATATCGGAACTATCATCATCCCCCAAATACATAAAACTAGAAGAATGACACAAAGAGAGTGAAAAAAAAGAAAAAAAAAGATCCATTTGGGTCAACATGGAAGAGACATAGGGTGTCTTGACACTTTGCGTCATCCCCAAAAGGAAAAAAACAAGCCAAATGGAAAAGATTTTGGGTCAACATGAGAATGACATGGGGTGTCTTAATGCCTTGTGTCATCCCTAAAAGGAAAACATAAGAAAAAGACAAAAATAAAAGGAAAATAAAAAGGCCTTTTGGGTCAACATGAAAGAAACATGGAATGTCGCAATGCCTTGCGTCATCCCCAAAGGAAAAAACAAGCCAAATGAAAATGAAAAGGTGAAAGAAAATGGAAAAGCTTTTGGGTCAACATGAGAGAGAAATGGGGTGTCTCAATGCCTTGTGTCATCCACAAAAGGAAAACACAAGAAAAAGGCCTTTTGGGTCAACATGAAAGAGATGTGGAATTTCTCAATGCCTTGCATCATCCCCAAAAGGAAAACACTAGAAAAATACAAAAATAAAAAGGAAAAAGCATTATATGACATAGAGAAGAATGAAGGTACAAGTAGAGGAATGACACAAAGAGAGGGAGAACATCAAATAGAACATCACGGGGGAACACATTATGCACATGCAAACACACAAAAGAAAAAGAGAAATAAAGTGTAAAATAATATTAAGGTAAGTGCAAGTCAACTATCAAGAAAGTCATCTGCCTCCCAATCTCAGTCAGTATAAGCAGAAGGTGAATAATGCAGCTAGGGGACAATGAAAAATGCATTATTAGGACAAGTCTAGTCACTTCTTTCCCCCATTGAGTGCAAGACATGAATGAGCTGACATAGGTGATGGGAAAGGTCAGGTAATAGTGAGAAAAGAATTTTCTACAACTATTACATGAGGATGTTTTGGAAAGTGGTTTGTGGAATTAGTGGATAGCAATTATCACCATCGAAATGATACATACTCAGTATTTCTTTTAATTGATGACACTCATCACTTTGATGTCCAAGAACATTATGATATGAAAAATGTGGAATGTTAGAATATTTAGGATATATCACCAACCTATTCATAGGTGGTAATAGGATGAGTTCAATTTCCTTTCACATTTAGGTGGAGGATGAAGTGGAAACTTGAGTTTTTGTAACTTGTAAGGCCTCTCGCATTTGCTAGATTCACCCTTTTCTCAAATGGAAGGAGGAGGAGGACCCAAAGTGATCCTTTCATCATTGTCATTGTTATCAGGTAAGGGTTGCTCTTGAGGAAGGAGGACATTCAGATCTGGATGGGAATCAAATATCATCATTCCATCATCACGAAGTCCCCAATATTCTCTAGGAGGCTTGCAGTTATAAGAGGGATCTTGATAACCTAATACCATTGTGTTTTCATCTTTTGGATGTTTCTCTAAGAGTTGATGAATTTCATATTCAGTTGTTCTGCCACATCCTTGTTTGCTCAAGATGGTAAAACCTTTGCCATAGGATTCTTCAAGGTTGATTGGAGTATTGGTGATTTTTAATCATAAATTGGTTGAGGGGTTGCTTGTTTAGAAGAACTAGGTTCACCTGATGGAGGGAACTTAGGTCCTTCATTTGTTTCAGGATGTAAGTAACCAAACATATTAGGAGGTGGTACTATAGGAAGGTCATGTTGTTTCATGGATGGATAAAAGGATGCATTAGCTTCAAGGTTGTCAAGGCATTCATTTAGGAACTTATTCATGTTGTCATCATCTTCTCCAATGATGTCAACATCATGAGGAGGAAATTCATGAGGAGTTGCAAGAGCATGGGGAAGTTCAATGTCATTAGGATCAATTCCAAAGGCACATCTTGACACATCCACTAAGGACTTTAATGACATCGAAAGCTTAATAAAACACATAGCCATGATGCAAATGGATGAGAGAAAAATAAATGAAACAAATTAAATAAAACAAAAAATCTAGAAATTATGACAGAGATGTAACAATAGAAAACATAAATGCAAAAAATGATATGGAAATGACAATAATTATAGTGAAAAATGTGCAAGTGGACTAAGTTGCCCAGTGTGGCGAATTAGTCCAGGTAGTGTTTTTTTGAGAATTTTGAGAATTTTTAAATAGAATTTTATGATTTTTAGGTTTATAAATGCAGATACAGTATGAAAATGTATAATTTTGTTGATTTTCAATGAAATGCAATGTAAAAATACAAGATAAATGAGTTTTTCACTAATGCAATGTTGAAAACCCTAGAATACAAAACAATATGAAACCTAATGAAATTTTGATGCAAGCTAGTCCTAGGATGTAAATGCACTTGAAATCAGAAGTGAAATTTTCTAACGTTGGGTTCACCAAAATGTGGATAAAGATTTTGGCACCATAAGACTCCCTAACACTTCTAGGGTTTTTCACCTAAAAGGAGAGAGGTAGGCCAAAATGTGCAATTTCTCCATTCAAAACTAATGCAAATGTGAATGAAATATACCTAAATTTAATGGCCTAATGCAATAAAATAATAAAATATATTGACTATTAATGCAAAACTAATGAAATGCATAATGTTTGAAAACACAATGTGATATGCAAAATTACCTACAAATGCAAACAAACTATAACATAAATGAATGAGACTAGAGAGGTGCACCTGGAAACTGGAATGTGATGTAGAGAGGCTCTGTAATGCTATAGAACTTATTGTTGAAGCCAATTGGGACACTCATTCCAAGCTAGATGACTTACTCCTATTTTGAGGAGATTTTATCGGAATAGGTTTCAACCAAAAGAGTATCCAGAAATACATAAATCACTTTTCAAGCCTAGTAGTGGGACTAATTTTCCATTAATTGTGACTTAGTCCATCTTCAGCTTTTAGGAATTTATAGCTCTTAGTCTACACTTCTCTTCTTCATAGGTGTCTGGATCTAATTCTACAAAATTTAGTCTGTAAGTGATCTCCAAGCTTCCTTTAGGGATTTTTTGACTTCAAAATACTTTTATGGATTGATGAAACTTTTTAACACCTTACTCTTTGACAAATCTACATACAATACTTGCAAAACACACATGCAAAGAGGGGAAAAAGGGTTAAGGGTTATTGAATAGGGATTTTCCTTGGTCAAACCATGATTTGGTAATCAAATCCTTGAAAATGAAATGAAATGGAAAGATAATGATGAATGAACAACATGCAATGCTACAACTCACCAAACCATTGATGTAGAAATTTGAAGATATACAAGTAGATGTTCCAATGAACGTATACTTGATAATGCCTAAAATGCTTGAGAATGATTAAGTGAATGTATTAGGGGGTGAAAATGAGAGGAAAATATTTTATTTATACTTTAATTTACAAAATTTCCTAAAAATACCACATCACAAGCCGACCTCAAGGTCAAGAGAATAATATCTTGCCATAATTTTGAAATAATTTTAATTTTTGTGCCAAGTGGGACTAAGTTACCTAAGGTGGCGACTTGGTCCCACCAGGGAAATTTTAATGGGTTTGGGAAATAAAGCGTATTTAACGATGTTTAATGGGATTATTCTCTGAAACACATTTAAATAGGGATTGTAAGTACATTAAGGGGCCATTCAAACATAAGAAAGGGTCAAATTATTGATGACAAGCCTAGCAAAGGGTGAAATTTTGTTACAACACTTTGAAATAAGGCTTGGTAAGTGATAAAAATGGGCTATTTAGGTGAATATATTAATAAGGTCCTCGAAAAGTGTGAAAGTGGGTTACAACACTTCAGAACACTTTACAAGACATAATAGAGTTCTTAATGATTCATAAGGATCCAAGACCTAATGTGAATGTGTTGACCACATTACAACATTAAATCAAGGCAAAATCAAGCCAAAAACACAAGGAGGGCCTAAACAAGAAGAAAAAGTAGAAGGGTTACTTTTTTTGTGTCCACATTGGTAAGGCTAGGGGATATAATTCCATTTTTAATATAAGCATAGATGTCTTGGTACCATCTAGTGAATCGGGACCAACAACATCATGGGTATGTGCAAGATCATGATGGGCCAAAAAGTGGTGATATGATGGGTATTTGTAGGGTATGTGGCTGACGACTTTTTTTTTACCCAAAATTGATGAAATGAAAAGAGTTTTTAAATGAGATTCTCAACTTTCCACCAATATAAATTATGCTTTACTTTGAATTTAATAAATAATTATTATTCATTTTCTATTTGAATTATGACTAAAGTCTTGATTGATAGGCTGATTGAAAAACATCTATAGCTTTCAAATGCTCTCACATTTTTTGAATCCAAAACATGCATCACATTCTATGCTTACATACTATAGGATTAAAAAAAAAAATTTGAAATTCATGAAGTTTTGACCAAGTTAAGGTGGTCAAACATACGACTTTTTATATTTTTTTAAAATTGTAATAAAAATTCATAATTAATTATTTACGGAAAAAAATTACAAAAATATGCATCACATCTGGACATGAGTCCTCTACTTATGTCTAAAATTATAAAAAAATATTATCATTTTATTGTGGTTAGGGTGGTTAGACAGACACCTAATTCTTATTTTTTCCCTGAAATTTAAGTACTACTACATTGAAATTTCAAATTTTCACCAAATAGATTTAAAAAATTTAAAAATAAACGTAGTAGTTTAGAAACTACATTCAATTTTCTATAGATTCTATTCTTACATATTTTTAAAATAATATAGATAACTTATTCAATTTTTTACGTCAAGTTGCCTAACTCTAATTTTTCTGATATTTTTGCCACTTAAGGGCTTGTTTTTTCCATGATGATCCTGCACATACCCTCACACCAAATTTAAGATTCTAGGACTTTGAATGTAAGTATAAATAGTTTTTCCACAAGAAATTCATATTTAGGACTATTCTTTGGCACATCAAGAAGAGACCCAATAGTAACCATTCCATCAGAAGCCTTATTGTTAACTTTTGATATTTTCTCAAAGAGAATGATTAGAAAGTATTATTTGAAACTATCAACCATTCTCTTATAAGGAAGTAGCTTATCATCCTTAGTCTGATATTCATCGTTTACCTATCTAATGACTAGATATGAATCACCATAAACCTAAAACTCTTTTATTTTTTATTTAGCAACCATTCTTAACATTATGATAAGTGCCTCGTATTCCTCTATATTATTTGTGAAAGGGTGGGGTGTGACAAAGAGGATACCAACTCGTAATCCATGTTAAGTGTAAGGTACATTAAAATATAGCTTTCAACAATATTATTGAGTTATCATAAGGATTCATTCATCAGGAAATTATAATATCAATGGTTGTTAATCATCAATAGGTGCTTCCACCAATTGATCTGCTATTACTTGTCCCTTGATTTCCTTTCTATCCACATAATCTATGTCAAATTCACTAACTATCATGACCATTTTTTCCATTCAACTAGTGAGAGCTACTTTAGACAATAGATATTTCAATGGGTCAACTTTGGAGATTAGCTTGATCTATCGATTCAACATGTAGTGCCTAAGCTTTTAGGATGCAAAGATAACTACTAAACAAGATCACTCAATGGGTCTATAGTTTAGATCATACCAAACCAAGGTATGAATAATGTAATACACTACTCTTTCCTTGTTGTTTTGATCAAGCTAGGCTAACAAAGCTCCTAGAGTTGCAAATGTTGTTGATATGTATAAGATCATGTGTTTGTATTGTATAGGAGGCATCAAAATAGGAGGGGATGCCAAGTAGTCCTTGATCTACTAGAAGTATTGCTCACACTTTTCATCACATTAGAAGACTACATCCTTATGGAGTAAGTGTGTAAAAGGATGGAACTTGTTTGCTAACTGTGTTATGAATCTCTAGATTGGTTGAAGTTTTCTTGTAAACTATGTAGTTAATTTTAATGTTTTTGGAGGAGGCATTTCCATAACAGCCTTGACTTTCACAGGATCTACCTCAATGCCTCTTTGGGATACAATATAACCAAATAGCTTTCCTAATGTTATACCAAAAACAAACTTCTTAGGATTAAGGATAGCTTATACTCTTCTAACTTGTCAAATATGTGTGCCAAATTATTCAGGTGTCCTTGTCTTGTTAATGATTTTACCAAAAGATCATCTACATAGTCCTCAATGATATGGAACATGTCCTGAAAAATAGTAGTCATTGCCCTTTGGTAAGTTTCTCCTACATTCTTGAGACCAAATGGCATAACATTCCAATAAAAAATTCTCAAAGGACAAGTGAATACCATCGTGTGTTGATCTTTGGGTGATATATTGATTTTGTTATATTTGAAAAAGTCATCCATAAGAGAGAGAATTTCATGACCAGTTGTCAAATTCACTATGATATGTATGTTTGAAAAAGGAAAGTCATCCATTAGATATGATTTATTGAGGTCTCTAAAATCAGTGCATATACTTATCCCCACAATGGGTTTTGAAACTAGTACCAAATTTGACACCCACTCAAGATAGTCAATAAGTCAAATGAATCCCACTCCAAGCAATTTTTGTAGTTCCACTTTGACCAGGAGTGTTATCTGAGGATGCATCTTGTGATGATTTTGTTTCAAGAAAAACTATAAGATCATGAACCACTAAGGATGGGTCCAAACCAGGCATATCTACATAGGTCTAGGAAAAATTGATCTTTCAATCTTTTATAAAACCTATGACATATTCTCTCTTCTTGATCTAGGTAAGTTGCACAATAGATTATCTTCAACATATCTATTATTCCCACATTTAGTGATTTATAATTCTCAACCAAGACTGTTGACCTTTCCTAATACTATGTGATGCTAGGGAGATTGAATCCTCCATCCTATGATGCATCAAAGAGGTTTTCACCCTCAAATACATCCTTTATTTTAAATTTTTCATGATCAGATAGTGCCACATTATGGTTTTCACTAGGGGATCTAATTTTTATTTTTAGATTTTATTTTTACTTTTGTGACTAGAAGACTACCTCACATTCAACGACCAATCTACACACTTAGGAACTCCTACATTGATACCACTTGACGAAGGGTACTCCCCTTACAATCTAAAAACTCGCAACAACAACAGATAATGGCACAAAAAAAATGCAAGAAGGAAGAAATGTTTTATACTATCACTGAAATGAAAAGTGAAATTGCAACATTATAATTTCCATCACATGGGCTTTTTGATCACATAAATCTACAAATGTGTAAATCGGAGCAACCATCTATGCTGCTCTAGCCTCTTTACTTTAGCCCCCATTCACATCCTTTATTTGGAAGGTGTAAACACCTTAAAATCTTCTAGAAAGTGTAGCTTCCTAAAGAAGATATTGTAGACACATAAAAATTACCTAGGCATGCAAGCTCTATTTTTACCACTTTTGTCCTAGCATAATTATGACATTTAATTATGTCCTTGGTCCACATTCGACTATTAATTAAATAATTCATAATTATTTAATTAATTCATCTCTTTTATTCTTCATGATTATTAAATAAATAAATTATATTTATTTATTCAATACGTCACTAAGGGTCTATTGTCCTCTTACAATTAAATAAATTTTTTAATTTATTTAATTATCGGTCATAATCCTCTAAATTAAATAATTATCTTTAATTATTTAATTACCTAATTTAATATTTCTCTCATTTTAAATAAATAAATTATTTTAAAATGACCTCACTTTATTAACTATCACTTAATTTTAGTAAATAATCTAAAAATTGATTATTTACTGTCACACAAAATCCATACTTTGAATTATTTTAATTCAAAATGGTAATCTTCTTCCAAAAATCAAGTAATTGAGCAAATTCTTGACTTTCCAAATTTGCTTTTCTATCCAGTCTTTATCTTCTTGATTTTTCAAATCGTATCTTCTTATCTTCTTGATTTTTTGAAATCTTTATCTTTTTGGCTAATTATCACATTTATTCTCGACTCCCGATTCAATTTTCTCAAATGACATATTGACCACTCATTTAATGATTTTTCCCTAACCCTGATTAGGGATTGTCACATGAAATCTTGTCCACCGATTCTAGGCTTTGTCAGCTTTCAATCTTGTCCGTCTGTCCAAAATTGTATTTTCTATAAAATGACAATTTTCCTCATATTTTGAGATCACTTCCTTATTCCAACATGTTGATGCTTAGATTTTAATTGCATACTTTGCACTTAGCTTGTTTAATTCAATTTGATTACTTGTCATAGGCATAGTCATTTGTCATTTGTCATAGGAATTTTGTCATCAAACCCTTCAAAACTCGCATAGGACATAGTCATAAGCATTTGCTCACATACACAAATCTGAGGGAAACAATCATAATTGTTGCAAGCTAGAAGGTGCTATGGAGATGAATCATGGAAGCTTCGAGGAGTAATTGGTATAATCTTTCTTGTATTTTCTTTCATTGTACTCGATAGTTCTTTGGGTTTTAATATTATCATCTAATCATTTAACCTAACCTGAAATTTACCCATTGATACATTGGTGAACCCGACACATTTTATTTTTCTATTTTCCATATGATTTTTTGTTTTCTATTATTTTTGCAAGCACAGCTATGGAACGACACATTTGATTTTTTTAGAGTCGCATTTGTTGCATCGCGATGCATTTGACATCTTAAAAGCCGCATTTTCTCTAATGCACTACAATTGCAGTCAAGAAAGCCACATTTGATGATTTAATCGACGCATCTACCTGTTAAACTAGAATACGTGACCACGACACAATCACTCTATTGTGAAACATTTTCCTAGTAAAATTTCTTTTCAAATTTTGCATTCGAATTTTTTTTACTTTTTGTTCTTGGCTGTTTTACATTCTAGTTTTCTTCTGCATTCTAATTTTTTTCTACATTCTGCCTAGCATAGGGGTTTTTCATGTTACTAATCTTTGTTTGTAGTGTGTGGTGGCTACATTTCGTGCGTCCAAGACTAGTTGATAAAAATCCTAACTTGTGCTTTTGCAGGTTTGAGTGTCCAAGATTCATTCCAAGAACATTGTGCTTGTTATTTTTAGAATAGATAACATTTCTTTTGGTGCATTTAAAATAAACTTGTTTTCAATTCTATCTGATTGTGTTTGAAAGTGGTAGGCGAATATGTTCTCACCCTATGCAAACTAGGTGATCAGAAAGCTAGACCCACTTTGTCCCTGTGTAACCTTGATGCAATAACCGAAGTATCCTCTCCCCTTGCATAGTCATGTGATCCTAGGTGTAAGAGAAATGATTATTTCCTCTAGAAATTGGGCCTTCTAGGGGATTTCATCACCTCTAGGTGACTCAAACTAGCAATGGAGCTAAATCCAAGCTATCCCCGACTAGTATATAAATGTGAATCTTAAGGGAAAACCTAATATTATGAGTGTGGATGTGTCATACGGACCAAGTAGTACTCCCCAAAACCCTGTTGAGCTTAACCTCTTCAGGCTGGAGTGCCTCCTAAATGGAGCTTAATATTGCACCCAATGTATGGCCACTCGAACGGGGGTCCCGAATTAAACACCATTGTTTAGTAGCAAAAAACCTTCTATTTGCTAACACAACACCGGTCAGTGTGAAGGCATCCACATCTTCGTAGTTTGTAGTAGAGGTGATCAATCTGCCATGGGAGTTTCATGGGGGTTGGATGATTGGTTGGCCTGAAAAAGAGAGTGCACTATAAGGGGGAGCTTGTGCAGCCAAGCTTTTGAATTCACATGCTACTGATATGTGGGTGGAGAAACCCACGTGGAATCTAGTGAATACTGTCCTGGCTTAACCATAGGATTGTACTTGTTCTCTTTTGTGTTTGATTAATTTCAACATATCATGCTTGCCAAGTGTTCGTTGGTTACTAAAATGAAACAAACAACACTCAAACATCTGGAAACAAACTATCAAACTTTAAACAATTCAATTTTTTTACCACAAACATTAGAAATTTGACTTTTTACATTTTGCAATGCATTTGTTAAAACAAAATCATTGTGTCACACCACATTCGCTAGATTTTGCAATGCATTTGCTCTACTCAAATGCATCTACTAATCCAAACACTGCATTCTCCTATCTTGAAATACATTTTCCATCTATAAAGCCACATCTGAAATAATGCACTGCATTTGACATTTGAAAGCCACATTTGCAACACTGAACCATATTTTCCATTTCTAGAGCCGCATTTGATCACTGCAATGCATTTGCTGCCTGTAATGATGCAATTGACTAACATAAAACCAAACAATGTCCCAGACTAGAATCTGAGTCCAGACACTTTACCCTGCTGTCAAACTTCTTTTTCAAAATGTCTCTATCAAAAACTAGAACTAAAATTGCTCAAAATGCCCATCATTTGCATTCACTAGCTTGCATCTTGTCCATAGGTTAAACTTTCCAAATTTTTAGTTGCATTCCCTAGGTGTCATAATCGTCAATTATATCATAAACTTGTCCTTAGGATTCATCTTGGAAAACTTTGGATTAGGCCAACTCATCACACTTTATCAAACCATTGTTTCAAAACTAGGTTATCTTGGGACATAGTCATTATTCCTCTTTTCGGTCATTGTCCTTTTTGTGGGAACCTCCAACTCAACAGTCTAGTTAGGAAGGCTCACTCATCATTTTGACCTTGTCACTTAGTCCCCTTAGCAAGTCCTTTTGATAACCAAAATTGAAACATAATTCAAGCATAGAGTGGTTAAGCAAAACCTTTCTCCAAATATGGTCCAAAATTAGTCCTCATTTTAAACTTAGACTTTCCATTGTCCATCTCTAGTCCTCATTTTGAACCTAGAGTTTGCATTAATCATTTTAGTCCTTAGTCAACATTATCATCTTAGTCCTCACTTGGCACTTCGATCTTGACAACCTTGGCATCTTTCTTTCATCATTTCCTTAGGAAAATGACATCATCACCTTGCATTGTCATCTTTTATTCCAAAATCCAAAGAACTATCAAGTCTTTATTTTACATCTGTCATCTCCTTTAGACAAAATTGTCGCATTGTCATCCCTTATTATTGAAAATCCAAAAACATAATCTTGCATTTTCATCTTTTATCACAAAATCCAAAAACATAGGCTAGCATCATCCTTGCATTTAATTATCATTCTCATCACTCTCATTTGAGAAATTTCCTTTTATGGTGGAAACTAGACTCCAAAGAAAGAAAAAACAAATGGAAAACTTTGGACAAGATTCAAATTCCAACATTATCAATCACACGTATGACCCAAATTGGACTTTTGATGACCCATTTAGCGACAAAAATACTCAACCTCTCATCACCATACCATCCTCATCAAACAACCCCTTTGAACCATTCTTACATAAGGATAAATATGGACAAATACTTGAGGAAAACCTAGAAGTAGCAACACAAGATCCAGAGGTGGCCTTTTTTGTAGAACAAATGGTCTTATATAACAGAGACAGATATTTGGCCATACTCTTAAGTCAAGGAGATAAATTACCCCATGGGTTCGACATTAATACTTTGAGATCGACATCTCCTGACCATAACATCAACAATACGCATAACATGTCCAATAGTGGTCAACCTCCAAACAACACAAGCAATACATTTTTTTATGCTACCTCGTAAAATATCACAACTACCATGAGTGATACCTCTAACATTCCAAAAAATTCCAATTCAATCAATGCTACATCCATTGGAGGAACACAGTTCGTCACATTTCCCACAATATCCACAATATCATCACAATCGGCTGGAGCCACCTTTGGATCCTCGGAAATGTGGGAAATTTATTCCAATCCTCTATTTACCACTATGGTAAATGCCATGGGGGCATCATCAAGCCATACAAATCCTCCATTGACGACTACCTCTAGCACCATTAGTGCATCTTCATCAAATCCTCTCATTGGTACCTCACATAATCTTTTGGGAGGAAGTAAACAACGTATCTTTATTCAAGGACCACAACATAATGTTAACATGTCAACACAACTTAATGCAATCACTTCCCAAGGAAAAAATATGAACATTCCCCTTGTACAAACCCAACAACTTGGACAAGGCAATCAAAACACACAACCTATGGCATCATTCACACATCAAAATATTCATGGTTGCCATATTCCTCAAATATCGACCCAAATGGCTAGGGGACACATTCTGACATACTCATCCCATATTTCTACCCACCAACATGTCCCCAATCCAAACTTTCAATACCAACAACACGCAAACTAGAACACATCATACATGTCACAACAACACATTCCTCAACAACACACCAACATCCACTCACAACAAAGGAGGACACATGGTGTATGAATTAATCCAATGTATAGGGCCACAAATGACCCTATAATTGATGCCTTGCAAGCAAATCTGATGGGTCTAGAGAAGACCATAGTAAACATACAAATATCCGGAAAGAAATCAGAAGTGTCATATTATTTATCCATATATCCCTTTGACATGAACCTATACATGCCACCATTTCCTCTGGGATATGTTTCAACTAATTTTACCAAATATAGAGGAAATACAAATCCTATCAAACATGTCAGAGAATTCACGACCAACTGTATGGACGTCACCCATGAACAAACATACTTGATGAGAATCTTCTATAAAAGTATTGCAGGTCCTACTATTGAATGGTTCTCCACTCAAAAGGATATCCAAACATGGGATGAACTTAAATGAAAATTCATAAAATATTACTCGTACAACATTGACATGGACACCTCTATTACTAGCTTATGCAATCTCACGCAAGAGGACGCTGGTGAAACGTTCATCCCATTCTTCCAAAAATGGAGAAGTCTAGCTAGTCGTTGTCACATCAACATACCCAAACACTTCTAGGCCCCTTAAAATATGGATTGCAAGTGCATTGTTGCACAACCTTCATAGACCTAGTCAAAAAGGGTGTCCATGTTGAAAAAGCTCTTATTGCAAAAGGAGAGCTAAAATATGGTCCTAAAAACACAACTGTAAATCCTCCCGCTGACAAGAATAAGTATTGGGTCAAAAATAAACATGTTACCAATGAAAGTGTTGTCGATATATGCCAAGGATATCAACACTATGAGTCCTATACTAGCTCTAAAAGGGGTTAAACCACAAAAAAAACCAACGATATTGACACCCCCTACCAATGTCACTCCAAACAATCAAAATGGTCTAAACAGTCAAAATCAAGGACAATTTTGTCAAACAAGATAATTCCCAAAATGATGAACATAGTATGCTTTGGGAGAACCAATTGAGGATGTCCTTAAGAAGCTCCTCCAAAATGGTCTCATCACACTTGAAGAACCTAAACCGTATGACCCAGGGCAGTTTAAACCATCATGGTGGGATGATAATGCTTTTTGTGAGTACCATTGGGCTAAAGGACATAAGACATCATCTTGTCGACAACTCAGAAATATTGTGCAAGAATTTATTGAAAGTTGAATAATTGAATTGGGTGGGCCACAATTTCCATCAAATTCTAACCATAGCATTCATAAGAACCCATTGCAAGACCATGGTTCTAATAAAACTTCCATGTCAGGTCCTAAGACAAACAATAATCAAGCCAAATATGCTCGCGCCAAATATGACTATTCTGGTGGACCGAGCTAATAATGAGTGTGTAAATACCATCACAGTCAAATGAGCACCTCAATGAAACGCCACTACTTGGAGCAGCAAGATCACCATAGCTGGTCCACCTTTTGCTAGGCAACCTAAGATCAACATACCTGGTCCATCTCCTAAAAAACTGCAACTTGGCTCATTTGCAAAGTAGTGGCAACCCAAGAGTCAATTTAATCTTATCGAACAATTAGGAAAAACCCCTGTACAAATTTCCATACTTGAGTTGCTTCGCATTTCTCCCACGCATAAGGCTATACTAGATAAAACCCTGCAAGAATCATCTATCCCTAAGGATATTGATGTCAACCAATTTGAGACCATGGTGGGATACCTCACTACACCTCACCACGTCACCTTTTATGATCATGATTTTTTGTCACCTAAGACCAACCATAATGATGCACTACATATTGATACTTTCATCCATAAACACAAGGTTAGAAGAGTTTAAGTAGATGGCAGAGCAGGATTGAACATATGCTCTTTAAAACTGGTTAAGGCTTTAGGATTTTCTGATGCATGCGTAGAACCTACAAAGAGCATAGTCATAAAAGCATATGATGATGAAGAATTCCCTTCTAGAGGCATTATTTCTCTTCCTATCAGAGTGGGACCATTCATTGTGGACACAACTTGCCAAGTCCTGGATCTAGAGTTACCTTACAACATCTTGCTCAGTCACCCATGGATTCATGCCTTAAAGGCCATCTCCTCCACATATCACCAATGCTTAAAATTCCCATTTGACGGCACAGAAATCGCCATATATGGAAACCCTGAACCTTTTCAATATTGTACCAACCTAAAGGATATTTCTAAAAATTGAGTGCCCATCAACCGAGAAGCTTCTAGCTCTTCTCCTTCCAAGTACATTGACCCATCCACACTCGCATCATCATCCATGTCCACTTCATCCACATCTTCCACCACGCCACCATCTTCCACACTTCCTAAGGTTGAGCCCATTGTCAAGATCCAGGACCTAGGCTATGGAGAATTCAGACTGCATACGACTTATAGCATCACAACAATACCCAAGTCACAAAAGATCTATGGTAGACCATGTTTTAGAATGGAACCCAAGGAAATTTTCAAAGTTCCACCAAAAATAGTTTTCATCAAATGGGGAGACATGAGCAATGAAGACATTGTCAATATTATAGGATGGCTCTATAAAGAAATGACAAACCCCCTCCATTCCTAGTTAGGAAATATGGCAAGGGATATGACATGATGAAGGCTAAGGACTATGATGGAACTAGTGGCCTAGGAAGACATAAAATTGGATGAAGGGAGCCCATAGAATCTTTCAAAACACCAAAGTATCTTGGATTAGGGTATGGATTTCCCGATAATGATGACCGACATACCAATGGACTTTCGAGTGAGTGCATGCATGCTTCAAAAAGTACTGAGACTATCAAGGAATCCCTTACTAAAACCAACTCCCAAGAGTGGGAATTTGGCTCCCAACGGTCCTTAAGTGATTTTTTCCTTAATGATTTGTTCCTTGAAGCTGGAGAGCTTACCTCTGAATTTTTTTTTTGGCAAACATTTAAAATTGATCAAGCACCAAATAGTCACAATCCCATGCACCCTCCCCATGATATACAAGCCCCACCATCTGAAATTCATAACCATTAGTCAAATCAATTTGAATTGACATATAATTTTGATACCCATGACTTTGATCCCTTCACCCCTTATTTTGACAATGAATATGAAACAAGTGAAGGGGAATATTGGATTGAGTTTGATGTAGAATTGGACAATGAAAAATTCATCTTTAATGTCTCTGAATTCATCTGCATGCTTTCTACATCCTCCCCTCAATTCACCAACATTTATGATGGAATTTCCCTAGTCTATCCACAATTAATTGATTGGGACCAACAAGGCCCACTAGTCCTAGATACCTTTCAAAATGACAAGGCCATTGCATAATTTATGGGATTACGTGAGGGAATACCCAGTGGTGATCACAAGGCTAGATTCACCATTGACCTAGATTGTGCAGCTTACTTTAGGGAGATTGCTCCATCCTCTAGTTGCAAAATTAAAAATAAGAATAAAGAAAAAAAAGAAACATCTTTAGGTGAAAATCGAAAGGCACCTTCTGATGACAAAAAAGTAAAAACAAAGGATGTATCTGCAGGTGAAAACCTCTCTGAGGCACCCAAAGATGGAGGATTGGACTTTCTCCCCGTAACTCAAGAGAAATCAGCTATGCTCATAGAAGACACAATAGAAGATTACATATCAACCACATAAGATCCAAAAATGGTCCTCTTTGTTGCGTCCTTGACTAGAGAAGAGAAATAGGAATTTCAAAAATTCTTTTCCGACCATAAAATCAACTTCGCATGGTCCTGTGCAAACATGCCTAGACTAGACCCAGAACTGGTTCTGCACCATCTACCATTATTTCCAATGCCAAACCAATTAAATAGAAGCTATGCAAAATGCATCCTCAGATTGCTCTATTAGTCAAGGTTGAGTTGAAGAAACTTCTAGATGTTGGGTTCATAGGGTCTATTGATTATGCAGAATGGATATCTAACCTGGTACTAGTAACAAAGCCAAATGGGATGATCCACACCTGCACATATTTTAGATACTTAAACTATGCATGCCAAAAATATGACTCTCTGCTACCAAATATAGATGTCATCATTGATCTCATGACAGGATACGAGATGTTGTCCCTCATGGATGGTTTTTCAAGATATAATCAGATTCGTATTGCCCCTGAAGATCAACATAAAAAAACATTCACTTTCCCTTAGGGTACATACTACTAGAATGTCATGTCATTTGGTCTTAAAAATGCAAGTTCCAAGTATCAGAGGGCTATGACCACAATATTTCATGACATGATGCATAAGATAATGGAAGATTACCTGGATGACCTTTTGGCTAAATTAGTAACAAGAAAAAATCATCTGAAAGTGTTAGAAAATTTTTTTAAGACTAGAAGAATACAAAGTCCAACTAAATCCTAAAAAATGTGTCTTTGGTGTAACATCTGGAAAACTTTTGGGATACATAGTTTCTCAAAGAGGCATTAAGGTCGATCTAGAAAAAGTAAAATCCATCATGGACATGCCTCCTCCTAGAGGAATAAGTGAACTATGAACATTACAAGGCAGGGTGCAATCTATTTGGTGCTTCATAGCACCATTGGGTGACAAGTGTCAACCATTCCAATATCTTCTACGCAAAGGCATCCCTTTTGTGTGGATGGATAAATTCCAAGAGGCCTTTTAGCTAATCAAAGACTGCCTACTATCATCACCCGTCCTTATGCCTCCCATTCAAGGGAAACCTTTGATCTTATAAATATTAGCAACTACTTTGGCACTGGGGGCATTATTAGCACAAAACTACCATGACGAGAAAGAAAAGGGCCATATATTATATCAGTCGGATACTAGTTGGGTATGAGTTGAATGACACATAAATTGAATGTGCTTGTCTAGTAGTGGTCTTTACAACTTAGAAGCTAATACATTATATGTTGAGCCATCCGACACAGTTGGTAGCAAAGATTGACCCTCTAAATATCTATTAAGTCGGGCAACATTAACAGGATGTTTGGAAAAATGGGTAATGATCTTGAGTGAATATGATATTCAATATGTAGAAAGAAAGGAAATAAAGGGACAAGTCATTGTAGACCAACTGGAGGATACACCTATACAAAGTGATCACCCTTTAGTGGCAGATCTCCCAGATGAGTCAATATTCCATATGGAACCTAAATCACCTTGGAGACTCCACTTTGATGGATCACATACTAATCATGGCTTGGGGGCATGAATATTGTTTATCACCCCTCAAGGAGATTCCATTCCTAAACCCTTTAGCATATCTTTCCCATGTACCAATAATGTGGAAAAATATGAGGCACTGGTCACAGGACTTAGAATGGTAATAAAATGGAAAATTAGAGCACTACATGTCTATGGGGATTCTCAGTTAGTCATCAACCAAGTTAAAAATGACTACCACACTAAGGATGAGAAACTAATGCCCTACAAACAAATGGTTGATAACTTTCACACATATTTTCACACGGTGAATTTTGAGCAAGTTCTTAGAGCACAAAACAAGGTAGCAGATGCCATGGCTACAATAGGATCTCTCCTCAACATTCCAAGCAATATGCCTCATATAGAATTCTTAATAGAACAATTGTTGGTCCCCGTCTATGACATTCCAGAAACAAAAATGGTCTACGAGCTTGTTGGTCTCGATTCTCCCTAGTACCAAGACATTCATGACTATCTTAAGTCCCAAACCCTTCCCCCTAATCTGTCCAATAACTAGAGGAATTTTTTTATCCAAAATCTACAAGATATGCCATCGTTAGTGACACTCTTTACCACCATAGCTTTGATGACACCCTCCTTAGATGTCTCGACACCAACGAAGCACACCCAACCTTACACAAAGTACATGAGGGTATATGTGGGTCTCATTCAAGTGGTCCTACTCTAGCCAAGAAGAAAACAAGACTTGGGTACTATTGGCCAACCATTGAGAAAGATGCGCTAGAATATATCATAACTTGTCACCAATGTCAGATTCACAGTGATTTGATTCATGCTCAAGCTCAAGAACTTTGGCCAATCACTTCTCCTTGGCCCTTTGCACAATGGGGAATTGACCTCATTGGTAAGATCCATCCTACCTTGTCAAATGGCCACAAATTCATCATCACCACCACTAATTATTTCATGAAGTGGATCAAAGCCATCCCCTTGACATACATAACCGGCAAACAAATCTCCAAATTCATTCTTAACTACATCATTTTCCGGTATGGTCTTCCACAATCCATCATCACTAACAAGGGATGTTCATTTAAAAACTAAGAAATTTGTGAGTTATGTGAGTGATTTCACATACAACATTTTTCCTCTCCATATTACCCACAGGGAAAAGGTCAAGCCGAGACATCAAATAAAACCATTGTTAAAATCCTGAAAAAGACTGTCAATGATGCTGGTCGTGATTGGCATATTCAAATCAACCCTGCTCTATGGGCTTATCGCACCAGCATTCGTACACCCACAGGAGCCACTCCATTCACCCTAGTCTTTGGAGCTAAGGCCATCTTGCCCATCGAGGTTGAAATTCCTTCCTTACGATTCTCCCTGAAGGATCTAACTGATGATGAGTAGAGACAATCGTGCCTACATGAGCTAGAGATGCTAGAGGAAGGAAGGCATAATTCCCTAAACCATATGTAGGAATATCAAAACCATCTCTATCATAGTTACAACAAGAAAGTCATGGTTAGGAAGTTTGACATTGGTGACCTAGTCCTCATGCAGAACCCCAAGAATTAGGCCGACAGAGAAAAACTAGGAAGTTTGAACCAAACTGGTTGGGTCCTTATGTCATCATATCCTCTTTTGGTTCTGAGTGTATCAGCTAGCTACTCCAGATGGTGAAAAATTGACGGAGCCTATCAATAGTCTACATCTTCAAAAGTTCTATGCATAGCATCAGAAGGTTGAGCCGAAAACCTTAAAATACAAAAAAAAATGATAAATGATAAAAAAATTATTGCCTTGATGAAAATCAGGCAAATAGGCATCTTGGCAGCACCAAAAAATAAATAAATAAAATGACAAAAATAGTAAAGATAAATAATTTGTCCAATAGTGAAAACCTGGAAAATAGGCACTTTAGATAAGTAACATGGTGAAAACCAAGCAAACATGCGCCATGTGTAGTCGGTCATTGCTCTGCCATCTACTGCCACTTTATTTGTCTTTTCCAATGATGAGGTACATTTTCCATCACCACCACGACACTTGACATGACATCATACCCTACCTCTCATGGTTGACAACCAATTGACATCAAGTCCTACATAATATCCATTGGGTATCCCATACATATCATTTGTATGTCCTTTAAAATTGGCTTAGTCTTGGACCTGACTAGGGGAAAATTTTATCATGTGACTATAGTGGGTATCACGCATGGTCTGGGAAATTCCAAAATGTCTTGGAAAATGACAAAAAAATCACAAAATGTCCTGAAAAAAGATAAAAACAACACAAAATGTCCTTAAAAAAGACAAAAACATCACAAAAAGTCCTAAAAAAAGATCAAAACATCACAAAAAGTCTTGAAAAAGAAAAAAACATCACAAAAAGTCCTAAAAAAGACAAAAAAATACAAAAAGTCTTGAAAAGAAAGACCAAAAACATTGTAAAATGTCCTAAAGAAAGACCTAAAAATTGAAAAACATCGTGAAGAAACCCCAACAGCATCAAATTATCTCAAGAACACAAAACGGTCATTTCCCGTTGAAAGTCCATCATGTCAATCATTTGGTCTTTGTCATTCATTTGTCAAACTACATTGTCTCTACACATTTTCTACATAGGAAAGACTCATTTTCGAGTCCCCGAGACATTAGGTTAGTCATTTTAGGTTTGTCAAAATGAAATCATGATGCAATCTTTGGTCATCAAGACAAAGTCATTGGTTGTGTTGAACTACGAGGTCTCTGAGTATATGACATAGGCAAGGCCATCTGTTGATGAGCCCTTGAGGCCGCACTAGGTCAGTCCATTAGGATTTGTGGCACTACACTGGTACACACGTCAAAAGTCTTCAAGTCAAAACAAATCATTTTCCAAATGGGAAAACTCCTAAAGCAAAGTATGGAAATCATTTATTCAAACATGACAATCACACCAACACGTCAATATCAACATTTGATCAACAAAAGTTAAACTCAGCCAAATTTTAGTCAAACTTGGTCAAAATAGGTCAAATTGTCACAACCGACCAAACTATCAACTCTGGGTTATCTTTCAGATGTGTCCTAAATAATAGCCTCTGTCATTCATGCCTTAGGATGTGCCCTTCCTAGGCATCATCATTGTCATCCGACATTTTTGAGGGATCCTCTTGACATTTAAGGATCAATCCTCTCGACATCAGTATTCTTTAGATGTGTCCTTTTGAAGAACAAACTCTCTTATTCATACCTTAGAATGTGTCCTTCCTAGGCATCATCATTGTCATCCAAAATATTTGAGGGATCTTCTTGACATCAGTATTCTTCATATGTGTCCTTCTGAAGAACAATCTCTTTCATCCATGCCTTAGGATGTGTCCTTCCTAGGCATCGTCATTGTCATCTGACATTTTTGAGGGATCCTCTTGAAATTTAAGGGTCACTCATCTTGACATCAGTATTCTTTCAGATGTGTCCTTTTGAAGAACAATCTCTGTCATTTAAGCCTTAGGATGTGTTATTCCTAGGAAGATTGTCACTATCATATGCAATTTTGAGAGATCCTTTTGATATTTAGGGATCAATCCTCTCGACATCAACATTATTTAGGATGTGTCCTTCCTAAATTTGGCAATCTTCAGCATTCATCATCTTGGCATCATCAAAACCTTGACACCTTGGCATCTCAACATCATCAAACCTAACATCTTGACATTAAGACACTTGGCATCCAAAAAAACTTGGCAAACACTTGGCACTTTTCTATTGATTTTTCATCATGTTACTAGTTTTTTCAGTGATGTCTCGACAATAGGATTTAGAGAAGCAACGACATATCA
This sequence comes from Sequoia sempervirens, assembly GCA_007258455.2. Taxonomy (NCBI): domain Eukaryota; kingdom Viridiplantae; phylum Streptophyta; class Pinopsida; order Cupressales; family Cupressaceae; genus Sequoia; species Sequoia sempervirens. The sequence goes on from VDFB02281492.1 coordinate 777,406,534, forward strand.
TGACGTTTGTCTTGTCTTTTGACACTCATGTTACTAGTTTCTTAGCAAGGTCCTGACTACGGGATTTAGAAAAATAATGACATATCATGATCATGGATTTATTTTTTCCTCTTGGAAATCATGTTGCTAGTTTCTCGAGGATGTCCTAGAAACAAGATTTAGAGAAGCAACGACGTTTCATGACTTGTCCTTCTTGTCTTTTTCTGCTTGTGGTTGATTATGACAAAAAGACTAGGGAAATTGCACTCTTAGTATGAGTCATGATCATCCTTTTTTGTGACTTCTTGTCTTATGTGATGGTACGACCTTGCACACCTTGATTTATGTCATATCATGGTGTTTGTTGGCCATCACAACAATATGCCCAATGATAATTAAGAGCAATAAATATAAAAGTTGGACTATGGTAAAGTTTTGAAGGATTTGGTCTAGGAATTAACATGCATCTCCTTTCATCTTGTCATCTTCTCTCGTCCATCTCTCAATAATATCCTGACATACAAAAACATAAGTGCATACATAATCATATAGACATTGCATCATCCATATCATCAAATCATATACATATTGCATTATACATAGTCATGCATTAACATAATCATAAATATGGCATCCATTCAAATAAATAAATTATATCGTCATCATCCATGCCACAACATCAGCATGACATATAAATAAGCATTTCATTATCAGGGCATCACATCATAAGTAACCATCATAGGACATACAAGACAGGACATATAAATAAACACCATTATCCATCATAAATTCATATCATACATAAATCATCCATCATACATCATAATGCATAAATTAAATAACATCACATAAGACAAAGGTAGGCCACATCAAAACAGCATCATATATATCATCTCAAAAAAATATAATGTCACAGGATAAAGTCTAGAGATATCCCAAAAATAGAGCTCACAGGCTCGATAGTCAATACATAATGTGTCATAACATAAAGTCTGAAACATAAAGCCACATATAGTAAGCATGTCCCTATGAAGTGCTCTCAACATCCCCTCATGGTGAAGAGTTTGGTGACTGAGGACCTATTCTTGGCACTGAGGTAGCTAGTGGAACTATGGCAGCCTTTGTCTATGAACCCAATGGAACTGACACTGATGGCATCATCTCCATGGTAACATGCATCTGTGATGACATTGCGGTGTGACACTGTGAAGCCGAAGGCTTTGTCACTAGAGGTAGACCATGTACTGATCTACAGCCTGAACCTGATGACCCATGTGAGTGCCCTGAACTGTGACTCAAAATATGCCCGGAAGAGGTCGAGACCTCTGCACTACTCTGGCTACCACTGTCATTCCTCGACCTGCTGCCACTACCTATTTGTGTCCTAGTCAAAGTGGGATCTCTCATCTTGGCTGGCATAGCCTACTCATACAACTATTTGTATAACCTGAGCCATATGCTAATCTTTCCAAACTCCCAAGCTAGATCTTGAGATGGTCCTGTACATAGTCATGCAAACTCTATACACCACTGTGCTACCTCTTATTGGTAGATCACTACTTGGTCCCGCTCTACCCGAGTCACCTCTAGCTTTGACTGTAGTGCTCTGACCTATTTGGCACTCTCATCTTGTCTCCTCTATAAGTCTTCCACCCTTTGGTCTATCGTGGCATCATGGGGTAATGTCAAGATGGATGGTACCTCCTCTCCCTCCACCATGCTCCATCTCAGTAGTCTCTTAGCCTCACCAATGGCCTCATCCTCATCATCCTCCCCTGTATCCTCCTCTCCTATGACTCCCTCCTCCTGTAGCATACCAATATCCATCTTTCCCTCTAATTGAACCTCCTCCTCCCTGACCTCTTGATCCTATCTGGCTTCCTCCTTGACCACATGCTCCTCCTCAGCCATGTGCTCATCACCTACATCCTCATGCTCCCTGTTGTGCAGTTTTTGCACACACGCCCCACTTGGAGTAGGGATCCTCTTTCTCGGATGTCTTTTGACCTTTGGTTTTATTGGATTTACCTTTTTAAGGTCTTGACATGTTGGTCTTGCTGGCTTTGATCCCTCCCTGAGGCTTGAATTGGTTAAAATTGGCTTTCAGTGAAAATCCGGGTTTTGACCTGAATCCGGGATTTTCCAGCTCCGGCGGATTTTCCCGGGCCCTAGTTCATTGTCTGGTCATCGCTGAATTTTCCGAATCTAGGTTTTTGCCTAGCTTCAGGATTTTCCGGTTCTGGCGGATTTTCCCAGTTTACCTTATTTTTCCGGACTGCTCTAAAATCCCGAACTTCATTAAAATCCCAATTTCTACTATTTCCGCAGAATTCATGTTCATCTGAATTTTCCACGTATCTGGGGATTTTCTGAAATTCCATCCTCGGTTCAGGTTTCCAGATTTTTTAGACATGTCTTGTCGCTCATTAATGACCGAGGTACCTTTGCTCAGACATGCATATGGGTGGATTTAAAACATTTTGAGCATCATTTTGACTTCATTATTCACCTGTCTTTTGCTCTGGCGATTAAGAGTTTTCATTTGAGCTTTGAAGATTGATCTTGAACCACTTGCGTGTGGATTGTTTGGATCGCTGATTAAGGTTTTCATTGCTTGGGCATGTTTTCTTTGTGGTCACTTCTTCGAGTTTGATTTTCATCCAGATTAATCCATGGTAGGTTATCGATGGCCCTTCCATTTGTTTAGGCAATGATTGAGTTTTTCTGAGTTGGTTGGTGGTCATTTCAGGTCGGCCCATGTTTAGTCATGATTTTCCTCTTATCAAATTAGGGTTTGACCCATCTCTTCATGAAAACCTTATCACCCGTGCCATGTGTGCTTGTATGTATTCATTAGATGATGGGTGCATCCATTTGGAAGGTGTTCTGGGTCAGATTGTTTACCCTCTTAGTGCATAATTTGCCATATTGTGCAAGGTCAGGGTTTTCTCGGTGCTCGGCCAAGAATAATGAATTCATTATGATTTGTCAATCTTGAATTTGTATTCAACTGACCCCTCCCTTGGGAAGCCTCAGAGTGCTTTAGACTGATCTTCATAGATGGTATTTTAAACCTTGAGTTTACCCTAGTTTTCAGGGTGGAGGTTGTTCTTCAAAATTAGGGCATCGCTATTTCGCCATGAGGTCTAGACATTTTGAGGTCCTTGAGAACTTAAAACCCTTTACATTTTGAATCCTGATCGGTTAGCATCGATTTTGAGACCATTAGAATCCAGGTAGAAAATATTGCATAATCATTTGATTAATGGTTCACCTGTCGTCGTTCATCGGGTTTCTGAGGTGTCCGTGGAATCCCTACGCACTCGGATTTTCCCAGTCTTGGCTGATTCCGCGGAGTATAGTGAATTCCGGAGTATTTGAACTGTTCACAAAAATCTGTCTTGTCTGGATTTTTCCAGTTTTCCTATCTGGTTTCATCTCTTTCAATTTTCCGAAGATAGGATTTATGGAGTAAGTGCTAAATGTTGATTTCTTGTTGCTAATGAATGGATTTCACGATTATCTCATAATTTTTGGTCCATACTAATGATTTATTTGACTAATGATGTCCTGGCAATAGGAATCCATCTGGGTCGGATTTCTCTAAAATTATGCCCCGACTGGATTTTCCCAGCTTACCTCATTTTCCCGGATTGCTCTACTTTCTGGATTTTCAAAGACTAATGATTTGTGATGGATTTCAATGGCTATTTATGATTTTTGCTAACCTTTGGATTGGAATACATATGATAATTGGATACTTATGACGATATTTTGTGAATGCAGGCTGAGTCAAGCAAGGCTGTTGCAAGAAAATCTAAGGGGAACACAGGGGTCCTCCATCTCGGAAGCAGAAAGGTTAAGATTGGACACCAAGAGTCAGTTGCCAGAAAGCAAGATTTCTTCTGTGTGGTCCGAGGTGTCTGACACCAATGTTGGAGCATGGAGGTATGAAGAGTTTAAACAGAGAACAGCTTAGAAGGATCTATCGGTCCTTAGACAGGGAATGATGAAATCCGGACTGGTGCATGTGGCAGGGTTCCCTCCAGCAATCCAGTGCTATGAGCTGATACTTGAGTGCACCCGACAATATGACTTTGACACTCAAAGGGTTGTCAGCACTGAGGGGAGAGTCTTGGCCAATTTCAGTCCTATCTCCATTGCTCAAGCCTTTGACATGCCAGACTTGCCTTCTGTGTGTGCTCTAAACATGGACATGGCCAGGATATATTATGAGAATGAGCTTACCAAGGCTCAACAGATGATCAACTCTTGGGTGGAGAAGCCAAAATCACATTACTCCAAACTGCCCAAGCAATTGCATAGGGTTAGATTCAGGTCAGACATATATGATGCAATTACATTTTTGAGTAGAGTGGCAGGTTTGAAGACCGCTAGAGTGTTAAAGAGTTGGATGTTTCATGTGATCACCAAAATTGAACAAGGAACCAACTATCACTGGGCAGGACTTATCACCACTATCATTGATAAACAGCTGAGCGATGTCCTAGAGACCAAGAGGTTTACCATGTCCTCTTATGTGGTGTATGTGCTAGCCAGATTCTACCCATACAGGGGTTTGAATCCACAAGGGACATTTGGACAGAACATTGTTTATGAGATTTATTTGGAGTTGCACCTAGGACAACAGGATTATAGAAGGGCCAATGATGCATTCACTATGCATATCACTTGGATGCTTCAGAATGTTGAACATGTCAGGCTGTCGGATGGAGTGAAGGGATTGATAAGGAGATATGGGGCCTGGTTCATGTAGTTTCCCACCTTTACTTACATTAGAGTTGATGGATGCTTGGCTGCTCCATACAGGCTACCTAGGTACCCGACAGATCATATTGTGTTATTGGAGTTGGTGAGACAAATATGTGAGTTTGACACAATTGTCAAAAAGGAGAAGCATAAAATAGGTTTTGGTGGGGATTTCCCTCTTGGAATTGGTGTAGCAGAGGTGTGCCCTTCTATCCAATCAGCATATGCAGCAGGTGATGAGTTGGTAGCTCATGGTTTCTCCTTTCATTCCAAAAGAACAAAATTTGATATCACTAGGGAAGCACAAAAGAAGGCTACCAAAGAATACCATCATAAAGATGACCTAGAAGACTATTGGGCCAACATCAAGGATGATTTTGAAGCAAGAAAGAAGAGGTACAATAGGCTTCCTCTTGATGCAATTAGACAATACAATGTCAAGTTGATCCCTGACCAACTGGAGGATGATGGAAACCTGGTACAGGATCATGCCTATGAGGCTGTTAAGGATAGGTCAATCGGAGAAATCAACTGGAATGAGGATGAGGTCACAGAGTTGGAGGACCTAATGGCCCCCGTTATAAAATTCACCACTTCTTGGTTGAAGCATAAGGTTTGGGAGCTTGAGAGTGAGAAGGTACCCTGTACCTTTAATTTGATGGGAAACCTTAATCTCATGTCTACTTCAGAGGAATCCAAGGAAGACGACCCCAAAGGGAAAACTCAAAAGAGCTCACCTTTCAAGATCAAAATCAGAGGCCCTAAAGAAAGTGAGCCTGAACCAAAAAGGAAGTCAAAAGGAAAGAAAAGAAGTCAGGCTTTGAAGATTGGGAGGTCCTCTGATGAGGAAGAATTGGAAAAGCCAGTTGAAGAGGATGCTCTCCACCACCAAAGAAGACCAGAACAGCCAGGGTTTTGAAAAAGAACGGTCAAGATACTTCCAAGGAGGATCCTCCGATTGTTGATGTGGAAAGTTTAGGAGAGAAGACCAAAGTTTATATGAGGAGGTCTAGGACTCCTTCTCTTAAGGACACTGTGCAAAAGATGGATTCTCCTCCAAAGTCACCAGTTGTGGAGCCAGCCAAGGTTGTTTCTCCTCCACCCAATGTGCACAAGCAAGAGACTCTTGAGGAGCATGAGACTAGTGGGGAAGTAGAGCCATTCAAGGAAGGAGCACTCTTTGGTGAGGCAGCTGAGCTCGAGGTGGAGGAGGTGGGGAAACTTCCTTCTCCTCTAGTGCAATACGAAGATTCTTCGGCAAGTAGCAAGGGCCATGAATCACCCGAGAAGGAGAATATCCCTATTAGAACCCCATCACCGGTGCAAGAGGTTGAGATTGAAGTAGAAGATAAAGGTGAGCAGCTACCTGAAAAGGAAAAGGAGAAAGTGCCAGAAGAACAACATGAAGAGGAAAAAAAAGAGGAAATCCAGGTAGAACCTGATGTCCCGGATTGGCTTGAAAAGGAAATCACAAGGAAGAAACAGGTAGTTGTTGAAGACACTCCCTTGGATTGGGATGAAATGTTGTCCAGGATCGATAAGGGAAAGAAGAAGAAGGCAGCCAGGGTAGTTTCAAGGATAGAGAGGGATGAGGCGAGTAATAGGGTCATTCACATTGCCATCCCTGCTGCGGATAAAACTAGAGAAGAAGTCACTGGTAAGGATTACAATGTGAAGACCATTAACCTTGGGCCAGCCTCTATGGAACAGGACATTGATGAATATAAAAGCTCCAGTGCGGTAATCATTGGGAGGTTAAAAAAGGAATCTCAGACCAAGTATGAGCTTAGAAAAGAAAACGAAAGGCTTAGGAAATGCTTGGAAGAGGTGATGAAGCCTCTGTAATCTCTCCACCCTTCTTCCTCGGCTACTCCTGGTTTCTTGCCCAAAGAAACCATTTCTGAAATTGAAAAGATGAAAACCTCTGCTCAAACTACAACGGATTGGTTGAAGGATTTTCAGGTAAGAGGAGACGATGCCATCAAAGAGATCCTGTCAGTTGGGAAGGATGCAGTCCGAGCCAAGGAATTATTGGAACATGTGCTATCCTAGGACAAGGAAGACATTGACCTTCTACTACAGAAATCCAAGGTCATCATAGAATATGGTAAAGACCAGTTGGTTACAGATGGGATCCTTCCTTCCTTTGGATTGAATGAACCTTGGGAATGGTTTGAGGCTCTGCAGATTCGGAAGAAGGCCATGAAGAAGATCCATAAATGAAAGAAGTCAAAAGAGGGTGATTTAACTGGTGTCTATGAGGGCTGCATTACATTTTTTGAGGTTATGACTGGCAAAAGAAAGATTGCTCCTAAGTACCTGAGTCTGGAACAACTATGGGAATGATGGCATGATGTTTATGCTCCAGACTCCGAGAATGTCATAACAGGGCACCAGTTGGATGATGCAGCAACCTATCTGGCGGTAATGGATAAGTATCAATCTCACAAGGGTGATTGGAATAAGACTGTTGAGCAGTCAAAAGAGGAGATTGACTCCATTAAATGCAGACTTAAGATCTTTCCTTTGCCACCTGTCACTGAGCTGGATACGGTGTTTTTGAGGGTTCAAGGATCGTTGGACCAGAAAAAAGATAAGGGAGGCAGTATTTAATGCCATTTTAAGATTTGTGCTTCCCTATTATCATGGGGCATGTATTGATCCGAGCTACATTGGGGACTGTTCCTAGGCCAACCTTGATGATGTATCGGCATTTAATGTGTGCCTTATTTTTAAATTCCTAAGGTCGACTTGTTTTGGCAGTTATTTTACTTTGTAAATGTTTGGCTGGACCGACATATCTTAAGAATTTGCTATAAGGGCATTCCTGCCTCATTATAAGACATTAGATATTAGACATTAGAAATTAGAGAGAAGAGATAATAGAGTTAAGTTAGAAAAGGAGTTAAAGCAATTTTATGAATTTCTTGAAGCAAGTATTGTAAAAAAATAGTGGAATTGTTGTAGCAGTTTGATGATCTAATACAATTGAAGACATTGGGGTTTTCCTAGTGAAATCTGTTGTGTTATTTTATCTTGCATGGTTTCTGTTGTTTCATCTTTCAAATTGATTAAAGATTTAGGGTTAGTGTTTAGAATTAAATTAGTTTCAGTTTGGTGAATGATGTTTATGATTTCATGTTTGGAATGTTTGTAGCAATCTCTGGTCTATACTCCTGGTAACTATCTGATTGTAGTAGGCTGGTGAAGTCAACCTGGACCATATATTCATATGTGCTTAAGTTCGATTGTGGATGAATGTCTATGATTTGAAAATCTATATACCTTAGAAGATTGCACCATTCTTGTGATATTGCATTGTGGGTTGATCAAGGATTGGTTATTTGAGATTGGTCCATTCCAGATATCTGTTATTTGCATTGTTCAGTCTAGGAATAGTTTAGATTTTATTATATTCTTGCACCCTTATCTTTTGATATTTCTTTATCATTGGGTTAGATTTAGGATTTGAGATCATCATATTGCATAATCTGATAAATTGGAAAGATACAGTCTGCTTGTAGTAAGGTCCGATTGTGATTATCAACATTTTCACATATTATCTGAGTTGTTTATGCATCGTCATGACCTGACACTCGAGAGACCCTGGGGTGATTTTTAGTAATTTATTGTTGAAACTAACCTTTCAAGAGAAATAGAATATTGTATTATGTCTGAGTTGTTGCTATGCAGAAAACACCATCAATAGATTGGCACTAGAAGGAGGGTCTGAATGAGCACACTGGATCATTTCTTGAATGCCATCTCTCTATAGAGATATAGGAGAAATACCAGATCTACCACAGGAGAGGAAGATTTACAGGAATTACAGTTCCCCACTAGGTCAAGAAGGACTCGAGAAAGGGGAGAATCATCATCACCCATACCTTCACCAACATCATCCACATCTTCGCATCTAGAAGTTGAAGCCATACCCATCCCTGAAGCAGTTCCCATTCAACAACCTCAGCCTATCGTTAACCAACCACAACCACCTCCCCCACTTTTACCAATGGCTTTCCTAGCTAATAATCCCTCCCCTCTGTCTTTCAATGCTTACAATGTAATGCCCAAAAACCCTGAGCATTTATGTTCAAAGTTCCACGTTAATGACCCAAACAGGACTGCAGAAGAGCATATAAGGATCTTCCAAACCTGTCTCAAAGATAGAGGGATTGTCCATGAGGATGTTTCCTGTAGGTTGTTCCCTTATTCACTAGGAGAAGAGGCTTTTTACTGGTACAATCACCTCCCTTCTGACTCAATTCTTAATTAGACTGATCTTAAAACTACCTTTTTATAGAAGTTTAGAATACCCATCAGTGCCAATGAATTGTATTTGCAATTCACTAGAGTTAAAAGAGAAGTCAATGAACCAATATCCAGTTTCAATAATAAGTTCCACCATGCGTATACCAGACTTCAAGATCCTTATGTTTTGGATAATAATACAGCCTTAGGAGTCTATTACGAAGCATTGGATAGCCTTACAACAACTTTTCTGAAGTGGAGACCCAACCCTCCAGCTAACCTAACTGATACCTGCATGGAAGCTGTTAAGCTTAGTACAGATCTGAGACAACATGTGACTAGACCATTGCCTTCTCTAGGACCAGTTGCACATCCTAATCAGGTTCAGGTAGTAAATCAAGCACTCACCAATCACACTCCAATCATGAATCCAATACCTTAGTTGCCTTTGGTGCCACACCCTAGTCATCCCATGAGTCAAGTCTCCCCCATGATGAATTTTCCCCAACAATAGGTTAACCAGCCCATGTACCAGCCACAGCCAAATAGTTTCCCTGCTTATCTGCAAAATTCTGAGGTATTACATTAGTCTATGGGATCTACTACAATTCCTGTCCCTCCTTAGAGTAATTCAAACCAGATCCCTTGTCGAGATCCAAATAAGGAGAGGATTGATGAAATGGCTGAATAGATAAAGAAGTTGAATCTAGAGGTGACCTACTTGAATCAAAATAGTCAATTACAAGCTGCTCAGAAGAGTATGCAATCCAATCAGAATAGAGAGTTTCCACAAGGGCAGAATTTTGACAGAGGACAGCGTAATGAAAGGGGATTCTACAATGACAGGGGATATAATCAGGATAGGGGTTACAATAATGACAGAGGCTACAATAATGATAGGAGACAGAATTTTGATAGAGGACAAGGTAGTGGGTCAGGATTTAATAAGAGGAAATCACAAGGATAGAACAAAACATGGAATACAGGCCCTAATAATGGAGGAGTCTCCACCCCATTGGATCAACCAGCTAATCAAGTGGTCAACCAATCTGCAAATCAGCCAGTCAGTCAGGACAAGCTTCCCAGTGGTGTGTATTTGGCTGAAGCAGCCTTGTCAGGGTGGTGTAGGCTTCATAAGACAAGTCAGCATTTAGAATTAGAGTGCCCAGAATTCCAAACTGTAGCTTCCATTTTTCAGTATGAGGTGGAGAATAACGCAAATAGACAGGAGATTGTTCCCTCCAGCCCTTATGATTCTCTTGTGCTGGTATTAAATCACACTCTTTTCCCAGCAAGTAAGGAAAATGTGCCAGAGGAAGAATCTGATTCTCAGGAGGGGAAAACAGATCAAATTTGTAATGGGGATGAAGTGGCTTAGCTATTCAATGAAGAAATGATGAATGATAATGGCCCCCTTGATCAGGAAGAAAATTATGTTGAAGAAGTATAGATGTTCCAGAGGCAAGGTCTGAGAGATATGCCTCATAGGCGCCCACAGGCTGGAGGACCTTTCACCACTTCCATTCCTCCTAACAATTTCAGTACTCCCCCGGATCCTAATACTAGCAATAATCCGTCCTATCCACATGTTTCCAGATAATACCTTTCGAAGGAAAGACAGGTCCAAACTGACCCACAAAAGGAAATGGTTGCTCCAGTAGGTAAGGACAAGGCAGAGGAACCTCCTAAGGAAGCTTTCACTGATATGAATGAGGAGAAAATGGATTCATATGTTGCTAAGGAATTCAAGAAATTAAAGGTAAATCTTTCAGCATTTGAGTTATTAAGGTTCCCTCCCATTATGAAGGCAGTTTTAGGGACTTATGATGCACATCCCGTGTCTTTGGATAAACCTTCTAGTGAGCATAATAGCAAAATTCCTAGTTCCCAGCCTGTGAAGACACAAAACCAGGTCCATAATCAAATTAACTTACCGCCTGGAGATAAAGGAAAAGAAAAGGACAAGACTCAAGTGGCCCAAGTGGATACTCAACCTACTTTGTTTCAAGGGAAGGCAGAAACCCCACCATTCTTGATCTCTGTGTGCATATTTGGTAAGAATCTGCATAATTGTTTACTAGATTCTGGTGCTTCCACCAATGTGATGCCATTTGGAGTTTGTAGAGCTTTAGGGATTACACCTGCTGACTCTCAGAAAAAGGTGACTCAATTAGATAGAACTGAAGTAAATGTGGTGGGAGAATTAAACATGATTCACATGCAGATAGCTTCAGATCCAAGGATTCAATAGGTTATCAATATTCAGGTAGCTGATATCCCTAATGCGTATGGTTTGATCCTAGGAAGAGATTTTACTAAGGCTTTGAATGGATATGTGTCTACTGATTATTCTCACATGTGGCTTCCCTGGAAAGGAGTGCCCAATCAGATCAGAATTGAGAGAGAGCCAAGAATAAAATACATGATCACAGAATACCAAAAGATTTCAACAGAAGTCCTGATATCAGAAGTTGGCATGGGAAATTATATGTTGTCGACACAATATGAGGAGTCAGACTCAGAGGATGTATTGATGCTACACACAATGCCCATCGATGCAGAAACAGGATCCAACCCTGTTACTATTTTGACAAAATCAATGGAGGAAGAAGAGGAAACTGAAGATAATCAGATCAGCCTATTAGACAGTTTTTAGGAATTCATTAAGCAGTGTGTTGAAAATCAAATTCACTTAGGTAGAAGGACAAGCTTTGAAGAATTACTCTTACCTAATTGGTGTCAAGTTCATAATGCTTCCCATTCAGAGTTAGAGTGTTGTTTATGCCAAATAGCAGTGAAACAAGTACATAAATGCATGAATTCGACCCTGGTAGTTAAAACAGATATACAAGATCTTCAGAAAGACTCAAGAAAAGAAGCCTGCGTCATCTGAAAAACCATCCAGTAATATTAAGCCAAAGGATATGATGAAGAAGATTATAGCTGTTGAGTGTTGGACACTTAGATTTGATGGATCCAAATCCAAACATGGAGCTAGGGCAGGGTTTGAATTGATCAGTCCAAAAGGTAAGAATTTATTTGCAGCCCATAGGCTTCAATTTCACTGTACTAACAATGTAGCAGAATATGAGGCATTAATTCATGGACTTCTTATGGCACTTAAGAAAAAGGTTAAGATTTTGCAAGTCTTTGGTAATTCTGAGTTAGTAGTTAAGCAAGTAAGAAAACAGTATTCATGCCATGATAGGAGAATGACTAATTATAGGCATAGAGTGTGGGACCTCATTGAAGGATTTGATGCCTTCAACATTCAGCTAATACCACGGTGGAAGAATCAAATAGCTGATTCTCTGGCTCAAGCAGCAAGCACTTTGCAGCCTTTATCTTTGTCTAGATTGAAGAAGTTCACGGTGGAATTGACTCCTGTGCCATCAGTTCCAGACAATGTTACTAACTTCTAGGTGTTCGAAGATGACAAGCATATTCTGGATTTTATCACAAATACAGATATTTTTGTTTCTCAAATCATTGATGAGACAAAACTTCAGGAAGCAGAACTAGATTTAGAAGGAGTTATGAACCTAAAATCAAATACTATTCCCAGGGGAATGGTACAGTTGGAAAGAATTTTTGATATGGATAAAATCAAGGATTAGGAACAAGGATCCAAGAAGGAGTCTATCAGTGGGTAGTGTGATGATTACAACATGGGAACTGAAGATAACGCCAAGAACATTTTTATTGGCAAAGTATGCACTCTAGAAGAAAGACAAGGGATAATTGCAGCATTGCGTGGCTTTCCTGATATAGTAGCCTGGAATTATGAGGACTTGAAAACTTATGATACCTCAATCATAACTCATACTATCCTTTTGAAACTAGATGCCAAGCCTTTTAGGCAAAGGAAAATACCAATTAATGCATTATTGGAACCAATCATACAGAAAGAAGTCCAGAAATTGTTATCTGCCAGAATCATATTTCCTGTCAGACATTCAACATGGGTGGCAAACCTGGTTCCAGTGAGAAAGAAAAATGGAGAAATCAGACTCTGTGTTGATTTTAGGAATTTGAACAGATCTTTAGAAAAAGATAACTATCTAGTCCCTTCACTGGATGAAGTACTTCAAGTGGTTAATGGATCTCAGATGATGTCCTTTCTGGATGGTTACTCAGGTTACAATCAAGTGATGGTTCAATATGAGGACAGGCACAAGACTGCCTTCACAACTAAATGGGGTACCTTTGCCTATAGAAGGATTCCATTTGGACTCATTAATGCAGGAGCCACATTTCAAAGGGCTATGGATATTGCTTTTAAAAATATCATAAGCAAATGCATCATTATTTATATGGATGATCTGACTGTGTTTTTAAAGAACAGAGCGGATCACATTTTAGATTTGCACAAAATGTTTCAAAGGTGTAGAGAATTCGGCATATCCTTGAATCCTAAAAAATGTATTTTTGGAGTAACAGAGGGAAAGCTGCTAGGACATGTGATATCAGAGAAGGGAATCGCTATTGATCCAGAAAGAGTGGAGGCAATCCTGAATATTCAGTCACCTGCTAGTAAAAAAGAAATGAAATCTTTCTTTGGCAAGATCAACTTCGTCAGAAAATTCATTACTGGATTTGTTGAGATTGTTAAGCCACTGAATGCAATGTTGAAGCAGGATGCTAAGGTCGAATGGACTACGGAAGTGAAGGAAGCATTTGCAGAAATTAAAAGAGCAATTGCTAATGCCCAGTATGGGTAAGTCCTAACTACAGTAATCCTTTTCACATCTATTCATTTGCTTCAGACCATTCATGCGCGGGAATGTTAACTCAAAAGTCTGATGAGGGAAATGAGCACCCCATTGCCTTTATGAGTGTCCCATTAAAAGATGCTGAGTTGAGATACCCAAGTGTAGAAAAGTAGGCGTACGTTTTGGTTAGAGTAGTGAAAAAATTCAGACATTATATCCTCAGGAATAAGGTTTATGCAGTTGTCCCAGACCCCGCAGTCAAGTTACTTCTGGTGCAAAATGAGCTAGGAGAGCGTAGAGCTAAGTGGTGACAATGCTACAAGAGTATGATATTGAGATCCAGCCCATGAAGTTGGTAAGAGGACAGGGACTCACTCAGACTATGGCTAAAATAGGTCCTGAATTGACTGTTCATAATTATAACATTGAGGAGGTTTCCCCAGATGGCTGGTATGATGACATAGTTTATTATTTGTTGAACCAACAATCTCCAAGTCATCTTAATGCTGTTCAGAGATCCCTACGATTGAAGAGTGATAGTTTCATGCTAAAGGGAGCTGTTCTGTACAAGAAAAATCATGAGGGCATTTATTTGAGATGTCTTGGGAAACAGGAAGCTGAAAGGGTGATAAACGAATTTCACAAAAAATATGGCACTGGCCATGGTTCTGCGATTGCCACAACAAATCAGATTTTGAGGGTAGGATACTACTGGCTCACGTTGTTCAAAGATGTCCACCATCATGTCAAGACCTATCACACGTGCCAGATTGTAGCAACAAGGGAAAGGTATGCAGTGCTTCCACTCCAACCGGTCACTGAGGTAAGGCCTTTTGCTTAGTGGGGTATGGATTTCATAGGCCCCATCAACCCACCATCTTCTGCAAGACATAGGTACATTCTCACTATTACTGATTATTTCACAAGATGGACTGAGGATTTTGTTTGTAGGCAATGTACATCTGAGGTAGTAATTGGTTTCTTAGAATCTGTTATTCTTAATCTATTTGGACGCCCTATTACTGTTGTAAGTGATAATGGTTCTGCTTTCGCGTCTTTAAAATTTTCAAATTGGGCTTTTGATCATGGCATTATTGTGAAGTTTGCGTCCAATTATTATCCTCAGGGAAATGGCTTAGCAGAGTCCTCTAATAAGAACTTATTGACTATCATCCATAAGCTATTAGAGAGGAACCCAAAATACTAGCATACCCAGCTTCGGTTTGCCCTTTAGGCAGATCATACAAGACTTAAGTCATCCATTGGAACATCTCCCTACCACTTGGTATATGGTCTAGAGCTAGTATTCCCTATTCAACTCAAGATCCCAACTTTACAGTTTATAAATGAGTTTTATGATGAAGGGGACAAAAGGGAGGCTAGGTTAACAGAACTATTGCACCTTGAGGAGAAACGAGATAATGCCCTTGAGAATTTTGCCAAACATCAGGGGGTAGTTAAAAGGTGGTTTGACAGGAGGGCTAAGATTAAAGCCTTTAGGATTTCTGACCTGGTCCTATACTGGGATAAACCTCATGATCGAAAAGGGGACCATGGGAAATTTGATAAACTGTGGCTTGGCCCATATCAGATCGCTGAAATACTTGGAGATAATGCCTTCCGTCTGAGGACTCTCACAGGAGAAGATATTCCACTGCCTATCAATGGGTAGTATTTGAAGCATTGTTTCTAGTCCTGAGCTGTTTTTAGCTCCCTACTTTGTATATAGTTAGTTTAGATTGCTTTCTATTATTTTGTTTGGCTAGAGTAGGTTTCCTTTTGCTCTGCTTGTTTTGCTTTGGTTAGATTAGGTTTTCTTTAGTTTTTTTGTTTTGGTTTGTGTCGCTCTTGCTCTTGGTTCTGTCTCTTTTGGGGATCCCGGGTTGCATTTGTATGACAGTGGTGACAAAGTGGGTCTAATGTTCTTGGTATTTCTTTTACAAACTCTGATCATCCTTCCAAGGCATTATGGTATGAATTCCCTGCCCAATGTCACTTATCCTTGTGCTGAGACAAAGGGTTTTCTAGTCAGTTTAAATAGGAATACATTAGGGTCTCATATTTTAAATTAAAGATACCTGAAGTTGCATAAGGTCCTTATGAAGTCTGAACAAGTGAAAAATATTTTTTCTGCTCTAGTGCCACTATGGTTCTTATCCCTGAGTGTGAACTTCATCGTTCATAGGTTGAAGCCACAGCGAAAAGATGAGCAGTATTAAAAAAAAGAGGGAAATACATATTAAAGATTAGAAGGTTTGAATTCAACTTATCAGGGGGATCTGGATATCTCTACCGGGGCTATAGATGCATGTCTGACAGAAGAGCTATGTTCAAGAGAATCACAGCGATAACCTCGTTGGGGCTATGGATGCCTAACTGGTAGCGAGGCTCTATCTAGGTTACTTTTAGAGTATGAATATCTATGTAGCTTGTTCATACCAAGTTTGGTTCTTATTGCAACTGAGGGAGGATAATAAATGCATATGCACACACTTTGACCCTGGTGTAGGAAAGTCTGGGTGACTAGGGGCTTCTTTGTTTTAACATGGGTGGTGGCAGGATAGGTGAGTTGAAACCATGAGTTCTGGGTTCTTGATTCCAGTTTGTCATCGAAATGCTTAGGAGTATTTTCCCACCAGAGTTGCCATTTGTTGTGCAGTTTTTGCACACACGCCCCACTTGGAGTAGGGACCCTCTTTCTCGGATGTCTTTCGACCTTTGGTTTTATTGGATTTACCTTTTTAAGGTCTTGACATGTTGGTCTTGCTGGCTTTGATCCCTCCCTGAGGCTTGAATTGGTTAAAATTGGCTTTCAGTGAAAATCTGGGTTTTGACCTGAATCTGAGATTTTTCAGCTCCAGCAGATTTTCCTGGGCCCTGGTTCATTGTCTGGTCATCGCTGAATTTTTCGAATCCGGGTTTCTGCCTAGCTCCGGGATTTTCCGGTTCTGGTGGATTTTCCTGGTTTACCTTATTTTTTCGGACTGCGCTAAAATCCTGAACTTCATTAAAATCTCAGTTTTTGCTATTTCCGCAGAATTTGTGTTCATCCGGATTTTTCGCGTATCTGGGGATTTTCTGAAATTTCATCCTGGGCTTAGGTTTCCAGATTTTTCAGACACGTCTTGTCGCTCATGAATGACCGAGGTACCTTTGCTCAGACACGCATATGGGTGGATTTAAAACATTTTGAGCATCATTTTGACTTCATTATTCACTTGTCTTTTGCTCTAGCGATTAAAAGCTTTCATTTGAGCTTTGAAGATTGATCTTGAACCACTTGCGTGTGGATTGTTTGGAGTGCTGATTAAGGTTTTCATTGCTTGGATGTGTTTTCTTTTTGGTCACTTCTTTGAGTTTGAGTTTCATCCGGATTAATCCATGGTAGGTTATCGATGGCCCTTCCATTTGTTTACGTAATGATTGAGTTTTTCTAAGTTGGTTGGTGGTCATTTCGGGTCGGCCCATGTTTAGTCACAATTTTCCTCTTATTGAATTGGGGTTTGACCCATCTCTTCATGAAAAACTCATCACCTGCACCATGTGTGCTTGTATGTATTCATTAGATGATGGGTGCATCCATTTGGAAGGTGTTCTAGGTCAGATTGTTTACCCTCTTAGTGCGTAATTTTCCATATTGTGCAAGGTCAGGGTTTTCTCGGTGCTCGGCGAAGAATAATGAATTTGTTATGATTTGTCAATCTTGCATTTGTATTCAACTGACCCCTCCCTTGGGAAGCCTCAGAGTGCTTTAGACTGATCTTCATAGATGGTATTTTAAACCTTGAGTTCACCCTGGTTTTCATGGCAGAAGGTTGTTCTTCAAAATTAGGGCATCGCTATTTCGCCATGAGGTCTAGACATTTTGAGGTCCTTGAGAACTTAAAACCCTTTACATTTTGAATCCTAATTGGTTAGCGTCAATTTTGAGACCATTAGAATCCAGGTAGAAAAGATTACATGATCATTTGATTAATGGTTCGCGTGTCGTCGTTCATCGGGTTTCCGAGGTGTCCACAGAATCCCTACGCACTCAGATTTTCCTGGTTTCGGCTGATTCCGCAGAGTATAGCGAATTCTGGAGTATTTGAACTGTCCGCAGAAATTCGTCTTGTCTATTTTTTTTGGTTTTCCGGTCTGGTTTCATCTCTTTCGATTTTCTGAAGATAGGATTTATGGAGTAAGTGCTAAATGTTGATTTCTTGTTGCTAATGAATGGATTTCATGATTATCTCACAATTTTTGGTCTATACTAACGATTTATTTGACTAATGATGTCTTGGCAACAGGAATCTGTCTGGGTTGGATTTCTCTGAAATTCTGCCCCGATTGGATTTTCCCATCTTACCTCATTTTCCCGGATTGCTCTACTTTTCCAGATTTTCAAAGACTGATGATTTGTGATGGATTTCAATGGCTGTTTATGATTTTTGTTAACCTTTGGATTGGAATACATATGATAATTGGATACTTATGATGATCTTTTGTGAATGCAGGCTGAGTCAAGCAAGGCCACTACAGGAAAACCTAAGGGTGACACAGAAGGGTCCTCCATCTCGGAAGCAGAAAGGTTAAGATTGGACACCAAGAGTCAGTTGCTAGAAAGCAAGATTTCTTCTGTGTGGTCTGAGGTGTCTGACACCAATGTTGGAGCCTGGAGGTATGAAGAGTTTAAACAGAGAATGGCTCAGAAGGATTTGTCGGTCCTTAGACAGGGAATGATGAAATCCAGACTGGTGCATGTGGCAGGGTTCCCTCCAGTAATCCAGTGCTATGAGCTGATACTTGAGTGTGCCTGACAATATGACTTCGACACTCAAAGGGTTGTCAGCACTGAGGGGAGAGTCTTGGCCAATTTCAGTCCTATCTCCATTGCTCAAGCCTTTGACATGCCGGAATTGCCTTCTGTGTGTGCTCTAAACATGGACATGGCCAGGACATATTATGAGAATGAGCCGACCAAGGCTCAACAGATGATCAACTCTTGGTTGGAGAAGCCAAAATCACATTACTCCAAACTTTCCAAGCAATTGCATAGGGTTAGATTCAGGTCAGACATATATGATGCAATTACATTTTTGAGCAAAGTGGTAGGTTTGAAGACTGTTGGAGTGTTAGAGAGTTGGATGATCCATGTGATCACCAAAATTGAACAGGGAACCAACTATCACTGGGCAGGACTTATCAGCACTATCATTGATAAACAGCTGAGGGATGTCTTAGAGACCAAGAGGTTCACCATGTACTCTTATGTGGTGTATGTGCTAGCCAGATTCTACCCATACAGGGGTTTGAATCCACAGGGTACATTTGGACAGAGCATTGTTTATGAGATTTATCCAGAGTTGCACCTAGGACACATGGATTATAGAAGGGCCAATGATGCATTCACTATGCATATCACTCGGATGCTTCAGAATGCTGAACATGTCAGGCTGTCAGATGGAGTGAAGGGATTGATAAGGAGATATGGGGCCTGGTTCATTTAGTTTCCCACCTTTACTTACATTAGAGTTGATGGATGCTCAGCTGCTCCATACAGGTTACCTAGGTACTCGATAGATCATATTGTGTTATTGGAGTTGGTGAGACAAATATGTGAGTTTGACACAATTGTCAAAAAGGAGAAGCATAAAACAGGTTTTGGTGGGGATTTCCCTCTTGGAATTGGTGTAGCAAAGGTGTTCCCTTCTATCCAATCAGCATATGCAGTAGGTGATGAGTTGGCAGCTCATGGTTTCTCCTTTCATTCCAAAAGAACAAATTTTGATATGACTGGGGAAGCACAAAAGAAGGCTACCAAAGAATACCATCATAAGGATGACCTAGAAGACTATTGGGCCAACATCAAGGATGATTTTGAAGCAAGAAAGAAGAGGTACTCTAGGCTTCCTCTTGATGCAATCAGATAATACAATGTCAAGTTGATCCCCGACCAACTGGAGGATGATGGAAACCTGGTACAAGATCATGCCTATGAGGCTGTTAAGGACAGGTCAATCAGAGAAATCAACTGGAATGAGGATGAGGTCACAGAGTTGGAGGACCTAATGGCCCCAGTTATAAAATTCACCACTTCTTGGTTGAAGCATAAGGTTTGGGAGCTTGAGAATGAGAAGGTACCCTGTACCTTTAATTTGATGGGAAACCTTAATCCCATGTCTACTTCAGAGGAATTCAGGGAAGACAACCCCAAAGGGAAAACTCAAAAGAGCTCACCTTTAAAGATCAAAATCAGAGGCCCTAAAGAAAGTGAGCCTGAACCAAAAAGGAAGTTGAAAGGAAAGAAAAGAAGTCGGGCTTTTAAGATTGGCAGTTCCTCTGATGAGGAAGAGTTGGAAAACCTAGTTGAAGAGGATGCTCCTCCACTGCCAAAGAAGACCAGAACAACCAGGATTTCGAAGAAGGGTCGAGATACTTCCAAGGAGGAGCCTCTGATTGTTGATGTGGAAAGTTTAGGAGAGAAGACCAAGGTTTATATGAGGAGGTCTAGGACTCCTTCTCCTAAGGACACTGTGCAAAAGATAGATTCTCCTCCAAAGTCACCAGTTGTGGAGCCATCCAAGGTTGTTTCTCCTCCACCTAGCGTGCATGAGCAAGAGACTCTTGAGGAGCATGAGACTAGTGGGGAAGTAGAGCCATTCAAGGAAGGAGCACTCTTTGGTGAGGCAGCTGAGCTCAAGGTGGAGGAGGTGGGGAAACTTCCTTCTCCTCTAGTGCAATACAAAGATTCTCTAGCAAGTAGCAAGGGCCATGAATCACCCAAGAAGGAGAATATCCCTATTAGAACCCCATCGTCGGTGCAAGAGGTTGAGATTGAAGTAGAAGATCAAGGTGAGCAGCTACCTGAAAAGGAAAAGGAGAAAGTGCTAGAAGAACAACATGAAGAGGCAAAAACAGAGGAAATCTAGGTAGAACCTACTATCCTGGATTGGCTTGAAAAGGAAATCACAAGGAAGAAACAGGTAGTTGTTGAAGACACTCCCTTGGATTGGGATGAAATGCTATCCAGGATCGGTAAGGGAAAGAAGAAGAAGGCAGCCAGGGTAGTTTCAAGGATAGAGAGGGATGAGGCAAGTAATAGGGTCATTCACATTGCCACCCCTGCTGCGGATAAAAATAGAGAAGAAGTCACTGGTAAGGATTACAATGTGCAGACCATTAACCTTGGGCCAGCCTCTATGGAATAGGACATTGATGAATATGAAGTCTCTAGTGCGGTAATCATTGGGAGGTTAAGAAAGGAAGCTCAGACCAAGCATGAGCTTTGAAAAGAAAACGAAAGGCTTAGGAAATGCTTGGAAGAGGTGATGAAGCCTCTGCAATCTCTCCACCCTTCTTCCTCGGCTACTCCTAGTTTCTTGCCCTAAGAAACCATTTCTGAAATTGAAAAGATGAAAGCCTCTGCTCAAACTACAACGAATTGGTTGAAGGATGTGCAGGTAAGAGGAGACGATGCCATCAAGGAGATCCTGTCAGTTGGGAAGGATGCAGTCCGAGCCAAGGAATTATTGGAGCATGTGCTATCCCAGGACAAGGAAGACATTGACCTTCTACTATAGAAATCCAAGGTCATCATAGAATATGGTAAAGACCAGTTGGTTACAGATGGGATCCTTTTTTCATCCGGATTGAATGAACCTTGGGAATGGTTTGAGGCTCTGCAGATTCGGTAGAAGGCCATGAGGAAGATCCAGAAATGAAAGAAGTCAATAGAGGGTGATTTAACTGGTGTCTATGAGGGCTACATTGCATTTTTTGAGGTTATGACTGGTAGGAGAAAGATTGCTCCTAAGTACCTGAGTCTGGAACAACTAAGGGAATGGTGGCATGATGTTTATGCTCCAGACTCCGAGAATGTCATAACAGGGCACCAGTTGGATGATGCAGCAACCTATCTGGCGGTAATGGATAAGTATCAATCTCACAAGGGTGATTGGAATAAGACTGTTGAGCAGTCAAAAGAGGAGATTGACTCCATTAAATGCAGACTTAAGATCTTTCCTTTGCCACCTGTCACTGAGCTGGATAGGGTGTTTTTGAGGGTTCAAGGATCGTTGGACCAGAACAAGGATAAGGGAGGCGGTATTTAATGCCATTTTGAGATTTGTGCTTCCCTATTATCAATGGGCATGTATTGATCTGGGCTACATTGGGGACTGTGTCTAGGCCAACCTTGATGATGTATCAGCATTTAATGTGTGCCTTGTTTTGAAATTCCAAAGGTCGACTTGTTTTGGCAGCTATTTTACTTTGTAAATGTTTGGCTGGGCTGACATATCTTGAGAATTTTCTATAAGGGCATTCCTGCCTCATTGTAAGAAATTAGAGATTAGACATTAGAAATTAGAGAGAAGAGATAATAGAGTTAGGTTAGAAAAGGAGTTAAAGCAATTTTATGAATTTCTTGAAGCAAGTATTGTAAAAAAATAGTGGAATTGTTGCAGCAGTTTGATGATCTAATACAATTGAAGACATTGCGATTTTCCTGGTGAAATATCTTGTGTTATTTTATCTTGCATGGTTCATGTTGTTTCATCTTTCAAATTGCTTAAAGATTTAGGGTTAGTGTTCAGAATTAAATTAGTTTCAGTTTGGTGAATGATGTTTATGATTTCATGTTTGGAATGTTTGTAGCAATCTCTGGTCTATACTCCTAGTAACTATCTGATTGTAGTAGGCTGGTGAAGTCAACCTGGACCATATATTCATATGTGCTTAAGTTCGATTGTGGATGAATGTCTATGATTTGAAAATCTATATACCTCAGAAGATTGCACTATTCTTGTGATATTGCATTGTGGGTTGATCAAGGATTGGTTATTTGAGATTGGTCCATTCCAGATATATGTTATTTGCATTGTTCATTCTAGGAATAGTTTAGATTTTATTATATTCTTGCACCCTTATCTTTTGCTATTTCTTTATCATTGGGTTAGATTTAGGATTTGAGATCATCATATTGCATAATCTGATAAATTGGAAAGATACAGTCTGCTTGTAGTAAGGTCCAATTGTGATTATCAACATTTTCACATATTATCTGAGTTGTTTATGCATCATCATGACCTGACACCCGAGAGACCTTGGGGTGATTTTCAGTAATTTATTGTTAAAAATAACCTTTCAAGAGAGATAGAATATTGTATTCTCTCTGAGTTGTTGCTGTGCAGAAAACACCATCAACACTCCCATCTAGGTCCCTCCTCCTCTCTCTCCTCCTCCTCGCCTGCCTTTGGGATGGCATCCAATGCCCCTCTCGCTGCACATTGTCTAACCCTCCTACCCTGCCTCCTAACATCTCTCCTTCATCTCTAGCCATCCCCTCCGTCATCCCCATCATCTCCATCATCTTCATCTCCCCCTCCACCTCTTCCTCTATCCCTACCTCCATCTCTCCCTTTGCCTTTACCTTTGTTACCACCTCTGCCCCTTTGTCTAGTTCATGGAACATTTGGTATCACTGATCTCCTATCAATCAACGCAAGCCCATCTGGATCTGTCAGTGGCACGGGTTGACATGCCTACCACCACAAGTCATAGTCAGCGGTCATCCTTGGATTTGTAATCCCACCCCTCCATCCCCACTACTATGCCACTAGCCCATCAATCTGCTACATGACAAATGGTACAGGAATAGGCAGACCCCAGGCTCCCTCCCTCGAGGATCTGGCATACTCGGTTGTGCCGAATGATACACCATGCTACTCTCCAAAGTGTCTGAGTACACATTGTGATAGATACATCTCTATAATGAGCTAACTCTGCACTATCCTCCCAATCAAGTAATGGTACTATCTGCAAAAGCTGAGGTGGTCATCCTCATCGTCCCACTACTCAGTCTTTGTAGGGCCTCCAGATTAATGAAACCATGGTGTCAATCTGATGGCGTCACCAACCTGTCTCTCTGACCCTCGTCTGCTATAGAACACCGACATAGTAATATGCATATGCCATACCCTCGGCTAGTTGTGGTCTCTGGATAGGAGGTCAATATATTGCCACGTGCTCCCAGGCCCATATCATCAAAAGTTTCGTGCCACACCCAATGCTCGGTGCTCTCCTATAGGCCACCTCGTGAAGCTGATGGTAAAGCATGCCTAACAAATAGGGACCCCAAGCATAAATTGTCCTGTCTTGCCTAATGCCCACTAGCACATCACTCTAACCAATTGGAAACCTGTGTTCGCGGCGGTCAGGAATCAATATCCCACCAATCAATGTCGCTAGCAGTGCATCAAACCGGCCATAATGCTCTGCCATAAGCTCCTAGTGGATCTCGTATCCATCAATGTCGAGTCCTACACCATGATCATGATAGTAGGTCGTAAAGGTTTGATGGCCATGCTGAGGTTCATAGACAATCCACTCTCCTCGAATTAGAAAATGTAAAATATGGTAGACATCCTCCAGAGTCACGGTAGCTTCTCCTATCAACAAATGGAAATAGCATGTCTCAGAGTGCCATCTCTCACACAATGCAGTTAACAGTCCCCTATTTTCCCGAATACTAGGCATATAGGCAACATAATACAAGCCCAGTTGCATCAATCGTCATTGCTTTCGTAGACTTAGTTGATCTTAGAAATAAGAGGTTGATGGCTTGCTCTCCCGCATATAGATGGGCGCTAGCTGTCTCTGCACATGATCAAACATGTTAGTATCTTATAGATAATCATCATTTGTGTCACTCAAAAGCAAGTAAAATTTGAAACCCATCAAAATCAGCCTTGGTCAAAGTCAAAGTCAAAGTCAAATGTGTCACAAGGAGGCAATTGCGTTGTTTGGTACTTCAATTGCATCGTGATATGTCGAATGTGTCATTTTGGCTGTCATTTGTGTCGCAACAAGGCTTTTGCATCGTGACTTTTTGCATATGCATCATTTAAAACATATGTGTCATTTTTTTACCTCAAATGTGTCGCACTATTGTGAATGTGTCATTCTCCCTATCAATTGCGACTTGTTTTGGCAAATGTGTTGTGATTTCTTGTGAATGCGACATAGTTCGCGACTCTATCCTATAAATCTTGGGCACTTGCATTACGACAAATCAAATGCGTCAAACACAAAGGCAGATGTGGCTTACGCGCATGCATATGTGGCACAATGCAATCTATATTGACTCTAAAACCCTAAATTTTGCACGCAAAATGATAAAATGACAAAGTGGATTAGGGGTACATACCACTAGCTCTGAGCCCTCAGGTCACATGTAGGTCTACATAATCTCTTTGTGATGCTTGGTCATTGGAATCACCATGTCTGCTATAGCCCTCTTCACTTGGCACTCTCAAATTTGCTAAGGTGAATAGTGAAAATGAATTGACTTTTACCCCTTTTTCAACCTATTTATAAAGTCAAAATGACATTTTTCAACTCTTTTATTACTGGAGGCCCTTTTGACCAACTTTGACCACCCTTTTGGCTGCTCTAAACATGCTAGAATTGGAAACCGGCTGTGCCATTGTCTTTCTGATCATTAAATTGACTTATCGGGACACTTTCCAATTTTTTTTGTCACCTCGCCAAAATTCAAAAAATTTCTCGAGGGGGCATCGATACTCTATACCTTCACTGGGGCATGACTTTAACCTGTTTTCTTTGTCACAATGTGACATGGTACATTATGACAAAGAGGGAAAAAATGTAGACACATAAAAATGGCCTAGAACTGCAAGCTCTATTTTTACCATTTTCGTCCTAGCATAATTATGACATTTAATTATGTCCTTGGTCCACATTCGACTATTAATTAAATAATTCATATCTCTTTTATTCTTTATGATTATTAATAAATAAATTTTATTTATTTATTTAATACATCACTAAGGGTCTATTGTTCTCTTACAATTAAATAAATTTCTTAATTTATTTAATTACCTTTATTCATTTATGTCTTCTTGATTATTAAACAAATGAATTTTATTTATTTATTTAATGTCCCTAATTCTCATAATTAAATGAATTTATTAATTTATTTAAGTATCGATCATAATCCTCTAAATTAAATAATTATCTTTAATTATTTAATTACCTAATTTAATTATCACTTCACTTTAGTAAATAATCTGAAAATTGATTATTTACTATTACACAAAATCCATATTTTGAATTAATTTAATTCAAAATGGTAATCTTCTTCCAAAAATCAAGTAATTGAGCAAATTCTTGATTTTCCAAATCTACTTTTCTGTCAAGTCTTTATCTTCTTGATTTTTTGAATCTTATCTTCTTATCTTCTTGATTTTGAAATCTTTATTTTTTTTGGCTAATTATCACATTTATTCTTGACCACCAATCCGATTTTCTCAAATGACATCTTGACCACTCATTTAATGATTTTTCCCTAACCCTAAGTAGGGATTGTCACATGAAATATTGTCCACCGATTTTAGGCTTTGCCAGCTTTCAATCTTGTCAGTCCATCCAAAATTGTTTTTTCTATAAATGACAATTTGGCTCACATTTTGAGATCACTTCCTTATTGCAACACGTTTATACTTAGATTTTAAGTGCATACTTTGCACTTATCTTGTTTAATTCAATTTGATTACTTGTCATAGGCATAGTCATTTGTCATTTTTCATAGGCATTTTGTCATCAAACCCTTCAAAATTCACATAGGACATAATCATAGGCATTTGCTCACATACACAAATCTGAGGGCAACAATCATAATTGCTGCAAGATAGAAGGTTCTATGGAGATGAATCATGGAAGCTTCGAGGAGTAATTGGTATAATCTTTCTTGTATTTTCTTTCATTGTACTCAATAATTCTTTGGGTTTTAATATTATGATCTAATCATTTAACCTAACCTAAAATTTACCCATTGATACAGATATTTCAATTTTTTATTAATTTTGTTAGTACAACTTCATGGGGTCATATCTTTTGATTTTATGGTTGTATTTTTCTATTATAATACCTTTTTAGAAAGCTCTCGAGAGATGCTTGGCCAAAAATTAGGGCCTAAAGGCTAACTACTTTCTTTTTTCACCAATTTTCAAGCCCATCCAGAGCCTCTAAGTGCCTCAAAATTGACTTCAAAGATTTTAATAGGATTTTCAAAAATTGAAATTTTAATCTCAAATGACAAATGATATTGAAGTGATTTCTTTTTCATTGGATTTAATTTACCATTCTAGAGGTTTGTGTAAGATTTCATTTCCAACTATGCATAAATGCAAACTTACTAAAAATAGTAACCTTGCCAAATTTAGCCCTTATTGAAAAGAAACAACATTTTTTTGGGTGATGAAAGATTGCTCTTACACCCTAGATGCTCCTGCATCATTCCTACTAGAACTTGTGAATGTTTTTCTATGCTTTAAACTTTTGAACATTTTCTTCTTGATTGTTAGTATGCTATTGCTATTTGGTCTTTGCTTTTTGGCATTCCAGTGAATTTGAATGATGACATTGGATTTTCTTGGCATGAGATTATTACTGGATATGTTGAGAGATTTGATAAAACTTTGATTAGTTTTGGCTTATTTTTTTTAATGAAGTCTTTTGGTTTCTTTGGAAGAAGAGGAATGAAGAGGTTTTCTAGAGAAAAAGAAGGCATCATATTGATTTTAATATTGAACTCGCCTTATTAAATATTGTGTTGCGGGTATCAACTACTATGGATATCCCAAAAGAATGTGTCATGATGCTATTAAAGGAAGGATTCTTGCTTATTTACAAATATGATATTATAGCAGCTAATTTCTTTCCTCAAGGTCATAATAAATTGAATCAAGAGAAGTTGGATTTGCTAAACAAATATTGGTAAGAGAGGAAGATGAGAAAAGAAGACCTGAAAGGAGACCATCCCAAAGAAATAGACATTGATACCTCTATTTTCATGAACATGGATCCTAGCCAAATTTTGCCTCCTATTGGGGCCTACGATGTTGACAAGGTAGAATGTAGTAACTATGCTATAGGATCTTGGAATTAAGTTTAGCTTGGTTGTTTCTCTTATATAGTATTTTTAACTATAGCTTGATTTACATAGTTTTTGTCCTATGATGGCATGTAATCCTCTATAAGACTTAAAGGGGCAACAACTCTTTCCAATGTAATATATATATATATATATATATATAATTTACATATTACAATTATATATTATCAATAACTATATTATATATATTCTTAACTACAATATTGATATATATATTATAAAATAATTATAATTATTTTATTATATATTATCTATATAACTAAACTATGATAATATTGTTAATAACTATAATATATACTATATAATATAGTTTATATATTAAATAAATAGATTTAAATATAATATTATCAAACAACATAATATGATATACTATATTATATATAATTATTAATAATTTATATTAATATTTAGGTATTATAAAATAACATATATATATACTAATAATATATATTATATATATTCATAACTATAATATTGATACTATATATTATACAATTATATAATTATATATATGGTTATTTTACTATATGCATTATCTACATAACTAAACTATAATAGTATTATTAATAATTATAATATATATTATATTTACTATACTTTTTTATATATTAAATAAATAGATTTATATATAATATATATTTTTTATTGATAGTTAAATAGCTACTTTATGGGGCAGCACCCTATATTAATCAAAATCAAGATTTGTATAGTCATTTGCAAGGTTCAAGTCATCAACCTTAGACCATCCCAATACAGGCATCTCTTTCACCCAGCTCTCAACATCTCCTTCTATCCCCTCCCTTAGTTGTTGACCAAGAAGAATTACATTTCAAGTTTGGCTTTACTATCCATGCACTAACTTCAAACACATACTACTAGACCTTTTTCATATTTTTTGATTACAAAGCAAACCAAAATGGAAACTTCACCAGCTACCTAGGGTTTCAATCATCATTGTCACTAGTTGCTTGCATTTTCCTAGCCTCAATTTCATTCAACACCATGGGGGAGTCTGCACCGCATGCCTGATGTGCAGGGTGATTGGCCTTTCCTTCCCTTTTCGTGAAGTCATTTTTGAACCACTCTTAACCAGCTCCCAGCTCCTAGTCCTTGTCATTTGTTACCCAAACTTTCCCTTCCAGCCCTTTCGCCTTCATATATTCTTGCACCCACCCTTTTGACTGTTTCTTGGAAATTTTTGCTACACACATCATGAACATGATTCTCTCAATTTCTCCCCAACACTTTTTGAGCTCCACCAGTTTCATTGTATGCACCATTGGAAATTTTGACACCTCCAACCCGTTTCCCAAAGACATGTAGTAATTTTGTGGTAGTGAGATGAGTAGGTTGTCATCCATATTATCTAGGGATTCGTCCATTTCACTCAACAGTGAATGTTGGAACACTATCTAATAGAGCTTCTTCCCTTTGGCTTTAGAAACTCCCATGCAAAGTAGCATCGCCAAAAACATAGTCGTGATATCGGTGTTTACGCTAAACCTCAGGTGAGCCAACAAGAATTTCCAACCCAAACTATTTTTGATAGCACAAATCACCAATGGGTGTGATGACACCACAATTCCCTTCAGTCACTTATTATTTATTTCTCTATGAAACACTTGTTGTTGCTTGGTGATATTCAAGAAGAGTGTCATTTCCATTGCACTCAGACACGTGAAATGTTAAGATCCAACCAACTTTTGGTTACAATGCTACCACCCACACCTATTTTAACAAATTCACCCTACAACATCATGATGATTGTCTCAAGTAGTGCATCATCTGATGCTTACCACCAGTTCCACAAAAATACTTTAAATATTTGGCCACCTCCTCGACCATTCGTCCATAAATAACCACCGAGAATTGATTACCAAATTCAGCATCAATCTTTTCCAATGTTATAAGTTTAGTAGTTGTACTTGGAGTGTAAGTTGTCATGTGCATTCTATTTATGAATCTTGTCCTTCATTTGTGTACGATGCTAACCATCTCACCATCATTATCTTGTTCTCTTTCAACACCGCCTTGGCCAGCCCATCGGCCACCTCATTCCCTTCCTTGTATATGTGGCTTATTTGAAAGGCTTTGAACTTTGTTAATGCATCTCTTATGGGTAGTAGCCAATGGTTGAGTTTCCAGTTTAGTGTAGAGTTGTGTTTGATGGTGTGAATCATGATGAGTGAGTCCCCTCAAAATGTATTTTTTGGCACCTAATTCCAAACCCACTTGCAATCCTAATAGTGCAACTTTAAACTTTGCTTCATTGTTGGTACATTCCCCCAAGTAGATAGATTTGTTTGCAAGGGTTACTCCATGTTTGTCATGTGCAATACACCTAGCTCCGCTTAGCCTTGGGTTTCCTTTGAAGACTCCATCAAAATTTACTTTAATCCATCCATCCTCTAGAGATTTCCATTTGACTTTCGATCTCTTTTTCTAATTTTGACCATTTTTGCTACTCCCACCTAGAGTTGGAGCTTGCAAACCCATAAAGGTTTTTGAAATTCTATCATCCCAATTTGTAAAAACTCTTTGTTTTCCTGCTTTTACCTGTGTTGCTTCATTTTCTAGCTCTGTAATTGCCCTTCTATTTTTCCACATAGTCTCTCATACTCCATTTACTTCCCTTGGAAGATTCTTTGATTGCACTCTTTCCATACTTCCCATATAATGGATGATGGGGTGACTTCGCAGATGCTTTCAAACACTGACTTCTTGTATGGAAGTGGCCACATATTGAACCATCCCACAATGTCCACTGAGGTTGGACATTGAAAATTTAGGTTGAACATGAAGTATTTCCAACACTTGTCTATGTATGAACAAGTCAAAAGAATGTGGTATGCTAACTCATTATTTCTTTTGAGAGCATGCACCTTCCAAGGCCTTGTATTCCAATTGTATTTAGTTTATCTTCTGTTAGAATTCATTTTTGCATTGACAACCATGAGAAGACCCCAGTTTTTTGGAGATAAATTTTACCCCAAATAAGCTTACCTAGCCAATTTTTCCTTGCCAGTGTAGTTTCCTTAATCTTGTGTCCCATTTTCACTTTGTATGCCCCGGTGCTAGATCCACACCACCTGATTACATCCTCCTAATCAGTTGGGGAAAAGGTTTTTTTCTTAAAAATATCTGCTAGAGCCACTTTTTGTGCCTGAGGGTCATCAATGTCTTGTAGGGAGTGCCATTCCCATTGTCACACCCCATTTCACCATGTTATTTTCCCATAGTTACACATCTTATTCCCCAAATTATTGTTGTCTCTTCTTTGATAACTTCCAAATTAGGGTGTTCTACAATTGGCTTCTGTCCACCCCAAGAGTCCCCTGGCCCAAAAAAGATGCACTTTGGCCATTTCTTACCCCCCATGTTACATGCTTGGAAACTATGTCTCTGCACTCAAGGATGTAGTTCCACATTGCTAACCCCCTCGAAGTGTCCACAATAGTTAGGATGCATGTTGGGAAATCTAAATCCAAGTATTTCTTTTTGAGCACTTTGATGCACCTTTGTTCTCCTTTTGCATGCATGCCCCAAACAAGTTTAGCCCCCATGGAAAGGTTCATTAATGTGAGTTTCTTAATACCTGCACCCTTAGTCTCCTTGGGGGTGAACACCATCTCCCATACTACTAATGAGAACTTCTCTTGCTCCCTAGTCCCACTCAAAAAAAGCTTCCTCAATATCTGATTGAGGCATCCTTCAATTGCTTTGTCGATTTTCAAACATGCCATTGAAGATACTGGGATGGAAAAAAGGACTTCCTTAACCATTAGAATTCTACCTGCTAAAGATAGCTATTTCCCCTTCCATGTCCCCAATCTATTCTTGCAGTTTTTTACTAAAATTTCCTAGTAGTTTATTTTATTGATCCCAACAAAAAGCCACATTCCCAAAAAGTGACCAAGGAAGTTTTGCACCCTCAGGCCCAATATCCTTTTCAAATCTCATTGGAGGCTTGGTGTGTTAAGAAAAAAATCCTTTGACTTTCTCCAATTAATGCTTTTCCTAGATGCTAGGAAGTACTCATCTAGGTAATTCTTGATGGTTCTAGCTTCCTTTCTATTGGCCACTCCAAAACAAATTATATAATTAGTAAATTGTTGGTGCATTGTTGTATCCAAGCCATTCACCACTGATACCCCTTGCCACCTGCCATCCCATCTTAGGGAATTCATGCCTCTCCCCAAGGCCTCCACCATGATGATAAAGAGAAAAGGGGGATAGCGGATCTCCCTATCTTATGCCTTTGGAGGAGGAAAAGAAACCATGAGCCACTCCATTTACCATGACTAAAAATTTGGCCATTGAGATGTAGCTTTTGACCTAGCTAATCCAATCCTGTTTGAAGTCAAATTTCCTCCACACTTCTATCAAAAACTATCTATCCACCAAATCATATGCTTTTAGTATATCTACTTTGAGTATCATACAACTCTCTCTTAACTTCCTCAGTAAATGCAAAGTCTCTTGTGCAATGATGATACCGTCCACTATCAATCTCTTGGGGGAAAACCCACTTTGTTCTTTTGATATGATTGCATTTAGCACCTCCTTGATTCTATTGGCTATGATCTTGGTTACTACTTTATACACTGTGTTACATAGTGGTATTGGCCTGAAATCCCCCATGGATAGTGGGTCCTTTTTCTTTGGAATTAGCCCCAAGGTGTGGTTGATTGCTCCCAACATTTTCATCTTTCTCCTCGACTCTTCAGCTGCCAAGAATAGATCATTTCCCAATATATACCAAAACTTTTAAAATAACCCAAAAGGAAATCTATTTGGACTTGGAGCCTTTTTTGGGTTGAGCTAAAAAGTTGTTGCCCTCACTTCTTCCTTGCTAATATTTTAATACAAAACCCTATTCTACTCCTCATTGATTATGTTGGGGATGGAATTGAGGAGCCTGTCTCACTCCATTTTGTGCTTCAGGGCCTCTTTGTTTAGAATTGCTTTGAAGAAACTTACTGCTTCATTGTTTACTTCTTCCAAGGATTTTTTATGCTCCCATCCTCCTTCTTTCTTTTCATTATTCTTTTCTTGCTTCTATTTGCCACAATTGTTCTGTGGAAATATTTGGTGTTCATGTCCCCTTTTTTTAGCCATGTTTCCCTAGTTTTTTGTCTCCAAAAGAATTCTTCCCTTTCAAGACCTCTACCAACTCCCCTTTTAGTGCCTTCTCCACCTCAAAATATTCTCTCCCCATCCCCTTCTCAATGATATGCTCATTTAGTGTTTCCAAGTCTCACTCTATCCTTTCTTTCTCCTTAAAAATATTCTTGAAATGTAGCTTGTTCCATTCCTTCAATTTGTTTTTGACAAAGTTTAATTTTTTGTTGATCATGAAAAGGTGTGAGTGATTCCCAATCTTGATTTCATCCCACCAAGTGGAAACTAATTCAGGTATCCTATCATCACTAATCCACATATTCTTGAATTTGAATGGATTTCCCTTTAGTGGCTCATCAGGCTAGATGGATAGGGGTGATCCCACAATAGTGGTTTACAATTTTTGGCCAAACTAGACACTGAAATTATTTTTTTAAACTAAATCTTCACATTTGGGCACCTATACCCGCTAAACCATGAAGAATTTGAAGATGATGAAAAATAGAGTCTCATCACATTTTGTCTGTAGATTCTAAAAATATTTTTTTCAAAATTTTTGGAATCAAATTGCACCTTTTTTTTCATCTCCCATGAAAACTAGTTTTTTTTTTAAAACAACATTTTTAAAAATTAACGCACATCGTATAATGCATAACTTTTTTTCCATGAAGGATAAAATTCTAATTCTTTTGAATTTAGATTTTTAACTTTGATATCTAGTGCTTCCACTTGGTTACATATTTTTTTCTTTAATGAAGTTTTGAATTCAAACTAATTACAATTCAGACATAGCGTGACCGTATAACGCATAACTTTTTTTGTATATATCAAAATTCAATTTTACTTTTTTGGTTGGATCAAGGAGTTCAACATTTGGTGCACTCATATTTTTCAAAAAAAAAATAATAATCTTCTATTTTTCCACATGTGCAGAAAAAAGACCTTTTTTTAATGAAAAACCTATGTTTAATAAAACTAAAAAAACAAATACATAATAAAACCAAAACATACTAAAATTATATTCATTGGATAGCTCGTTATGAGGACTACCTGATTCAAGTTGGGTTTGTGAATATTCCTCCATTTTCATCCTCAACCCGAGCTCTGAAGTGCCAAAATTCAGGTTTTTTTGTGTCTCAGGGAGGGGATGAGGAATAAAGGGGGTTTGAGCGAACCCCTAGGGGTTCACTCAAACCAAGGTTCATTCGAAACCCCCTTCTATAAGGGGTTTTGACGGCTTTTTTGGTGGGAAAATATCAGGAGGGTTCACTCGAACCTAGGTTCTAGCGAACCCCTAAAATCAAATTTTTTGCCATGAATTCATTTTCTGTGAGTTTTCTTTCCTCATTTCAATCATCAACCACTATTGTGGCTTCACCCATATTTGTATAGGGTAGTGGTTTGACCCTGTGTAAGGGAGTATCATCACCTCCCATTGTTAATTTTCTCCTCCTCATTCCCCAAAGAGAAGAAATTTTTCTAGCCTCTCAGTTATGCTGGTGAAACCTTTTCTTCTGTTTGACTAGGTGAAAACCCCATTTTAGCTTGTAGGTCCAACAATTGATTAATCCAACTATAATCTATTGCCATAGGTTTCTCTTTTCTATAGTGGAAAATGGCCCATACACATTTCTGATGAAGAATTGCTTGTTTCTCTATAATGGTGTACAACTCAACATTATCCAATTTCCATTCTCCACTACCACTTATGTAACAACTAGTGGGTTCTAGATTACACCAATCTCCCTAGAGGCTCCCTTGACACCAATAA
Source organism: Sequoia sempervirens (assembly GCA_007258455.2). Taxonomy (NCBI): domain Eukaryota; kingdom Viridiplantae; phylum Streptophyta; class Pinopsida; order Cupressales; family Cupressaceae; genus Sequoia; species Sequoia sempervirens. The sequence continues at coordinate 777,441,095 of VDFB02281492.1, forward strand.
GTAGTCCTTTCCATTGTTTCCAGCATCTAAGTCTCTTGTCACACTCCTCCCTACTCAATTTTGTCTTTTTCAATAGGAATATGTCTACCTTGGATTGGTCAATTTGATGCTTGACCAAGCACCACTTGTTAGGAGAATTGATGCCCCTAACATTCCATGTTATGATATTCATTGACCCTAGGGAAGGATCACATCCTTCCCTAACCTTATTTTCATTTGTTCCATTGCATTTTCTACAATCTCCAACTTTTCCTTGTTTGTTTTGGGTCACCTCTTCCCATTTCACTTGATTTTTGGCTTCTTTATTTTTTACTGTGTCTACTCCAACATCCACTCCTCCAACATTTCCCCTTCCTTAGCCTGCCCCAATTCTTCTTGTTCTGATTCCACTTCTATCTCCCTCTCTTCCCCTTCTATTTGAGAGGTATTTTTCTTTGGGTTTATCATTCCTTCCCCTTCTTCTTTTTCCTTTTCTACCACAATCTCTTCCCTCAGACCCATTCCATCTACCCCAGTTTCTTTATCACCAATGGTCGCCTCTCCACTCAATATTTCATCTAGTGTCACTTTTTCTTCCAGAATAGGTGGAATTATTTATCTATTCATAGCTTTCCCCTACTCCACTCAACTCTTCTACTATTAGCTTGAACAAACTGCTCCACCGCTTGTTATTTGATAGATCTACATTGTTTGTTTGGTATTCCCTTCTAATTGAATTGACTATTGGATCTTCATACACCTTAGTGAATTTCTTGGCATCCCCAATTATGTACTCACTTGTTGATCCTAGACTGCTTTGATCTCATTCATACCCATTTGCTTTGTTAAACCTCAATTTCACATTGCATTCCAAGTTGCCATGATCTTTTGATTTGCAGATGGGACATAGTTTTATTTGATACTCCCTATCCACTATTTTCTTTCAAAACCTACCCTCCATATAAATTTTAATCCCCTGTGGGAGAACCTGACCCGGGGTTATCCCTAGACATATTCTGGTGTATGTGCCCAAGCATCTATCCTCATTGCCTTTCTATACCAATATTATTTTTCCTATGCTTTTCCCAATTTCAACTAGAATTTTTTCATCCTACACCTTTGATGGTAGGTTGTACAGGTGAACCCATATCGGTCCCTCCTAGATTGTGTGTTTCCAAGGATCAAAATTTGGGTACCAATCAATCAAATGCATCCCCACATTGTGTACGTAATGTGGGCCACTGAGCATGGCTTTCCTTTTCTCCTCCTTGGAGGGGAATCCACCAAGAAGAAATCATTTGGTAGTTTTTCTACTGAATTTTTTATTTGATCTTTATCCAGATTGATAGAATTCTTTGAAGCATTCAGGGCAAGAGACTTACCAATTAAATTTGCATATTGGTGCAAAGGTCCTTCCTCTGCTATCACCTTCTCCTTCCATTTTCATGGCTTGCTTGTCTGCTCCTTTCTTTCAAAACTTTTATCATGCCAGTTGGTAGATGAGTCTTCCCTCAAATACCTCTTTTCCTATAACCACCTACACCTTCCATCCTCTACTCACCTTTGGTTTGCACCACTCTAGACCTGTTGTTTGAATGTCAGGAAACTTTCCTTTGATCCCCTATTACTTCCCTAGATCTTAGAGGCCAATCCTATGGTCACATCCATGGAAGAAAATGTGGATTATTTGGCCAACCACTTTTTCCCTGTCTCAATCCTTGATCTCAGCTCCATTTGGCATGATATTATCCTCTTTTGTATCCCAGGTGGCATTTATCCACCCATCTTCTTCCTTCGAAAACCCACTGCGGTACATGCTCTCTTCCTCTAGCTCGCCATTCTTCTACAATTTCTCCTTTCAGTTGTTCTTCCATCTTAATGTCACCCCAGCCTCACCCTCCTAATTCACCTACATTTTTTTGCTCCTCTTTGCTCATTTTTCTCTATTCATATATAATAAATTTTATTATAATATATGTTTAATCTTTATTTCTATTATTTCATTATATAATATATATATCTTTTCTTTTTGTTCAGTAAGCTATGGGTTAAGGACCCACTCCCATAAAACATAAATTAGCACAAAAATAAGAATACTTCAGACTTGAACTTAGGGAGTAGAAAAGACAAGAAGGAACGGAGAAAGAAATTGCACAAAATTTATTAGACTAACATAGATGTGTTGGAGACCAACCAAGTCATGAGAGATCAACATTTCTTTTATTTTCTTTTGCTCTTGGTTAGGAGCTCTTCCATCATCCACTGAGTTCCATCATCAGTAGCTTCCAAGGAATCCATTCTAAGTTTCCCAACTTCGGTTTTCCTTCCCCTTCGCTTTCCACTCTTGCCCAAAAAATTATCCCTTCCTACTATCTGTGAGATGGTCTAATTTTTTGAGCAAACAAGGGAATCTGCCTACTCCAAAAGAATATCTTGGTCTTTTGAGAGAGCCAAGCTTGTCTCTGTTAGAAACCAAGATTAGAAAAGCAAACCAGAAAAAACCTTCCACAAAAGAGAAAAATAGAAAAAGCAAGAGGTTTACAAAAGATGTGCAAAATATTATTATTCAGGAATTCTTAATTACAAGATATGATTCTCTTCATAAAAGAAAATATGCATAACCCTAATCTTATCTTGAGCAACAAGATTGCTCAACAAGATAAGGATGAGAATAATAAACCTAGGAATTAAATATTACCTAAATAAAGTTATGCAAGTTTAATTAAATATTAATTACACTAACACCCCCCATAAGTGCAACTTAGAGAGACTGACAAAGCATGCACCTAAAACTAAGATGAATGCAAGAAAGAATGCATGGGTCCGAGAAATAAGGCTTGATCAGGTACCCAAGTACAAATGCAATAATGAGGTAGAGAAGGAAAACCCAATGGGACAAAACCCCCCTACAATGAGATGACTATTGCAAAGAAGCACTGGAATAACACTGGAACTGCAATTTGACAAGCAAGGAAAGATACTTCTATCTACAAGAAACCAAATAAAAATCATAATAATGTGGCAACAGACCCCAATGCCACAGAACACTAAAAAACTCACAAACTAGAACAACCCTAGAATCTGTGAAGCAACACTAGATGAGATGATGACATAATCTAGAAACCGTGTATCTCAATGTCGATGCCAAACTGAGACTAAAAAATATTCCATAGGAAGGATTACCATAAAGAATCTAGAACATTAACCATAAAAACATGGCCCTCAAACTGAGAAGGATCTGAACCAATGCAGTTCAATAACCATAATCTCTCAACTGAAGTGTGAACCGATGTGAATCTGATATGTGTCAAGCTAGAGAAAAAATGTGGCCAAAAGAAACTAAGAAACCAGATAACCCATGCGAGTTTCCATCAAAACAGGATGGAGATCAAAGTGCATGCACACTCCAATCAAATTATTATGCAAGAAACCCCCCTGATGGAACTTTATCTCAGTTCATTTATTACAATAACCCAATGATTGTAAAAGGAGAGCATACAAATATGCATAAATAGAAAATAAAAATAGACCCCAGATCTATGTAGAGAACTAAACCAGCTTTCCAATGCCGCAAGAATGGAGAAAAATGGATCATCGAGTCAAAAGATATGCCCTCCGAAGCAAAAAAAAATTCATCTGAGTTCAAATACTTGCAAAATAAATCTAGAGAAAAATTAGAAGAAGCTACCTTCACCACTGGATCGATGTTGGAATTAGCTTTCCAATGGTATCTTGTTTGCGAAAAAATGACACCATACACAAAAATTATGCCTGATTTTGTAAAAGTACTCCAGAAAGGCCAATAAGGCCTGCAGGGCCCCCAAGGGGCTAAAAAAATTTCAACCCATGGTTGCATGTAGGACCAGGGGGCTGGCACCTAGGGGTTGGGGCAGAGCCCCTAGACCTCAATAGGACTGTCAGTTTGGCAGAGAGGTTGGTCAGGGGCTGGGCGCATAGCGCCCAGTCCCCCATGTGACTTGCGTTGGCTGCATTGGAGCCTGCGAGGGCTGGCACTGGCCGACAGAGGAGTTGGGCAGTGGCGGACCGGTGGCTGCCTGGTGGCCGCCCGATGGCCATCAGGTGGCAGGGTTGATTTTCACTGGGCACAGTGGCAAGAAAATTAAAAAAATGTGTTTTCTTTTTTTTTCAATTTTTGAGCCTCAGAATGCGTGTTGGGGAGGCCGTACGGCCCCCCAGGCAATTTTTTTTCCTTTCGGACCAACTTCACTAAAATCAACAAAATAAAGGGTGATCTTATTATTTTTGGCCGTTACGAACGCAATGGTGACCTCCGTTTGTGCCCAAATTGCTCCAAAAATTTGGCAACCCCTAGATCTTGCAAAAAATCTTTCAGCTTGAAACCCTCACAGATCTACCAAACAATGACCAAAATCTGCAAAAGAAAAGCCAATCCTGACTTTTTCCAGCACTTTGAATCCAATGGTGAAACCCGATCTGATCCAAAACGCCTCATGAATAAACTCAAGGAATGATACCCTTGAGGAATCCCGAACAAACTCTGTAATGATTTTCTCAAAAATCTAAGAAGGGGTTGCAAATCAAGGCTCTGATACCATGTTAGAAACCAAGATCAGAAATGAAAACTAGAAAAAACCTTCCACAGAAGAGAAAAATAGAAAAATTAAGAAGTTTGCAAAAGATGTGCAAAATATTATTATTTAGGAATTCTTAATTACAAGATATAATTTGATTTATAAAAGCAAAGATGCATAACCCTAATCTTATCTTGAGCAACAAGATAGCTCAACAAGATAAGGATGAGAATAATAAAACTAGGAATTAAATATTACCTAAGTAAAGTTATGCAAGTGTAATTAAATATTAATTACACTAACAGTCTCCACATTCATTGAGTCCCCCATATTCATCTATTGATCCATAATCACTTGTTGGAACTGAGCATCCTCATTCCCAATGGTTGGAAGGGCTTTGTTTGTAGAATTCTCAAAAACCTCATCATTTTGGGGAGGCGAAGATTGTTGATCCAAGAACATACCATGATTTCTCCAAATGAAATTTGCATCAGGGTTTCCCTCCTTATGGACCCATTTCTTGAGATTGATGGTCCATCAACCATTGCTAATTTTAGACTGACAGCCAACAATCTTCTGTCCAAGTTGATTGCACCTAAAGCATCTCTCTTGAAGCCCTTCAAAATTAATATATTTTATCCAAGATCCAAGTGACGAATTGATGTGGATCATGTGCGACAAAGGCCTAGAGATATCAATTAGGGCACAAACTCTTGAGTACCTTCTAGGGCCATCCCCCTCCTCTATTTTGATGAAGGTTCCAAACTGGTTGACAAAAGATTCAATTTTATTTGAATTTCGCATTACCAAAGGCAGATTGTATATGTGCAACCAAATCAAAATGGAAGAAATTTGGAACTTTGTTGGGTAAAAAGAAGGGGTCCACAGAGTCATGAATAAACTAGATTTTCCAAAAAACCATGGTCCATTATCCAAAAGAAACTTGCAATCCTTAGAGTTTTGAAAGGTGACAAGAAAGAAACCATAATCTAACAATTCCACAAAGGGTGTAAGCTTGTTTCCCCAGGAGCTCTTACACTAGGCAATGAAATCATCAGCATGAGGTTGCCAACCCATAGATGTGAAGACCAAATCCTGTGAGCCAATGTCTAAGGAGACTTTCCTTATGAAATTATCAGATAAATGGAAATCAATAGGCTCAAAGGCCAATTCCACCTTACAGTCACCCAAAAGCCAGGATGAGCACAAATTGGGAGGAGTATCCACTAGAGGGGATGGGGGATCTAGAGCAATAGAAATATTCTCTCTAGGAATCACAACAGGATCCACCAATGAAGAGACAAGCCATAGATCGCCCACAATATTGGGAGAAAGAACTTGTTCTTTGCAAAAGTTGTTGCAAGTATGGAAAGTGTTTGCAGATTTTACACACAGTTTGTAGTTGTTATTTGTGTGAGCTAGAGATCCCGAGGGGGGTGAATCAGTGGGATGTTAAACCATGGAGGGAGATCTCACACCCCTAGCAGAACCATGGGTCGCCTTGCACTCAACTTTCACCACCCGCTATTGTAGGGCATTCACAACATGCCTGAGCCCATCATCATCTAGTCCTTCCATCTTTCCCAATCCCCTGATCTCCAACCTTCGTGTTGTGTCAAGAACTAGCTCCACCATCCTCTCACCCAACTACAATCCATTATCTGTTGTTGCTCCTTTTCGTTTGTGTGTAGTCTTCATCCGCTCCTACATTTTTATAGAGTATACATTAAATCAACATAGAAATATATAATTAATATATAATCTATGTCTAATATAATACAAATTAAAACATATATTTATAATATATATCTTTTATTTATTAATATATATTATATATTAATAAAATAAATAAATAAATAAATTTACATATAATATTATTAGGTAACATAATATGATATATTATATTATATTATTTATAATTAATAATAATCTATAATATTATTTATATTTATTAATTTCTATTATAAAATATAATATATAATTTTAAAAATAACTATAATATTTTTTAAATGAATTTACATTTACATGATATAATAATACTAAGATGAAAGTTTCCAGTGAGATTTAAATTAGAAATTTATGAGCTTTTATCGAAGTCATGGATTAAAACTTGTCAAATCACAACCATTTTTTATAGTTTAGAGTTTGTATTATATAATATTATATTATTATAGTTATTAATAATTAAAAAAAAAATTATAGTTATTTTATTATATATTATTGTAGATAACTAAAATATAATAATATTGTTAATAACAATAATATATATTACATATTAAATTTAATATATGTTTTATCTTTATTTATGTTATTTATTTATATAATATATCTTATATTTGTTTGTTATTAGGGTATGTGCAAGATCATCATGGAAAAAATAGGTCCTTAAGTGGCAAAAAAAATAGAAAAATCAGAGTTGTGCAACTTGACATTAAAATTTGAATAAGTTATCTATATTATTTAAAAAATATGTAAGAATAGAATTTGTAGAAAATTGAATGTAGTTTCTAAACTACTAGGTTTGTTTAAAAATAAATAAATATATTTTGTGAAAATTTGAAATTTCAATGGAGTAGTACTTAAATTTTAGGGAAAAAATAAGAAGTAGGTGTATGTCGACCACCCTAACCACAATAAAATGATAATATTTTTTTATAAGATTTTAGATATAAGTAGAGGACTCATGTCCTGATGTGATGCATATTTTTGTAATTTTTTCCAAGTAAATAATTAATTATGATTTTTTTATTACTACTTTTAAAAAATATAAAAAACTCGTATGTCTGACCACCTTAACTTGGTCAAAACTTCATGAAATTCAATTTTTATTTTTTAATCCTATAGTATGTGAAGTATAGAATGTGAAGCATGTTTTGGATTCAAAAAATGTGATACTGTTTGAAAGCTATAGATGTTTTTCAATCAGTCTATCAATCAGGACTTTAGTCATAAATTGAATAGAAAATGAATAATAATTACTTATTAAATTCAAAGTAAAGAATAATTTATATTGGTGGAAAGCTGAGAATCTCTTTTAAAAACCCTTTTCATTTCATCAATTTTGGGTAAAAAAAAGTTGTTAGCCACATACCCATCATATTGCCACTTTTTGGCCCATCATGATCCTACACATACCCATTAACGATAAACAGGTTTTGAAGGGTACCTAAAACCCTGTACAAAAAAGAATAGTGGTAGAAAAGATGTAACAATGGACTTCCCACCCAACAAACTAATAAACAAGCTGATTACCAGAACATCAATAGACCATGATCAATGAAAAAAATAGTAGATAACAAAAAACAACAAAGAAAAAAATAGCCATTAGAGAAGTTCTTTGAGCATCCTTGTCGCTTCCATATCCTTACACACCAACCTATCATGCATCTCCATAATATCCTTCACATCCTAGCTAGGGAAAATTCTGCACTTCTTAGTTTTACTTTGAGGATGCACACTCAGTCCAGCTCCCAGATCTGTGGTCTGCATTTCCATGAAATCACTCTCCCTCTTATCCTTGCTCACATGCTCATCAAACAATCCTTTTCTCGTCCATTTTTTTCCTTCTGGTTGAGGAAGACCATACCTTCAGTCAAAGCCTCCAACTTCTCCCTGCTAATTTTAATTATCATGTCCATGTCCTTACAGAGCTACCTATTATGCTTTTCTAGCAATGCCAACCTCATCCCATAGTCTTTCTTCAAATTAGCCAGCCTATCCACCACACAACCGACACTAGAATTTATTGACTTGGCCAACCCAAAGATGGAGTCCTTCTCCTTAAGACTGCATAGAGTAGAAATGTTGCAATAGGAAATAGTGTCATGTTTATTGTGGAGGTCTTGCACCTCTTGAACCATCCACATCAATAAATTAAAAGAAATATCCACCCCTTCTTTCACCATACTAGACACCTACAAAAAATCCATAGCCCCACAAAACAAACCCCTCCCCTACTGCTAGCTAGCAAGAGGATCCTCATCTTGAGACACATCAGGGATAAACTTGGCCTTGCCCCTATCCTTGGACACCGACACTTGAGCAGACTCATCCACATTAACAATAGAATTCACCTTACTAGTAGGAGGGGACCGACCCACTAACACCATCAAAAGTCAAGTTTGAGTTCCTCGGATTCACCAACACCCTGGAGATCCTCTGCCACCTCCTAAAATTTATCCCCCACATCCTTAGAACAACCCTTGGCCTTCTTACCACTACAAAGCCCCTCCTTTGCACCCTCCATGAAAGCCTCCTTGAGTTTGTGTTTAACATGCAGGAGGGAAGGTTTGGCCTTGGAAGTTGAGGGTTTCTTCCCTCTAGACAAGGGCATATAATCAAGGTTTGTGTTGTATCCATCAGACCAACCCTCTGATTCCTCTTCATTTTTCGTTCCCTCACTCTCTGGAATCTCCTCAACCCAACATTTCCCACTCCCTTTCCTCTTCTTTTTCGAAACAGGGGATCGGGGAGCTTCAACAATGTAGTTAGCTTTAATAGAATCTATAATGAACAACATCAGACCCTCATGTAGAAAAGGGTTCCTAGGGTTCTTCTTGAAACTCAAGATTCCTTCCTCCAAAGACATCAAAAGGTAAAAAAGGAAGGAAACAAGCTTACCATGCCATAAGTGATTCAACAAAATGAAATGGCAACTGTACAACACCATGTATCTACCGTCGAGGGTAAAGAACCGCATTAACACCACCGCCACATCCTTCCAGATAGGTTTAATCTTGGTCCCATCATACCCACCATAATCTAATTTAAACATTTTAGCCCATTCTCTATCTTGGAGAAAATTTTGTCTGGCCGAGTGCGAGAGATTCTTGTCCTTGTGGAATTTCCTACCTTCTGACGACATACCCGTCACTTCCGCAATGAAACTAATAAGCATAACATACTTTTTTACATATATTATTATATAAATTAATTTATAAGAAAATTAACATTTTAGTTATCTTTTTAGAGAGAGAGGGATATGTAAGGAGGGAGCGAGGGAGGGAGATAGAGAGAAGAAGATAGAAAAATAGTGAGGGAGAGGGATATATAATGGATGAAAAATAGAGAGATAGGAATGGAGGTAAACTAAGAAACAGAAAGAGGTGATAGAGATGGAAAATTGAGAATGAGAAAAAAATATAAAGAGGGGGGATTGATAGAGAGAGATAGAGAGAAAGAGAGAGGAGGAGGAGAAATAAAAATGAAGATAAAGAACATGACATGTAGGGGATAGGAGAGATATAGAGTGAAACAAAGAGAGAAATAGAGAGGTAGAGAGAGAATAAAAGAGAGAAATAGAATAAAGAGATAGAGAGATAGAGGAGAGGAAAGAGAAAAACAATCCTAGATAAGGAAAAAATAAAAAAATAGATTGCAAATGCTAGCCTTTATAAAGAAGGAGATGAGGGGAGGCATGAAACAAGAGGGCTCAATGTAGAAAATGGAAGCTAATAAAAAACGAAGGAAAGAAGCAAATAAAATTAGGAGGTAAGGGAAGGCATGATAAAAGAGGGACCAATGTAGAAAATGTAAGCTAATAGAAATAAAAGAATAAAGACAGAAAGGGTTGTAGCTCGATCTTTATGTCCCCCTCTATCTCTCTCTATCTCTATATCTATTTCTCTACCTCTTCCTCTCTTCCTCTTTCTCTCTAACCCTCTTATCTCTAGACATTTCTCCCTCTCTCTAGCCATCCATATCTCTCCCTCTCTCTCTCCTTTAACCTCTTCCTAGACCTCTATATTGATATCTCTTTGCCTTTCTATCTTTATCTCTCCATAATTCTTTTTGCATCTCTCCTCTATCACTGTCTTGTTATCTCTCCATCCTTTCTACCCTTGTACCACTACCTCTTCTTCCCATCTCTTCCTATCAATTACTAAATATGTATCTTTATCTTTCTATTTCACCCTCTCATTCTCTCTCCCTCTATATTTATCTCACCATTTCTATCCCTCTCCTCTCTTTATCTCTCCTTCTCTTCATGTCCCTCTCCATCTCCATCTTCCTCTATATCTTTATCCCCAATCTCTATCTCCTACCCTCCCCTCTCTCGTTCTTCCACACCTCTTCGACGTACCCATTGGACGGCAAGGTGCGATTGCTAATTTGAATAATCCTCTGAGTGGGGACTTTAAAGAAAACCATCATTTCATAGTATGAAAGGAAAAAGAAAGTAAATCTATGTTGGAACTTTGGGAGAAAGGTAATTAGGTGCCGACCTAGATGGATGATAAGGGATAACTCTTTATCCAACATAAAGTAGAGCCGTACGACATAGTAGTTTTGACCGCTGATCTCAGAAAAGAATTTAATTTTTAAAAAGCCCAAATAAGTGCGCCGATCTTTGCGACTATTATTCACATCTCTAAATTTATAGAAATACTGACAACCTCGTAACATTCTGTGTGTTATTCATAAAATGGCCACGTGCTATGACGGACCACATTTAGTTTATGTGGATATGTTTGAGTATTAGAGATTGTTGAGTCAAAGACGTCATCTAGACTACCATCATTCCATCATTCTTATGTTAAGAAAAGCCTGCTGATCTGGTTTCCTTTCTGTCATTCTATGGTCGGCCAACAGACGCACATGCATTTTCCCAGTTGCCGCCTTTTAGCCTGATACGATTTGACAATCTTAGATTTTCTCTTTGAAATCTACAATTTCAAAACACCATTACAAAGCGATTGTTCTCTTCAATTATAATACAACTTTTTATTATACTTTGTACTTTTTGAGGTTAAAGTGCATCTGGCCTGCAAATTTATGTGATAGTTTTACTAGTTTTGTCATTACTCTATTGATAGAAGACAGTAAAAAACTATCATTCCTCTACCAAGCTTGAGATCAAACAGCTACAACACCCCTCACATATACCTTAGCCCCCATTTCGAACTAGATTATAGATTGGTTAATGTATTAACGCAGGGTAGTTTTAGTATATATATGTGTATCAAGAAAAACATTAACACGATTAAATTATCTTATGATTCAGTTTGAAATGGGCTCAAGGAAAATTACACAAGTTCCAAGTCACTTCTATCAATAAAAGTACGTTTTTCAAATGAAATAAACATACTTGATGAGGTCATCAACTCCACAACCTCGACATTGTTGATGTTACAATAATTAAAAAACACAAGAATGACATCCATAAGAAGTGCCACCTTCATTCCCTTCAACAACTCCTCCACAACCTTTTACAAACACACTTGTCATCACTTGGAGGCATACAGGTCCTCCAAAATACAATTGAAATATATCTTCCTTGACAAACCAAACCCCAATGTCATAATGCAATAGGTATGAGCAAGTTGTAGTTGGTAATAAGGAAGCATAGGATAATGCCTGTGCTGCATCAAAAACTTTCCTCCTCTCTAAGGTATGCCAAGGGCTGAGAAGAAGATTCTTCATCGCAAAGTGAATCCCCACACACAAAGACCTATTCAACCCCTTTGCAAGATCTCAAAGCCTAGTAACTCATAAGCGACTATATGATTCACTAATTTCCTTTTCTATGAATGTCATAAAATTAGAGATAATTTCCCCCTAGAAACCCTTCACCTTCTTCTCTTCCTTCCCCTTTAACCCACCTTCTCCTTTCCCTTATTCTTCCCACCCATCTTACTAGCAATAGCCTACAAGCCCTCAAGAGAAGCCACCTATCATTGACAAAATTAAGAATGCAACGCAAAGAGCATCAAAAGCAACCTCCTCACACACACCAACACCTCACATAATACTGAATGAATGCATCATAAATGCCTCTGCCCTATACACTTGACTGAAATCATAACATCTTCAGTTCTGTCACCCATTAACCCATTATTAGGTGTTATTTCGGTTGTTTTAAACCTTATTACATTGTCTTATACTATCATTAATATGATTATTTTGTTAACAATTATTTTTGTTTTATATAAAAATGTTAATTTAAAAAATTTAAATGATCTGTTTTCTATTAAATTTTGTGATTATCTATTATTATGTCACGTAAATAATTTGTTCTTATAAAAAGACAATTGAAACATCGTTTATCTAATACTCTAAATATACATTAGATATATTTACTAATTAAATGAAACTCGTGATTTTAATTTTAAATTTGAATTAAATAATAAATACGCTCAGAATGTGCATTCATACTGTAGATAGACAACATGCAAAATCATACCCCATTTCGCTGTAAGTGAATAATTTATTTATATCTGCTGAAACACAACACGGGGTTAGGAATTGTTTCCTTGTCGAAGACATTTATATTCCATACGCAATCTGAGTAAACTACAGTCTAAATTTTCCAAGGACTCGAGGAAAATGAAGGAGAATTTTGTCTACATAGACCAACCACCTAATCCATTCACAGGTGTAATCAAAATCTAAGAGACTCTACATACATAAACACCCTTTCAAGATCTTAACCGTGGCATATTGACTTGTTTTAATATCTCTATAATTCATTCCAGCTGTAATGCCATGTGCAAAAGTGACATTATTCCAAAATTATGTACTATTATTATGGACCATTTTAACATACAAATTGACTTTGTGAATAAGATTGGCTAATATTATTTACTACAAATGTATCTACTTAGTCATTTCGATCATTATGCACATGGTTCGTAATCAATAAAACAATGTTGGAATTGAAGAATACAAGAAAGGGTGCCCTACATATAATGAAATATATAGTTTTCTCAATATAAAAAAACTGAAGATATACATTTGTTTCCTTTCTTACAGAGGAAGACTAACTTGAGGGCATCAACTAGTGTAACTGCTATGTATAACCAGGAAGAGGAGCAGATAAGAAAAGGGCCATGGACTGTAGAAGAGGACCTGCAACTCCTTAACCATATAGCTCACCATGGCGAAGGCAGATGGGATTTTGCAGCCAAAACTGCAGGTAAACATCTAAGCCTTGCAAAAGTCAGATTTCTAATACTGATCACCTCAAATAGTGTAACTAGGCCTGACAGGCCTTGTGTCTATATTTTCTCAGACAGGTTGGTTTGCCTCATTAGTCTTATTGAAATCTCTTTCCTTAACCAGTCTATCTACCTGTATTTAGATTTACAATTTGTTTACATATCTGATTGCAATTCAACTATGGAGATCGAGATGCATGTGATTCATTGTTTAAACTGTAAATCAAAATTAAAATTAATAGTTTTGAATGCTGTGTATGATAGATTTTTATTTTTTCTGTGTATATTTTTCAATCGACATTTTCCATTACATTTATTATTAGAAAGAGGATGTGTATGATAATTTTTTGCTTTAATTGTGCATATTTTTCAATTGATGTTTCAGATCACACTCAATGATCTATCATGGGGAAGCTCTTTCTGATGAAAGATAAAAGGTTCAGATGACAGATCACTAAACGAACATCGATTGAAAAATATACACAATAAAAACCAAAAACTATCTTACTCTATTTTATAGACTGTAAAAGAATCATGCCTACTAATTTTCAATATCATTTTGGAATTACTTTCAAACACATGAGAAGATTTCAATAGAATCTCAACAACATAAATTAATATTGTTGTTTGGATATTTGGAACTGTAGGTAAGGTATTTCTAGATTTGTTTAGAAATGGTACATAGTGAAAATATAGATCAATTCTTGGAACATCAAGTGGATGATTTGTGCACTCCATACCAATGGATCCCTTAAAGTATAGGATGTTTATAAGAAAAAAACTAGATCAGTTTATTGAGAAGCGATGGGTAAATTTAATTTGGCAGGGTTAAAAAGAAATGGGAAGAGCTGTAGGATGAGGTGGGTAAATTACCTACGTCCAGACCTCAAGAGAGGCAATATTACTCCACAAGAAGAGCGTATGATCATAGAACTTCAAAGCCGATGGGGTAACAGGTTAGAACCAGATTTTATTTCTTAGTAATCATAGTCTATGGTTATTGATTATTACAAGCCAGATACAGTTTTAATGGTAACAAAGAATTGGTAATATGAATTAGGGTTTCCTTGCAGTTATCTAAACTCTTTCTTACTTTTATCTGACTGCTTTATAGGTGGTCTCAAATTGCTCGGCGTTTACCTGGCAGGACAGATAACGAAATAAAAAACTACTGGAGAACAAGGCTTAAACGAAAACTTCATACACCAAATACTGAAAACCAATCTTCAAAACATTGTATATATTCTAGCTCTATGCCAAATCCATTTGTGCAGCAAAACAGTGGAATAGAATTTGGAGTACCCCAAATTAATCTGCAGCCAAGTGCAGTACTCAACAACATTGTGATTGATTATGACGAACAGCTGGCAAACCAGGAAATTATTGATTCAATCAGAGTTTCAAACGGGATAAACAACTTGGAAGAATGTAGTGGGGTAGTTGGTGACATGACAATGCCTTACGAGGTGGAGTCCTATGAAGCAATGTTTTCTCAGTTATATGGGCATGTTACTGAAGGAGGAGCACTGTCTCAATTCAATGAATTTTGAATGTCCTTATTGGAGGTGTGATATATTCCAAGTTTAATTTTCAATGCCGTGTACATACAAAAATTCTGGCGAGAGCTCAGATTGACTTGACTTCTGCCCTAGGTTTACTACTCACAAGATTGTTTGTAATCTAATGAACTTAAAGAAAGTCCATTGAAAATGGTATTGGTTAAGGCTTTATTTAACAAGTGTTAGGTAGTTATTGGTTCTTTATCTTTAAAATATTGTTGTCGAATTTGTTTTATAGTAGAAAAAATTAATGTAAATATGATTGAAGTAATATCTATTGTAATATCTATTTGATTTGTTTTTATTTTTATAGTTTTTAATCTAATATTTGACATGTATTTTTTTTATAAGATTGTCTTTTTTTAGATGTTTTAGAAATAAAATAAAAGGAATATGAAATTATTAATATGGTAGTTGGCATGTTTTTCTATTTTTTATTTGATATATGATATCAGTTTTTATTTGTTATGTCAATGTTTGTTTAGTGTTTGAAATGTCAAATAAAAGATAAATAATATTGTGATCACTTCAATACATGTTCATTTAAAAAAAAAAAAATTATTTTTGTTGATGTTTGACCAAACATGATCAATGTAAGTGGCTATTCTTGTTGGGTAGAAAATTTATATTATTGTTGTTGAAGAATGTCTCTAATATGTTTGAATTTACATTAAATTCATTCATCAATATTGAAGTCACAAAGAAGCAATACATCATCATTGTTGTATTTAATTTGTCATGGTAGACAATTTGTAACATAGTTGAAATTATAGTTGATAGTGATCAATTAGAAGACTAGCAAATATTTGTTGTTTTAGTTGTCGTACCATGGTATATGACTTTATAAAAATGTCATAATATTGTATTGTATTTTTGTATGGGACGAGACTAGATAAATAGACTTGGTGTGTCCTAATAACAAATGAAAGTGTTTTCTATATTTTCTTCATGTTCCTAGTGCCCACTTTGAGAATAATAGGAGTATGTAAATTGATACAAATTACTCTTGGACATGTTGATGGTTATACAAAAATGAAGTGGAAAATAAAAAAGAAGACATTAATGAATTTCACCTCATTTTGAAAAAATAAAAAATATTCATGTTAATGTAATTGGATATGACATGGATTTCATGTGATGGACATTTTTTAATCAAATTTTGCTTTAACAAAATTGACATATTAGGCAATATTTGAAAGTAAGATCTAACAATTGTCAATAGAGGAATTATCTAAAATGGAGAATTATTATTTGTATAAATTTTAATAAAGTTATCCACTTATTAGAATTAAAATTTTGAGTTCTATTAATAGATAAATTCACAAGGTGTGAAATGTATTTAAGATAAAAAAAAAATTGGTGGGACATGTATTATGTTATTATTTTATTTTAATGTAATGAAAAGTAAGAGATTCTAATTGCAATGCTTCACAATCTTATCAACAAAGTAATAACTAATTACTGAAACTTAAACTTGGTTGTTTGAATAAATACCAAATGTGGCCAATGAAGATATGTCTTTGTAGTTTTGATTTATTCATACTTGGATAGTGAAGATATTTATGGGGTAAGAGTGAATTAAAAGCATGCCTACAACTTAAAATGAAAAATAAATAAAGTAGAATGAGGTGCTAAATAAATAGAGAAGATCATAGAAAACATTGATAATTGGTATCATTTGTAATGAATGTTTAAACATAGGGTCAAAGTTCAAAGTTGTTTCACATTTTTGGCCAACTTATTAGCACAAGTGAATTTAAGTATTTCTAACTAAATTCAATTGTGGTCAAACATATGATCTTGTAAGATTCATTGTAGCTAAGTCAGATATGCCCACAACTTTCCAACTAAAATTATTGGCTAAATGCATATAAACACCACTTTGAGGCCAATTTACCAAAAAAATAGAATTATTTGAAAATTTTGATGTTTCAACAACTTCTACTCATACAAAAAACATATTTTTTAAAATATAAAATACCCTTTTGTAGATCCATAAATGTAGTTTTCAAAATTTTATATTTCAATAATTAATTATTATTTATATTTTCTTTTTTATTTTTACTAAAAGTAGGTTATTAGCACAAAATATTAGGTTGATTACCATGTCAAGAAAAAATAGTATAACTTATTAAAAAAATTGAAACAATAATGATGCACTAAATAAAAGAATATATATCAAGATGACAATTTTTTTTTTTGTTTTAGATAAATAGATAATAAGAAAGTTGAGATCAAATGGAAACAACTATGTTTTAATATACACATATTTTAATATTTATTTGAACATATATATTTATAAAAATTGGATAAAAATATATCCATAAATACAAACATAAAATTGATGGAAAAAAATTAATATATAAAGATTGATGTCTCATATAACTTCATTTTTTCAACAACTAAATTATAGTGTCGATTTATAAAAAATCTATATTCAAATAATTTTTTAATTTTTTTAAAAATACAAACATAAAATATACTAAAAAATAAAAAAATTATTATTTTACATCATTTCAAAATTCAAAACATATATGTCACTTTTTAGTGATTCAAGTTTAAAAGTTGGATCAATGTTGATTATTTCCTTTATAAAGTGTGACAGAGCTTTGTACTTTTACCCTACATATAATTTAAAATTTCATAACATTGTTTGGTTCTCTTTGTATGGAATGAGACTAGATAAATAGACTTGGTGTGTCCTAATAACAAATGAAAGTTTTTTCTATATTTACTTCAAGTTTGTAATGCCCACTTTAGAAATAATATGACTATGTAAATTTATACAAATTACTCTTGGACATGTTCATGTTTATACAAAAATAGAGTGAAAAATAAAAAAACAAGACATTAATGAATGCCACCTCATTTTTAAAAAAATATATATATTTATGTTAATGTAAGTGGATATGACATAGATTTCATGTGATGAAAAATATTTTTTTATCAAATTTTTCTTTAACAAAAATGACATGTTGGGAAATATATGAAAGTAAGATCTAGAAATTGTCAAGAGGGGAATTATCTCAAATGGAGAATTACTATTTTCATAAATTTTAATAAATTTATCATCTTATTAGAATTGAAATTTTAAGTTCTATTAATAGATATACTCTTTCATAGATTCACAAGGTGTGAAATGCATTTAAGATAAGAAAATTGGTGGGACGTGTATTATATTATTATTTTATTTCAATGTGAAACCTAGAAAAATGAGGTTCACCATCAATAGGGAATCAATGATGAACCTAATTTTCATTGGGTGTGTCTTTCATTCAATTAAGAAGGCCAAAACACACAAATAATAATTAAAAACTAATCATAATTGTTATAGAAATGAAAAGGGGAGTTTTGAGAGCTTGAAATGATGTGTACCTTGTAGAAAACTTGTTGTTTTTAGTCCATAGAGGACTCATTCACATTTAGTGGTGAATGGGTCCCTGTTAGGGTTCCAAAAAATGACTCCTAGGTTTTATTTCTCTTTCTGCACTCCTAGATCCCAGATTTTCACTACTTCAAGCCCTATTGAGGACTCATTCACCTTTAGTGGCAAATTGTTCCTTTTAGGGTTTCAAAAAAATAACTTATGGGTTTTGTACTTTGATTCTTGCACTCTCATATCCTCAATTTTCAGCTCTTGAAAGCCTGTAACAAATTTTGTCACTTCCTTTCTTTGTTCTTGCATTATGAATGACAATCTTGCAACTTGACAACTTTGAAAATTTTGCTTCAATCTTCTTCTCCACTTGATCTTCACCCTGTAAATATGTAAACACACATTCAAGGGGAGAAACTCTTGTTGACTATTAGTGAATAGGGGTTTTCCTCGGTCAAACCCCTTTTAGGTAATTAAACCAAATGATGAAATAATGGAATTGAAGCATGAAACATGGAATATGTAATGATGATACTTTGGGAGATGTCTTGGAATGTAAATCTACAAACTAACATGAACTAGTCATGAAGAGTGTAGACCTTGATCTCAAATTTGATGTAAAATAATGCTTACAAATGGATCTTCAATGCTACATCAACAACATTAGCTCCACAACATGCTTGATGCATGATGATATGATCTTGAATTGTTGCAATAAAACCTTGATAATCTTCCCTTGAATGACTTCTTGAATGCTCTTGAATGCTCTTGAATGCCTTAAAATTCTCTTGTGAACTCTTAGGATGCTTGCATAATGATTCTTAGGTGAAAATATGTCAATTAACCCCATATTTATACTAAAATTTGAAATTAACCTCGAAATTCAAATAATTCAAGTTGACATCGGATCTAGGAATGAATTTTCTTAAAATCCTGCTAGAATGAAATTCAAAAAGGGGAGTCCTATTAAGAGAGGGACCATTCATCACTAAAGGCGAATGGGTCCTAACACAAATTTGTAGGACTATGCTTTGGGGGGATGAAATAGAATAAAAAACCCACCTCAAAAATGCATAGAAAGGGGTGTCCTATGTTTAATTTGGAGGACTCATTTTCCACTATAGGTGAATGGGTCCTAGCACAATTTTCTAGGACCAAGCCTCGAGGAGGTGAACTAACATAAAAAACCCACCTCAAAAATGTATAGAAAGGGGTGTCTTATGTGGAGAGGACTCATTTGCCACTAAAGGTGAATGTGTCCTAGCAACATTTTTTAGGACACCCAATTTTCCAAATTAAATTTCATCTAGTATCATTATTGGGTGTTGGGATAGATCCTTGAAAAGAGGGATTGAATTTGAATTAAAGGGGCCAATCAAGCTCAATTAACCACCATTAATTAATGAAACCCTAGATAAGTGTGAAAGTGTAATACAACACTTTACAACACCTTAAATAAGGTACATTCAAGTACATATAGTTTAAAAAGGGGCCTAGATTAATGTGAATGTGTACAACACATTGCAACACAAAACCAAGGCACAATTATGTTAATTTTGTATCAATTATTCCAAATTAAATGAGGAAAATGAGCTACTTTTCCATCACTATATTTTTCCCCCACTTTAGTGAGAGCTTTCCCCCATGACAAAGTCACACTAAAGTAGACATTCAAGACACTTAAGTAAGCAGCAATAACCAAGATACATAATCATACCCTATCAAAGGCCAAGCAAAATAAAGGGTTAAGCACAACCATTCCAACGTGATGTGGAACAGGGCTATTTATCTATAGCATATGCTGCTCACTCTAGGGTAGTGGAACCTCAGCCTATCCACTAGATGAGTTGTCCCAAATATGTGTTGCTCACTTTGGGGTAGTGGAACCTTAGTCTATCCACTAGGTGAGTTATCCCAATGAGTTGGAAAATGATAGAATCATATTAGCCTCTCAAACCATACCAAAGTTATCCTCTTGACAACTTTGATAAGGCACCACAATGTTATGCTTTTTGTAAATTCTTTTTAATGTCATGTATATAAGCTTTTGTTAAATGGGATTTTTCTTTGTTCATGTAAGGTCTTCTTCTTAGGGAACATTGTGCCTAATGTCTCCAAGAGAGGACAAGTCAAGGATGTCAGATCGTTACTCATAGGATGCCTCATTCTCATCATGCCATGAAGGAAGATTGTACACTCTTTGAGGACATCAAACCAAATTACATCACGAAGGAAAGGACATGTCACAACAAAAAATAAAAATCACACCATGAGATATGCTGAAAGATGTCATCAATGTATGCCCCCACTTTAAAGTGGTTGTTACACCATTATTGTGAGCAATTTTTGTAAAGTAGTCAATGCTTTGTCCCAAGATATGAGAGATTTCCTCAGAAAACCCTATGCAAAGTCATATGTTTTTTAAATAAGATATGGCATGAACTAGAGATAACTCAGTACATCATAAGCAAGTCAAGTTAAGGCATTTTGGTCACATCCCAAGATTTCTCTTACATATACATGGAAAGCGGTCAAAGAGCCAAAAGAGACAATTGACAAGTGGCATACGAGGACAAAGATACCTAATCCCTTGCCCCCAGTGAGTGCATGACAAGGATGAGCTGAGGATGGATGATGGGAAACATGAAATTTAGTATCAATTAGAGGAACTAGGCACTTTAACACAAGGAAGAGCACCGCAATCCTTAAGATTTTGAATTTTGTTACCCAAAGCTTTACATTCATTAGTAGAATGACCATGAACTCTATGATATGCACAAAATGAACTCTCGTAATAAAATTTATTTCTTGCTCTTGGAGGGAGAGATATCAAACAATCTCAAAGGATTCTCGACAAGATACTCTCTTGATTAGATGTTCCTTTATTTTGCAACAAAGATGTCTTTTGCTTAGTACATGATGTCATACTTACACAAGACTCTTTAGATTGTAAGATTTTGTAATCTCCTATGCATGAGGGTGTAAAATCTATCAAATTTGAATCATTAGTGTTTTGTGTGATGACATTGATATTAGGTGAATATTTCTTTGTTTCTTTCATTTCTTTCGAAGGAAAATAACAAAGACCAGTAGTATCTATCAATTTAGGATGAACTAATGTTAAAATTGGTTTAAGATAATATTTTGTAAGAGTGTTGATATTGAGTGAAGGCTTGTTTGATGCTTTTATTTCTATCAAAGGACAATAACCAAAAACACTAATTGTTTCTTGTGTGTTAGGCTCTATAGGGACATAGATACCTTGTTCTCTAGCACCACATCCTTTTCCACTATAACCAAGTAGTCTCATAAGTTCATAACATTTTCCATAAATCTTTTTCATTTTTTTAGGATTTGTTGGTTGTTCATAATCAGCTTCATCAAATTTTGCTAAATGTAAGTTTCTTGATCTTATAAAGTAGTTGAGGTGGATGGTTTCAAATTTTGTGTTGACATTACTAATTTTTCTTTTCCCTTTCTAGTGCCTTTGTTTATGATCTTGTATTCGCCCATGAATGTTATTGTAAAATCTAAGGAACCCCAATTGTCTTCCAATAGCTTAGTGACTTCATCAGTTTTCTTCTTGTTTTCTTCTTCCTTTGTGATTTTCACTTTTGCTTCTTGATTCAATACTTCCAAAGGATCTTGTCCTTCTCTCTTAACAATCAAACAACTTTTAGGTTGAGGATTGGTCTTAAGTGTGTAAACTTTGTTGTTACAAACATACTTAATTACACGGTGAAGGGTAGAAGAAACCCCATTCATCTCATGAATCCATGGTCTACCTAAGAGGAGATTATATAAAAGATCGTGAGGTGTAACATGGAATAGAGTTTGTAAGGTAACGTTTCCAACTTCAAGAGGTAATGTGATGAATCCAAGTGGTTGTTTTCCTATATTATCATATCCACCGATAGATAAATAATTAGTTTAATGTCACTTTTATCCATGTCAATCTTTTCAAAAAGGCTCACACTACACACATTTAGGGCCGAACCATTGTCAACAAGAGTTCTCTTTATCCCAATTCAATTAACATAAACTATGACATTGAAAGCTTCATTTTTTTTTTACTCTTCTAATGAAGGTAACTCATCTTGACAGAAAGTAATGTATAAGTTTTCTAGAATTGTAGCTTGAATTTGGGTTGCCACATCCTTTGATTGTACATTAGGAATGGTAGGGACTTGTTGTAAATAACTTTGAAGTATGTTATGGTAAAAAGGTGAGACTTGAAAAATTTCCCATAAGGATATCTTTGTAGGAGTATTCTTTAGTTCAATAGCATCATACTCCATTTCAATTTTTAAAGGAAAACGAGGACCAGGTAAGATAGGGCTATGCAATGGGAGGTATGTTTGAGTTGTTTTTCTTGGTTGTGAATTGTTCCTCATGTTACATGTATGAGAAAAAGTGTTATAATTCTTCTTAGGTGGTTCAGGATGAGGATAGGTTTATTTTGAGTTTGTGGTCATTGTGAAGGTGGGTAAATAATTTGAGGATTCTTAGGATGTCCCATAGGGTATGTAGGAGGTCCAATAATTGATGGTGATCTAATAGACACTTGAGAATTCATAACCTTAGTTGTTTCAGTTTGATGTCTTTCTAATGAAGGGGAATCTAGTGTCATCTCTTTACCATCATCCAAGGAAGTCACATAATTATTATTATAAATTTCTTCCACCATGATATCCTCCCTAGGAGGATAGTTTGTAGGACAACTACAAACTAGATGTGCCTGACATTCAAAGGTTGGTTCTTCTAAAATGACTTCATGGAAACTAAGGGAGCTATCATTGGTTGGATTGTCTTGCTTAACAATGATATAATTCTCTTGTTCAATAATGTCTTGCTTAGGGTAAGAGAGGAAACTAAGATTCTCATGACTCTTATTGCTTCAATCTTCTAACATCAAAGCATCTTCTTTACCAATAGTAGATGTATTAGGAAAAGGTCTAATTTGATTGTTATGATTGTCCATAATTCCATCCTTATTCTCTTGTGTCTTAATATCTACCCTAGTAGTAGATCTTTTAAGATGTTCATCACAAATAGGAGAGGTATCAAGAGAAGGAGAATCATGCTTGCCAATGATTGGATCATTTCATTCAAATAGATCTCCCCAAATGGTAGGAGCACTAGGAAAGGGAAAAAATAGATTTTCATAACTTTCAAGTGTTTCTTCTAACACTAATCTATTTCCTATATGACTAGGAAGTATATTAGGAGAAGAACCAATGTGATTATCATGATCATCTACAATTACATCCCTATGTCCTATAATGTCTCCCAAAATAGGATAGGTAGGGGAAGAAACAAAAAGAGGGTTGTCATAGATCTTAAATATTTTTTTTATCTAACTAAACCATAGATTTTTGGCACCCTAGGACTCTCTATCTCTTCTAGGGTTTTTTACCTAAAAGGAGAGAGTAGGGCAAAAAATTCTAACTAGGTTCATTCAAATTAGGTAATGTATGATGTTGTTTAAGCTAAATAAAATGAACTAAATGCAATTAAGTGATCTAAATGATTGATTATGAATGCAAAACCTAAGAATTATGCTATGTTGGAAAACACAATGTGATATGCAAACAATGAAATAGGAATGAATAAATGCAGAAAAAAATAAATGAGTTGAATCAGTGTGCACCTGGAAGTCTGAACAAGATTTTGGAATCTTTGGAATATTGTCTAGAATCACAAAAATCAACAGTGCGACTCATTCACCTAGGGTGGCGAATTAGTCCTACTTCTAGTGAAAAACTATCGGGAACCAGTTTCTAAGTGTCAGGATCTAGAATATGGCGAAACTTAGATTTCTAGCCTTAAGGTGGGACTCATTTTCCACTAGTGGTGAATCAATCCTCTCCCAAAATTTTGAGAAATCAGGTGACAACTCTGCAACACCAGATCTGAAAATGTATGTTTGTCTGGTTGCCGAGGTCAATTCTACAGGAAATGGACATAATACCTTCTCCAAGCTTGAAATGTGGTTGATTTGACTTGTAGCACCTAGTTGACTTGTTGACTACTCTTCAACACCTAAATGCTTGTTAAATATGCGCACAAAACTTTGCAAACACGCATGCAAGAGGGGAAAAATTGTTGAGGGTTAGCAAATAGGGGTTTGCCTTGGTCAAACCCCACTTTGGTAATCAAACCCTTAATGAAATAATGGAATGAAAGAGAATGATAAAAAAATAACATGCAAATGCTATTAACTTACCACACCCTTGTTGATGAAAATATGAAGATGTATTAATGGATGCTCCAAAATGCTTGGTTGATGCTTGATTTGATGTTGTAAGGTGCTTGAATGCTTGAATGGATGAAAAGATTGCTTGAGTATGATATGTGAATGTAGGAGGATGTAAAATGAGGTGAAAATCACTAATTTATACAATCTTGTGCCTTAGTAACCCGTTAATACCTCATCATAGGGTGACATCAAGTGATTTTGAATAAAAACTTGAAAGGAAATTTGAAATATTTTGAATTTGGAGCTAAGGGGGACTCATTCGCCACCCATGGCGAATGGGTCCTACCTAGGACCTAAAAATGGGTGTTGGGAATTAATTCATATTTAATGTTGTTTGTCAGGCTTACATTCAAAAATACACTTAATTAAAGCTTATAATGGCATAAAGGGGTCAAATAAAGCATAAGAAAGGTGTAGATAGTGAAGTTATGCTTAGAAAAGTGTGAAATCTTGTTACAAGACTTTACACCACTTCAAAATAGGACTTGATTAGTGATGAAAAGGTGATTTTTAGGTGAATTGTAATGAATAGAGTCTAGAAGAGTGTAGAAATGTTTTACAACACCTTCAAAAGACATTGTTATTTGAATTTTAATACCTAAATATGCATGTTCAAGCCATATTACATCATTAAATCAAAGCAAAATAGACCAAACATCATGAAATAAGACCTAAAAGGCCATGAAAATGACAAGGGGCCATTTTTCTATGACACATTTAGCCCCCACTTTAGTGAGAGGATGAACTTGCTTCAAACCCACACTAAAGTAGCCACACACATCGAGAAGAGGGTTCAAATGTACTTACGTTGGCAAGATGGAATAAAAATGATCAAGAGGGCTGATCAAGCCCCCAAGATGAATATCCCATGGAAAACTAAGCATAAGGACAAAGGAACACACAAGTGTTGAAATGAGATAATAAGATGAAGCTTCAATCATTTGTCCAACTAGTTGTGGATTAGATCTAGGTTGATTGTTTAAAAAGAAAGTGTATACTCACTTTGGGGCAACAAAGCTCTTGGCTATCCATTGGGTGAGAAAACCCAAGTATACTCACTCTGGGGCCACAAAACTTCTGGTTGTCCATAGGGTGAGAAAGCCCAAAGGGAGAGATACATATGCTAGTTGGTATGCACTCACAAGCACAAAGGTGGCTATGGGGAAAGTTGTGCTGCTAGATGGGCTTCCTGCTCAACCATATCAAAGTTATCCCTCCTGATAAATTTAACAAGGTGCTACAAAGAAAAATTTCAGTTCATGCTTCATGAGACAATAAAAGCTCTGTATGCTTAGAACTCGTGAACAAAAAGGAAGGGTACTAGAGGCATGCAAGATGCGTTATGCAAGGTGGCAAAAATGTAAAATATAAAAACTGTAAAGTGTAAAATTTAAAAGATGTTCAAAGGAGTCTTGTTAATTTCATGCAAAGTCAATCACTTGGGGAACATTGTGTCTAATGTCTCCAAGAGAGGACCAATCAAATAATATTATATTCACAACTTAGGGGATGCAGTGTGTCATATCAGGCCACCAAGAGGAATGCAATATGCTAAGATAGATCAAACTTATGAAGGACATCACACCTAATGTCATCCATGAAGTGACAAACACATTGTATGAATGACAAGGATACACTAGGAACCAAGAATGCAAATGAATTAATGGTAATGTATGCCCCACACTTTAAAGAAATTGCTACACATTGTTCTATGAGCAATTACTTTAAAGTAGTGAAGGAAATAAAATGCAAAAGGAAAACAAGACATGAGAGCCAACTTGGAAAGCCCTATGCCAAGTCATATGTTTCAAAGTTAGGTTGCATCATGTACATGAAAACAAAAATAAAAGAAAGGGAGGTGCCCTCCAGAAAAGAACACACAAAACACATAAGGGATCTATCGATTTGGGGTCAGTATGTTCGTTGTTGTAATGTTTTTATTAGATAGCTTGAAACTGTCATCATTCACCAAAGAACATAGATCTGGAAGAATGACACAAAGAGAGAAAAAAAAAAGAAAAAAAAAGTTTGTTTTGGGTCAACATGGAAGAGACATTACGGTCTCAATGCCTTGCGTCATCCCCAAAAGGAAAACACAAGCGAAAAGAAAGAAAATGAAAAGGTGAAAGAAAATGAAAAAGCTTTTGGGTCAACATGAAGGAGAAATTTCGGTCACAATGCCTTGCGTCATCCCAAAAAGGAGAGCACAAAACAAAAGTGAAAAAGAAAAAGACCTGTTGGGTCAACATGGAAGAGACATAGGGCATCTCAACACTTTACGCCATCCCAAAAAGGAGAACACAAAACAAAAGTGAAAAAGAAAAGGACCTATTGGGTCAACATGGAAGAGACATAGGGTGTCTCAACGCTTTGCATCATCCCCAAAAGGAGAACACAAGAAAAAAGTGAAAAAGAGAAAAGAGTAAAAATGTACGATATATAGAAGAATAAAGGTACAAATAGAAGAAGTGTACAAAGAGAGGGAACATTAAACAAATGCTACACACATGAAAGTGAAAAAGATAGAAAAAATAAAAGGAAAGATGCAAAAAGGCTAGCAATATGAATGCAAGTCAACCATCTAACAAGTCATCCACCTCCCAATCATGTTCAGTGTATTGTGAGGGTGGTTGACTGTCCAAACGAAGAATTGCAAGCGCCGAACTAGGAGATGTACCAGGTTCTTCACTTGGTTGAGAGGTTTTCTCATTTAAGCTCATGGTAGATGAAAACAAAGAGTTTAGATCATTGTATACTTCTTCATGTATTTTGGAAATCTCCTCATCATCATCATCATCAAGATTGATTATGATGGGAGAACGAAGGGTTATTTCTAAGGAAGGATGTATCAAAAGTTGTGGTTGCTAGATTTGTTCATTTTGTTGTGAAGATTGCACTAGACTATCTTGTGGTAGGTTAGGAGAAGGAGGGTGGTCATCTATTACTTCTGTCAAAGGTGGATGTTGGTTTTCTTTATTTTCTTCCATGCAAGATTGACCACCAAGGAGACAACGATGATGCCTACGTTCCCTAACACCATAGTTTCGTTTGATTTTGTTTTGGAGTTTTTGAGGTGTAAGAGAAGATTGAGTCATCATAGGTTCTTCTAAAGGGGAAAGAATAGAAGAAACCCAAGAGGATGGGTCAATCAATTTCTCTTTAGCCTTGTATGCTTGTTTAATTCGAGGAGGCATGACAGGATTGGTTTCACTTTCTCTTGGTTGTTTAGTCGATGGAGGGGAAGTGTCTAAAATTGGGTGTTCATGAGGTTGTGTTATTTTTTCAATTTTAGAATTAGGTGGAAGCATGGTTTCATCTAGAATAGGAGAAGTGGAAGTGGATGAGGACTGGTTACAAAGAGACAACTTGGCTATTTGTTTGGCTTTGAACTTTTGATAGAAAATGAAAAAGAAGTCTTTATGAGGGGTAATGGGTTCTATAGGTATAGGCCAAAAATATTCTAAGGATAAATCACCTTTAGAAGATAACAGATTAAAGTCACTATAGTGTATGGTAAATATTTCATTGCCATGTGGAAATTTAAAACACTTATGAACAACAAAAGGGACCGATTTCATTGAGCGAAGCCAATGGCAGCCTAGACACAAACAAAATTGATCCGATTGTGGAATAATAGAAAATGTTACATCCAAAGTCTTAGGTCCTATTTTTAATGGGAGCATAACTGATTTGGTCATAGGGCACACAAAACCGGTATGTGTTTTAATGCATACAACTAGTTTATCATATTCTTCTTGAAAAAGCTCATTTAAGACTAGAAACTCCTTTGTGATCACATTCTAGCCACAAGCGGGATCTATTAATATCCCATTGGTGGGCTTATCATAGATTCTACTAGCTATGTAAAGAGGACCATCAGGAAGTTTTTGAAGTATATCTTTAGAAGACAAAGTGATATCAAGAGTTTTATTGGTTTGGCCCTGATGAGGGATAACATCTATCGCACCCACGAGTTCATCCATAGGATTAACTTGGGTAGCAGTAGGATTTGTATCATGTTGTTCACTATTTATATCAACATTCATTACATTAGTGTTTGAAGGTTTGCTAGCCTTGAAAAATGAAGTATTGTGTTTAGGCATGGCCCATTGGTGAAAATTTGTAAATTTTGGTTTGGGGGTGCAACAGACTTATTGCCTTGATCATTAACACCCGCGATGGACAAATGGCCTGAATCAATGAGGTCTTGAACTAAATGTTTTAGATGCTTGTAGTGTTTGGTGTCATGTCCATTTTGGTGATGAAAGTGACAATAAGCATTAGGTTTAAAGTTGGGTGGTAAAGGTTGGGTGGGATCAAGTGCTTTAATAGTTGGCAAAGTGATCATTTGTTGTTGAAGCAATTGCTTCATTGTATTATGGACGGTATCGGGTAAGGGAGTGAATTATCTCTTTGGATCCCCATAGGTATAAGGTACCACTACTTTAATAGCTGTCACTTGATTTGGAACTGGTTGGGTTGATTGTAGTTGAGGAGGTGGAGTGAACTGTAAAAAAGCCTCTATTTGGTTTGAGAAATTTTTGTGTGTTGGTTTGGTTTTGGGGTTCAAATTTCTCAGCTCGGTTAGAAGTGGACTTTGAGTCTTGAGTAGAAACCGAGTTGTGATAGTCACATAAGGTTGTACATAAATGCATGAATGAAGGGAATTTCATCATAGTTAATTTATCCTGAAGGGTTTTGTGCAAATTTTCAATAAACATCTTCTACAGATGTGCATCAGGAATCTTGACATCAATTTGATCATATAATGATGGGTATCGTGAGATAAAATCAGTTACTTTTTCATCTATATTTTTTCTACATCTCATGAGGTCAACCATCGTCTTTTTAGGAGTCATGTGAACTTGAAAGTGACTTATGAAAGCATCCACCAATTAATTGAATGATCAGATGGAAGGATTGGGAAAGTTTGAAAACCACTCTAATGTAGTATCTTTCAAGGTCCTTGGAAAAGGTTTGGCTAAAATTTTATCATCAAGGAAAAACTCACCACATAAAGCTATATAAGCATTAACATGGTTGATAGGGTTTCCTTTACCTCCATATTTCTCAAACCTAGGCATTTATATCCCTTGTGGCATCGAGGTTCGTAAGATTTCTAAGGATAAGGGGTTGCTACGAACATGATATGTGGGTGAAGTGTTTTGACCTTGGCTAATGGTGGAAAGTTGTTGTTGCATGGATGAAATAGTGTTAAGGAGATGTGTAAGAATAGGTTTGGGGTAAGTGGTTTGAGGTGGAAGAGAAAATGGTGATGGAGTGTAGGAAATCTGAGGGGAAGTGAAAGGGATACTAAGAGGGGTGAAGGAAGTGATGGGGATTTGCAATGCCACAAGAGAACTAGGAATGCTAGTTGGAATTGAAAAAGGAGCCACATGACTAACCTGTTGCATAGTTTTTGTGACTTGAGGAGTGGCATAAGTTGGTATGGATGCTATGGTTGAAGGGGGGAAACTTGAGGTCCTCCTTGGCTTACAGTAATGTTTGTGGATTGGAAATTAGAGGCATGTTTATTGTAAATCTCAATAATTATTTTCATGACTTGTAAGCCATCATCACTTTCAATTAAATGATGAAGGTTTTCTATTGCAGGTATGGAAGTGGTGGAAAGGTTTTCAAGTGACAAGTCTTGTTGTAACTGTGCAAAATACTCATGAATATTAATGAATTTTTCTTGCAGGATGGAGTTGTTTTGGGTGTCAACATTCATTGGATGAAAAGGTGAAGGCATAGAAGTTGTATTGTCCATTCCTAATGCACCATTTTCCATACTAGGAGGAGCTCTTGAGATCCCAAGGTCCACAACGAAAGTGCTATCATGAGAGGCCATGAGTCTAGAACTGTATCTCACTAAAGTATTATCAATGGGGCACCAAACACTCATACAAGTACCACAAAAGATGGGGTGAATGAAAATACAAGGTAATATAGGAGTTCTAAATGAAAATAATATAAATTATGCTAACTGTAAGAGAGAAGTAACTATAGAAAACAAAAATATAAAAAAATGCCAAAAAAATGCCAAAAATGTTGTTTAAAAAGTGTAGGGGGACTGATTCACCCAGGGTGACGAATGAGTCCCAGTATGAGATTTTTTTTTGTTTTTCAAAAAATTCAATGTGATTTACTATTTTTTAGATGCCAATTAAGAATGTAGAATGCAATTTTTTAGTTTTTTCAATGATATGCAATGCAAGAATGAAGTCTAAATGAATGTTTCACTAATGCAATATAAGAATTCCTAGAATGAAAAAACAAAACAATACCCTAATTGAATGTTAATGCAAGTGTAATCTAGGATGCAAGATGCAAATGAAATTAGAAATTCAAAGCATTCAAAATGCAGGTTCACCAAAATAAACCGTAGATTTTTGGCACCCTAGGATTGTTTAGCTCTTCTAGGGTTTTTCACCTAAAAGGAGAGAGTAGGGCCAAAAATGCTAACTAGGTTCATTCAAATTAGGTAATGTATGATGCTTTTTAAGCTAAATGAAATGAACTAAATACAATTAAGTGGTCTAAATGATTGATTATAAATGAAAAACTTAAGAATTATGCTATGCTGGAAAACACAATGTGATATGCGAACAATGAAATAAGAATGAATAAATGCAGAACATAAAGAAATGAGTTGAATCAGTGTGCACCTAGAAGTTTGAGGAAGATTCTAAAATATTTGGAATGCTATCTGGAATCACAAAAAATCAACAGTGAGACTTATTCACCCAGGGTGGCAAATTAGTCATGCTTCTAGTGAAAAACTGTCGGGAACCAGTTTCTAAGTGTCAAGATCCAGAATCTGACAAAACTTATATTTCCAGCCTTAAGGTGGGACTCATTCACCACTGGTGGCAAATCAATCCTCTCCCAAAATTTTGAGAAATCAGGAGACAACTTTGCAACACCAGATCTGAAAATGTCTACTTGTCGAGTTGCCGAGGTCAATTCTACAGGAAACAGACATAATACCTTCTCCAAGCTTGAAATGTGGTTGATTTGACTTGTAGCACCTAGTTGACTTGTTGACCACTCTTCAACACCTAAATAATTATTCAATCTACACACAAAATTCTACAAAAACACATGCAAGAGGGGGAAAATGGTTGAGGATTAACAAATAGGGGTTTGCCTTGGTCAAACCCCACTTTGGTAATCAAGCACTTAAGGAAATAATGGAATGAAGGAGAATGATAAACAAATAACATGCAAATGCTATTAACTTACCACACCCTTTTTGATGAAAATTTGAAGATGTATCAATGGATGCGCCAAAATGCTTGATTGATGCTTGATTTGATGTTGTAAGGTGCTTGAATGCTTGAATGGATGAAAAGATTGCTTGAATATGATGTGTGAATTTAGGAGGATGTAAAATGAGGTGAAAATCACTTATTTATACAATCTTGTGCCTTAGTAACTCGTTAATACCTCATCACAGGGCGACATCAAGTGATTTTGAATAAAAAGTTGAAAGGGAATTTCAAATATTTTGAATTTGGAGCCAAGGGGGACTCATTCGCCACCCATGGTGAATGGGTCCCACCTATGACTTGAAAATGGGTGTTGGGAATTAAGTCATATTTAATGTTGTTTGTCAATTTACATTCAAAAATACACTTAATTAAATCTTATAAGGGCATAAAGGGGTAAAATAAAGCATATGAAAGGTGTAAATAGTGAAGTTATGCCTAGAAAAGCATGAAATCTTATTGTACAATACTTTACAACACTTCAAAATAGGACTTGATTAGTGATGAAAAGGTGATTTTTAGGTTAATTGTAATGAATAGAGTCTAGAAGAATGTAGAAATATTTTACAACACCTTCACACGACACTGTTATTCAAATTTTAATACTTAAATATGCATGTTCAAGCCATATTACATCATTAAATCAGAGCAAAATAGATCAAACATCATGAAACAAGACCTAAAAGGCCATGAAAATGACAAGGGGTGATTTTTCTATGGTACACTAGCACCAACATATCCTCATCTTGTATAACATTATCACAAGAGGGGAAGATGTTGGGAGATGTGTTACATAGGTAGGTTTCAATGGTCTCTTTTTGTATCATTTGATCATCATGATTACCTATTGCTATGTCATCTTGTTTAGTAATGTTTCTCCTAATAGGAGGGCTAAGGGAAGAGAAACAACTAGGGTTCTCAAAACTCTCATTGATTAGTTCTTCTAAAACCTAAATAATTTATTCACAATGAGGAGAGGTATTAGGAGAAGAATGAATATGATTGTTATGATTACCGAAGGTTGTATTTTCTTTCACTAAACTAACCTCACTCATAGAATGGATACTGGGAGAAGGATCAATGATGAATAAATTTAAGATAGGGGAGAGGACCTCATATTCATATGAACTTATCAAAACTTTCTTACAACACTCAACAAGATCTGAAAATAAAACATGAAGTATGATAGCCATAGATTTTTGCAATGAAAACATGATGTAATGCTTGTCCTAACATCTTGAATTTCAAAAATGATAGATCAAACATGCAAAAGGAGAATGCAATTTTCAGATTTAGAACATGATAATTGACTAATTATGGTATGTAACAATCTAAAAATGAAATGTTGTAAATGCCATTTTGAATTTTGACAATGCACTCAATGAAGCAAATTAAGCTAAATACAATGAATTTAATGAAACAAAAACTTAGAAAACTGAAATAAAAAAAAGTAATGGCAGCAAACAAAGGCTTAAAATAGAGATTCAACATCCCAAAAATTGCAAATCAGGACCTAATGGGGACTCATTCACTAGTAAGGGCGAATGGGTCCTGGTTAGGGATTTTGGAAATGTTTTTGCTGATTTCTAAGTGTTTTTCAGTGAGTTTTAGATGTCAGAAAGATACTTTTAGCTTGATCAGGGACTCAGTCTCCAATAGGGGCGAATGGGTCCCAAAACAAGGTTTTCAAGAGGTGAAAACAACAAATTTTAGGTTGTTTTATGTGCTTTTTGTGCCCAGTTTCAAACTGTAACTCTTATGATAGAAATTTCCAAAATTTGATGACCTAATGCAAGCGAAATGGAGGGTAAATGATGACCTATATAACACCTTTTTAAATGCAATTTTTTTTAAATT
The DNA here is from genome assembly GCA_007258455.2 of Sequoia sempervirens. Taxonomy (NCBI): domain Eukaryota; kingdom Viridiplantae; phylum Streptophyta; class Pinopsida; order Cupressales; family Cupressaceae; genus Sequoia; species Sequoia sempervirens. The sequence continues at coordinate 777,474,885 of VDFB02281492.1, forward strand.
TTGAAATGAAAATTTATATGATCTAAATGACATGCAAAACGACTAATTTGTTTTCGTATTTTTTAGATTTAAGAAATGCAAAACAATGCAATTCTAAACCCTACATGAAATGCAAGTTTTGAATGTAAAGTAAGGAACCCTAAATGATGTATAATTCAATGAAAATAGATGCAAATTAATACAATATCTAACCTAGGATGCAAGGAAAGACTCGAAAATCAATAAACTACAATGTTATATAAATTGGGTTCACAAAAATGAAACATAGAAAAATGAAGTTCACCATCAATAAGGTATCAATGATGAACCTAATTTTCATTGGGTGTGTGTTTCATTCAATTATGAAGGTCAAAACATGCAAATAACAACCAAAAAGTAATCCTAACTATTATAGCAACAAAAACAAGAGTTTTGAGAGCTTGAAATGATGTGTACATTGTAGAAAACTTTTTTTACACCACAGAGGACTCATTTGCCTTTAGTGGTGAATGGGTCCCTATTAGGGTTTGAAAAATGACTTATGGGTTTTATTCCTCTTAGTGTGCACTCCTAGATCCTAGTTTTTCACTACTTCAAGCCCTATTGAGGACTCATTCTCTTTTAGTGGTGAATGGGTCCTTTTAGGGTTTCAGAAAGTTGAATTTTGGGTCATGTACCTTGATTCCTGCACTCTCAAATCCTTGGTCTTCAACTCCCAAAATCCTATAACAAAATTTATAGCTTCCTTTCCTTGTTCTTGCACTATGAATGACAATCTTGCAACTTGACAACTTTGAAAAAATTTCTTCAATCTTCTTCTCCACTTGATCTTCAATCTATAAATCTATAAACACACATTCAAGGGGAGGAAAAATTGTTGATTATTAGTGAATAGGGATTTTCCCTGGTAAAACCCATTTTAGCTAATTAAACCAAATGGTGAAATAATGAAATTGAAGCATGAAACATGAAATATGTAATGATGATACCTTGGGAGATGTCTTGGAATGTAAATTTGCAAACTAACATGAAGTGGCCATGAAGAGTGTAGATCTTGATCTCAAATTAGATATAAAATAATTCTTGCAAATGGATCTTCAATGCTACATCAACAACATTAGCTCCACAACATTCTTGATGCATGATGATATGATCTTGAATTTTTGTAATAAATCCTTGATAATCTTCCTTTGAATGTCTTCTTGAATCCTCTTGAATGCTCTAAAATGCTCTTGTGAACTCTTAGGATGCTTGCATAATGATTCTTAGGTGAAACTATGTGAATTAACCTCATATTTATAATAAAATTAAAAATTAACCTCAAAATTCAAATAATTCAAGTTGACATCAAATCTAGGAATGAAAATTATTAAAATCCTACTAGAATTAAATTCAAAAAGGGAGGTCCTATTAGGGGAGGACCCATTCACCACTAAAGGAAAATGGGTCCTAGCACAACTTTCTAGGACTATGCTTCGGGGGGATGAAATAGCATAAAAAACCCACCTCAAAAATAGATAAAAGGGGTGTCCTATGTTTGGAGGACTCATTTTCCACTAAAGGAAAATGTGTCCTACCACAATATTCTAGGACCAAGCTTTAGCGAGGTGAAATAACATAAAAAACCCACCTCAAAAATGCATAGAATGGGGTGTCCTATGTGGAGAGGACTCATTTTCCACTAAAGGAAAATGGGTCCTAGCAACATTTTTTAGGACACCAAATTTTCCAATTTAAATGTCATCGAATATGATTATTGGGTGTTGGGATAGATCCTTGAAAATAGTGCTTGAATTTGAATTAAAGGGGCCAGTTAAGTTCAATTAACCACCATTAATTAATGAAATCCTAGATAAGTGTGAAAGTGTAATACAACACTCTACAACACCTTAAATAAGGTACATTCAAGTAAATTTAGTTTAAAAAGGAGCCTAGATTAATGTGAATGTGTACAACACATTACAACACCAAACCAAGGCACAATTTATTTAATTTTGTATCAATTATTCCATATTAAGTGACGAAAAGGAGCTTTTTTTGTCACTAGATTTTCCCCCCACTTTAGTGAGAGTTTACCCCCACGGAAAACTCACACTAAAGTAGACATTCAAGTCACTTAAGTATGAATCAATAACAAAGATGCATAATCATACCTTATCAAAGGCCAAGAAAAATAAAGGATCAAGCACAACCATTCCAATGTGATGTAGAATGAGGTTGTTTTTTTGTAACATATGTTGCTCACTTTGGGGTAGTGGAACCTTAGTCTTTCCACTAGGTGAGTTATCCCAATGAGGTGGAAAATGAGAGAATCATATTAGACTCTCACACCATACCAAAATTATCCTCCTGACAACTTTGATAAGGAACCACAATGTAATTCTTTTTTTTAATGCTTTTGAATGTCATGTCTATACATTTTTTTTAAAGGGGATTTTTCTTTGTTCATCTGAGGTCTTCTTAGGGAAAATTTTGCCTAATGTCTCCAAGAGAGAAGTCAAGGATGTTAGATCATTACTAATGGGATGCCTCATTCACATCATGCCATGAAGGGAGATCATACACTCTTGGAAGACATCAAACCCAATGACACCATGAAGGAAAGGACACATCACAAGAAAAAATAAAAATCATGCCATGAAATATGTTGAAAGATGTCATCAATGTATGCCCCCACTTTAAAGCAGTTGCTACACCATTACTATGAGCAATTTCTTTAAAGTAGCCAATGTTTTGTCCCAATACATGACATATTTCATTAGAAAACCCTATGCCAAGTCATATGTTTCCAAATTAAGTTATGTCACGAACTAGATATAACTCAGTTCTATATAGGCGTGAACTTTCACCCCTTATGCAAATTCCCCTTTTTCCTTTCTTTTCTTTACAAAACCAAGTTTGAAGGCTTAATTCCACATAAGCTTGTTGCTTTTGTCCCACTTGGTGCCTATTTTGAGTGTCAGTGGAGGAATTTTTGTCGAGGGCACTCATGCAATGCACAAACATCCGCATGGCATGCTTATGTCCCTAGCAAATTCCTACAGCTAAACTTGCAGAGGTGTTCCACTTCTCATTGGGAGCTAAGTTGTAACGCCCTCTTCGGTCGATCAACCCAAATATGGCCATTTTTCTTCATCTCTCTTCAAATTCACTCCTTCAACAAGCATTTCATCCTCTACAATCACTCCACAAGATTCAATGCACTCGTTTGCATCCACTTCAAGCTTTCAAGCAACATTCTTGCATTGCATTGCAGCAAATACATCACTCCATCACTTTGATAGAGAAAGTTGGGGAAAAACACCACTGTAGCAGAGGCTCGAGTACTCTCATTTTCTCCCCCAAGTATCCTTGAGTGCTCTTGGTGGAGGTGGTAAGCTTCCCTTTTCTCTCCTCTATCACTTGGTTGAGTAAGCACACTTACTGTTTTGTAGTGCTTTAGTGATCTTTACTACATTGTTTTCTTTATCTCGCTTTCTTGGCTATCCGTGGAAGTGGAAACACCTAAACGGGGGTCTAACTGAGGTAGGCCCCTATACAACCACCCAAAATTTTCCTCTCTCTCTTGTGTGTAGGTGGACATGCTTTGGAGGAGATAGTTGGTGAACGAGTTTCTTTGTGAGATCCTTCTTGCCACCTTGACTCATATTTTTTCTTTATCATATTAGAGAGTATTTCATTTACTTAATCATGTTATTTTGTCCCTTTAGTTGTAGTTAGCTGGGTCGTTAGTTTTTTTTCTTAGGTTTGACCTTATCTTTGTATTTTTTTGGTCGTACGTACTCTAGCGCACTTTAGAGACACTGCGCATCATGTTGTCATCCAAGGACCATGCTTTCTTCCTTGGGCCAAGAGCTTCCTAAGGCATAGTGTTGAACCTAAAAACTAGCTTGCCTAGCCCCATTTGGTATTTCAAGTCTGTAGAGTGATTGAGGGACCTTATAGTCCTCATCATTCTCATCGTACATATCCTAACACCCCACTAAGCTATGGTAAGTTAGGGCAGACTTCTGCATCTCATCCCTCTATGACTTGGGGCTTTGCACATGGTGGTCCCCCTCTCACATTTTTGGTGAACCCAACATGAACCAATGTCTATTCATCTATTGGTGTTGACACCCATCCTGTGTACTTCGTGATTGTTGTGTTCTTGAGTGTTGTGAAGGTTTATGAGCATCACAACCCAAACCACAAATTCTGGGTATATCGTTAGGAGAAGTGTACAACACCTCCCGATGGAAAGGACAAAGGTCTCTATTGGGTTATGTATAGGCCTTTTCTCTAGTCCTGCCATTAGTGTGGTTGCACATAAGTTGTTGAGGAATGAGATGGGATTCATTGATGAAACTGATTACGTTCCCACTCCCCTTGCGTCTACTACGCCATCGTCAGTAGACAAGCATGAGGACATTCAGATTCCTATAGAGTATGTCTTCACCCTTGCTAAAGGCCTAGGCAACTTAGAAAATCACTTGGAAATAAATCTGAAGATGGATAGAGCCACTCGGGTTGTTAGCAAGTTAAAACATGAGGTTTCTACCACAATAGTGGTTTACATTTTCTAGGAGATCTTGATTTTTCCTGAAATGACATATTTTTAGAAAATATAATGATTTAAGCCTTGAAAAGTTCCATTTAAAGGATTCCAATTGAATACGGTTTGATCAAACCACCTTAGACCAAGCCCCCTTGGATAGAACCCCGCCAGTTTTAAACCATACCTATAACGGAGTCTCCTTTACACCTATCAAAATGCTAATGAAAAACCACTTTTGATTTACCTTTTGGGGGATCAAATGAATTCATTTCAAATTTATTTTTGTGTAAGTATGTAGTCCTTATTATAAGCTTCCAAAGAAGTATAATTTTAATTAAATTTAATTTGATTATTATATTTATTTTTTATTTCTTATAAATGTAAGTTTTTCACTGAAAATCAAGCTCTCTATTCTGCACATGTGGAAAAATATAAGATTATAAAAAAAAAATGAAAAATATGAGTGCACTAGATATTGGAGTCCTTGATCCAACAAAAAAAAAAAAAAATTAAATACATACAAAAAAAGTTACGCATTATACGGTCGTACTATGTCTAAATTGTAATTGGTTTGACTTTGAAACTTGATTAAAGAGAAAATATTCAATAAAAAACTATCTAACCAAGTGGAAGCACTAGATATAGGAGTTACAAATCTAAATTTGAAATAATTAGAATTTTATCCTTCATGGAAAAAAAGTTGTGTTATATAGTGAGTGTCACTTTTTGAAAATGTTGTTTTCTGAAAAAAAATAGTTTTCAAGGGAGATGGAAAAAGAAGTGCAATCTAATTCCAAAAAATTTGAAAAAAATATATTTAGAATCTACAAACAAAATTTCATGAAACTCTAGTTCACATAATCTTCAAATTCCTCATGGTTTAGCTGCTATAGGTGCCCGAAAGTGAAGATTTAGTTTAAAAAAATATTTTAGTGTCTAGTTTGACCAAAAATTGTAAACCACTATTGTGGGATCACCCATGGATAAAGATTGAATAGGTATAGAGCTTCTGACTAGCCTCCTCGATCTCACCGAAGTGTGTGCTCCTTCAAAAAATCCTAGCTTTATACAAGGAGTCACTTTCAAATAGCGTGAAGGACAATTAGGAGTATCAATGCCTCCCACTTTTGTTTACATGGCCGATGTGGTCCCTTCTATCAATATCCCTTTTTTCTCTAAACAACCCAAAACTATCAAAGTAAACAAGGTTTTTTTAGGCTTTAGCTTCACCCTCCCTATCACCTCTAGTGGTGGAGGCTTTGGAAGGATGAGTGGTGGGGGCTTTGGTAGTGTTGGTGGATTGGGTAGCAGAGGTGGTGCTGATGGAGACGGCTTTGGTGGAGGTCATGGTGGTGGTTTCAGTAGAGGTCCCACTGGTGGTAGTGGCTCTAGTAGTGGTTCTAGCGGGAGTAACACCAGTGGCAGTTCTAGAGGTGGCTTTGGTGGTGGTTCTAGAGGAGGTTCCTTTCGCCCTCTATCTTCTAATGACCCTATTCTGAACACTCTTCTTCAAAATATGGGTAAGATGTAGAGCCAATTGGCGAGTCTTTCCCAAGCCTCTGCCCATCTTATCTTCTAGCCCTTCTTCTAACACAACCCATTGTTGGTTGTGATCTTAAATCCCTTCCCCCAAGGAATGGATATCCCTAAATTTGAAAAGTATGGCAATAAAGGAGATCCACAGACACATGTGTCCACCTTTAATGCCCTATGCATGAACTTATTCCATCACAATGTGTTGGCCAAATTGTTTCCCCAATCTCTCAAGGACACAACACTTGAGTGGTACTGTTCCTTTCCTAACAGTTCCATTTTCTCATTTGACCAACTTGTTAATTAGTTCTTTAGATAGTTTCAAGCAAACATCGTCCCAAAGATGACCTTTTCAGATCTCGTTCGATGTAAACAAGGAGATAATGAAAAAATCACTGATTTCATAGCACGCTACCAAGTGCTCCTTTCAAAAATCTTGTATCAGCTACTCGATTCTGACGTGCAAAAGGTATTCATAGGGAACTTACAAAGGCCTTGGAAAGAGAAGTTCACCCTTATAAAATACCCTTCCTTCACACACTTGTGTGAAGCCTTACGAGAGTACCAATAGATGGTTGTTCAATTCACGAGATCCTCCTCGCCCTCTCATACTAAGGGAAAGTCCATCTTATCAATCTCTGGGAAAGGTAAGACCATTATGAATGTAGTTTCTACTACTAATAACATCATTTTTAGACATAACCAATGGTTCACAAAGTTATCATAATCTTATTCTTCTATCTTGCAAAAGCCATTGAAGGATAAGATCATAACTTTGTTGAATCCTAAGCCTCTTAAGGAGCCTTATCCTAATTGGTATGATGGAAACACTTATTGTCAATACCATTGGGTTAATAGACATGATACCAAATGTTGCATGTGCTTGTCTCATGAGATACAGGACCGTATTGAGGATGGTACCATTTGTCTCAATGGGAGTAAACAAAATGCTAAAAAATTAGTGGCAAAAGTTAATGGTGAATTGTAGATATACACGGACCCATTTCCGTCGCACTCTACTAACATGATTATAGATCCCAGTGATTCTATTACTCAACTTGAGGCCTATGTTAACATGGTCACGGTGACTTCTACTACTCTACCTACACCTTGTTCACCAGACATAACATTCACATCACAAGATTTTTCCTTAAACAATAAACCCTCGCCTCTCTACATTCCCACTTGCATCAATGGTAACATTGTGACAAGAGTCTTGGTAGACCCTGTGAGCCATGTGAATGTTATCATAGAAGAAACATTAGTATTAAGTTTGCTACAAAGGGAAGAATATGAAGAAACAAAATCAACAATCCGTATGCATGATGGTATGAGTCTTAAACCTTATAGCTCAATAACTTTGTTTGTCTTGGTTGGACCTAGATATATTGAAATGGTTTTTGATGTTATCCCAAAGTCAGATCTATTTAGGCTAAAGCTAGGCATACCTTGGCTAGCTTCCATGAATAGAATCGCCTCTGTCATTCATAAGTGTTTAAAATTCTCCCATGAGGGTGTCATGCATGTAGTGCATGACATTGGATATTATACCCTAGTATCCTGTGGTGGATACTCATTGGATCACTTTTGGCCCTCCCCAATTGGTTTGCTTCCTCCAAGAATGAACCTACTTTACAAGAATTATGTAAAGTATAATACTGGGGGCAAGGGATAGCCAAAACTAACCCTTCCTGTGATACAATAGTTGGTCACCTCCTCCTCCCAAGAGGAGAAGGAGAAAGTTGCACCGATTGTTCCCCCTTTCCAAAAGAGAGAGGAGAATTCCATGATGACTCCCTCTCCCTCCTGTAAAGGTAAAGAGAAAGTTGCCTTCTCCCAGATTGCCTTGTCCTCTCTCCTTTCTTGGGAAGAGTATTAGATGAGTCATCTTGGTGGATATCCATTGAGTCTGATGATTCCCCCTTGGTGCAGGCCCAAGCTAAGGATCATGAATCTCACTAATGAATACCCTAGACCGTGGTACTACTTATATGGAAGAAAGAAGGGTTCTCAAAGGGAATTCAATCTGTGGCCTCCTACCACTCTTGATCCTAATTTAGTGAATGAGAAGAGGCTCACTACTAAGGCTCTTGATCTGACCCCCTCCTTTGGTCCTCAACCTATTCCTCCTACTCCTATTTAAGAATATGTTCCTCCACTGAAAATATCCATAGTGGATGTTCCCATGGTTGAGCAGGAGCCTTATGCTCCTTCGCAACCTCTGGCCTCCAACTCAAAGAGTCACAGAAACCACCTTGTGCACGAGCACAAGTGTCAATGAAAGGATATTTTGGCTGAGCAGGCCGCCTTGCAAAGGAAGGAAGAAGAAACAAATGCCCTTGCTTTAGGGCCTCTTGCAGTGTCATCCTCTTCCCTTTGTTCCACCTCTCTTCAGTCTGGTCACATACTACTTTCAGCTTCCACTATGAGTGCGAATACACTGAACCCCAAGGGGCTATAGGTGTTCATCTCTCCTTCAGTGGAGCCACCTTTGTTGATGTCCATTCCAGATATCCATCCTTTCCTAAAACCTATGGATATGATTAATAATTTAGTTGTATCTATTGTGGTTCTTTCCTCCTCTTCCTCCACACCTATAGCCTTGTCTATGGGGATTCCATCTCCTCTTTTGAAGAAAAGGGTGGAGTGTGGCCCTTCTAGAAATTAAAGACGTAAGAGGAGCCCACCTTCTTCACAAGGTGGTCCCATTCTGACATGTTTTGTTCTAGTGATGGATCCAATCGTGGCTTCTCTTGAGTTCGTCACCACTCTTGAGTCATTCAGAGAGCCTAGTGATGAATCTTAGGTGCAACCAACCCTATCCACTGAAGTTAAATATGATGCTCCTATGGAGTGCATGTTTAACTCTATGGATGAAGTCTCGGTCTTGTCAACGATCTTCTTGAAATCGTTGACCTTGGCTCCACAATAGCTCGGTGAAGAAGACCTTGTAGGACCTTCTTCCTTGGCCCTTTTTGTGGGAGGGCTGGATGCTCCTCCTCTTAACATCCCACCATTGTAGGCTCATCCTCCTTCCCCCTATGATGATATAGAGTGGGAAGCAGATGACCTCTTGGTTGATCAATGCTAGAAGAGACCTCTTCTTGATCTTGTGTGTGTGTTTTGTGATGTGTTCCCCCCATGATTGTGCTATGTGTGCTTGGATGACCCTTGTCACCCCTATTGGTGCTTGGATATAGGCGTGGTTTTTGTGATGTAAACCTTCTTCTATTTGTATCATCATTCTTCCATGTTTGTGCTTGATTTTCAATAAATTGGGGACAATGCAAAGTGTTGGGGGAATTTAGGCTTCCCTTCCATGTTGACCCAATTTTTTAATTTTTACTTTGTTTTCCATGCATTCTTCTTGATTTGGTTGGGGATTGATGATATTTTTCCTTGCATTGTGGTTACCTATTATTTATATGAGCTTGGATAGATTTGACCCTACTAAACTAGATCCCCCTATGCCCTTTGTTTGTATTTTTCTATTTTTTCTTTCTCTTTATCTTTCTATCTTCTTTGCTTGAGTTGTCCCTCTTATGTGTGACAATGTTCTTTCTTCAACATTTCAATTTTTAGAAAACAAATTTGTTACCAATGAATCTTTTCTCAAAAATCCTTGCAAACCTTTCATCAAAATCGTATTCTCAACTAGGAACCCTAACGAAACATGTTTCCTTCATCCTAGGTTCATAAAGAAAGGACGTGAAGCTTCCTCTGAAGCATGAAAAAATTTGACCTTCCCCTCACATGGGGGCATATTCTTCCTTTTGAATTCCTTGATGAAGTGAACATCTTTCGAAAGGATTCCTTGATGATGGATTGATTCGAGAAAGAGAACATCTACTTCCGAACTACATGCCCCTCTACTAGATCCCCTCTTCACATTGAGTTCCCAAGGGACCCTTTCAAAAAAAATTCAAACAATCGATAGTCTACGCGACTGTCTGGTTACATTCCTACATTGTTGCTTCCTAACTCTGTAGAGTCCTCTTTATTGGGTTTCCTCTATGTTAGAGATCTTGGGGGATACCTCCCTTTAGGACTAAGATCATGTAGGGCACTTCCTTTGAACTTCCTCCATGTGAGATATCTTGGGGGTGGCTCCCCTATAGGTCTGAGAGCCTATAGGGTGCTTTCTTGGGTTTCCTCCATGTGAGAGATCTTGGAGGTTACCTTCTCTATAGAGCTGCAAATCTATAGGGCATTTCCTTAGGTATTCTTCATGTGAGAGATCTTGGAGAGTACATTCCCTGCAGGACTAAGATCTTGTAGGGAACTTTCCTCACTTCCTCCATGTGAGAGATCTTTAGGGATGCTTCCTGGGTATCCTCCATGTGAGATTTCTTAGGGGACACCTTCCTTGTAGGTCTGCGGGCTTGTAAGGAACTTTCTTCATGGGAATTCCTTCATGTGAGAGACCTTGGGGGTTGCCTCCTTACAAGTTTGTGGGCCTATAAGATGCTTTCTTTCTTTCTTCAACGTCATAGTTCTAAGAAGCTACAGAGTCCTTCGCTAGCCCTATACCTTTAGGTTCATCAGATCATGGTCTGCTTCCTCAATGGTTCAGGTATACATTTCTAACCTTACTCCTTCCTTTATCTACTTTACCGAGCACTCATCAACACTCATGCTCACTAAAGTGGGGGAAAAATTTATAGGCATGAATTTTCACCCCTTATGCAAATTCCCCTTTTTCCTTTCTCTGCTTTAGAAAACCAAGTTTGAAGTCTTAATTCCACATAAGCCCATTGCTTTTGTCCCACTTGGTGCCTATTTTGAGTGTCGGTGGAGGCATTTCTGTCAGAGACATCCATGTTGTGTGCAAACATCTATGTGGTGCACTTATGTCCTTGGCATATTCCTATGGTTGAACCTGCAAAGGCATTACACTTCTCATTAGGAGTCAAGTTGTAATGCCCTCTTTGGCCAACTGACTCAAATATGGCCATTTTTCTTCATCTCCTCTTCAAATTCACTCCTTCAACAAGCATTTCATCCTCTCCAATCACTCCACAAGATTCAACACACTTTTTTGCATCCTCTTCAAGCTTTCAAGCAACATTCTTGCACTCCATTGCAGCAAATACATCGGTCCATCACTTCGGTAGAGCAAGTTGGGGGAAAACACCATTGCAATAGAGGCTCAAGTACTCTCATTTTCTCCCCCAAGCAGCTTGAGTTCTCTTGGTGGAGGTGGTAATCTTCCCTTTTCTCTCCTCTATCACATGGTTGAGTAAGCACACTTACTATTTTGTAGTGCTTTAGTGATCTTTACTACATTGTTTTCTTTATCTCACTTTTTCACTGTTCGTGGAGGTGGAAACACCTAAATAGGGGTTTGACTGAGGCATTCCACTATACAACCACCCAAAATTTTCCTCTCTCTTGTGTGTAGGTGGATGTGCTTTCGAGGAGCTAGCTAGTGAGCTAATTTCTTTGTGAGATCCTTTTTTCCACCTTGACTCTCATATTTTTTCTTTATCATATTAGAGAGTATTTCATTTACTTAATCACATTATTTTGGCCCTTTAGTAGTAGTTAGCTGGGCCGTTAGCTTGTTTTCTTAGGTTTGACCTTGTCTATATAATTGTTTGGTCATACGGACTCCAATGCACTTTAGAGATGCCAGTACGCTGCGATGTCATCGAAGGACCACACTGTTATCCTCAGGTAGAGAGCTTCTTGGGTAGTAGAGTGATTGAGGGACCTTATAATCCTCATCATTCTTGCCCCACATATCCTAACATCCTGCTAAGCTGAGGTAAGGTAGGACAACCTTCTGCATCTTGGCACTCCATGACCTAGGGCCTTGCACGTGGTGGTCCCCCTCTCTTACAAGTGCATCACAAGTGAGTTAGGTTAAGGCATGTCTATCACATCCCAAGCTTTCTCTTACATATACATGGAAAGCAGTAAACTAGCCAAAGGATACAATCAAAAAGTGGCATACAAGGACAAAGCTACCAAACCCCTAGTCCCCATGATTGAGTTCAGGACAAGGGTGAGATGAGGATGGATGGTGGAAAACATGAAAATCAATATCAATTAGAGGAACTAGGTGCTTCAACACAAAGAAGAGCACCGCAATCCTTAAAATGTTGAATTTTGTTACCCTAAGGTTTACATTCATTAGTAGAATGACCATGAACTCTATGATATGCACAAAATGAACTCTTGTAATAAAATTTATTTTATGTTCTTGGAGGGATAGATATCAAATGATCTTGGAGGAGTCTCAAAAAGATACTCTCTTCATCAGATGTTCCTTTATTTTGTGACAAAGATATCTTTTGCTTAGTACATGATGTCATACTTACACAAGAGTCTTTAGATTGCAAGATTTTGTACTCTCCTTTACAGGAGGGTCTTAAATCTATCAAATTTGAATAATTAGTGTTTTGCATGATGACATTGATAGTAGGTGAAGAGTTCTTTGTTTCTTTCATTTCTTTTGAAGGACAATAATCTAGACCACTAGTGTCTATCAATTTAGGATGCACTAATGCTAAAGTTGGTTTAGGAGAATCTTTTCCAATAGTGTTTATATTGAGTGAAGTCTTGTTTGATGCTTTTATTTCTATCGAAGGATAATAACCAAGACCACAAGTTCTTTAATTTGTGTTAGGCTCTATAGGGACACAAATACCTTATTCTATAAGACCACATCCTTTTCCACTATAACCAAGTTGTCTCATAAGTTCATAACCTTTTCCATAAATATTTTTCATTTCTTTAGGATTCAATGGCTGTTCATAATCAACTTCATCAAATTTTGTTGTCTAATTTTCTTGATCTTCTAAAGTAGTTGAGGTGGATGCTTTCGAGTTTTGTGTTAACATTACTACTTTTTATTTTCCCTTTTCAATCTCTTTTTTTATGATCTCTCTGATGAATGTTGGTGTGAAATATAAGGAACCCCAATCATCTTCCAATAGTTTAGTGACTTCATTAATTTTCTTCTTGTGTTCTTATTTCTTTGTGATTTTTACTTTTGCTTCTTGATTCATTACTTCCAAAGGATCTCATCCTTCTCTCTCAGCAATCAAACAACTTTCAGGTTGAGGATTGGCCTTAAGTGTGCAAAATTTGTTGTTATAGGCATACTTCATTACACGGTGAAGAGTAGAAGGCACCCCATCCATCTCATGAATCCATGGTCTACCTAAGAGGGGATTATATGAAAGATCATGAGGCATAACATGGATCGGAGTTTGTAAGGTAACCTTTCCAACTTTAATAGGTAATGTGATGAATCCAAGCAGTTGTTTTTGTATATTATTGAATCCACGAATAGATAAAGAATCAAGTTTAATGTCACTTTTATCCATGTCAATATTTTCCAAAAGGCTCACACTACGCAAATTCAAGGATGAACCATTGTCAACAAGAGTTCTCTTTATCCCAATTTGATTAACATAAACTATGACATTGGAAGCTTCATTTTTTTTTTCTCTTCTGATGAAGGTAACTCATCTTGATAGAAAGTAATTACTAAGTTTTCCAGAATTATAGCTTGAATTTTGGCTACCACATTTTTTGGTTGCATATTAGGAATGGTAGGGACTTGTTGTAAATCACTTTGAAAAATGTTATGGTAAATAGGTGAGACTTGAAAAAGGTCCCATAAGGATATCTTAGCAGGAGTATTCTTTAGTTGTTCAATGGGATCATACTCCTTTTCACCTTTTAAAGGTAAAAAAGGAGGACTAGGTAAGGTAGGGTTATGCAATGAGAGGGATGTTTTATTTATTTTTCTTGGTTGCGGATTGTTCCTCATGTTATATGGATGAGCAAAAAAGTTATAACTTGATTGTTGTGAAACATTATTCTTAGGTGGTTCAAGGATGAGGATAGGTTTATTTTGAGTTTGTGGTCATTGTGAGGGTGGGAAAATAATTAGAGGATTCTTAGGATGTCCCACATGGTATGTAGGAGGTCCAATAATCGATGGTGATCTAACAGACACTTGTGCATTCATAACCTCGACAGTTTCAACTTGATGCCTTTCTAATGAAGGGGAATCTAGTGTCATCTCTTTACAATAATCTAAGGAAGTCACATCATTATTGTTGTCATTTTCTTCCACCACGATATCCTCCCTAGGATGATATTTTTTAGGAGACTACAAACTAGATGTGCCTGACATTTAGAGGTTGGTTCTTCTAAAATGACTTCATGGAAATTAAGGGAGCTATCATTGGTTGGATTTTCTTGCTTATCAATGATGGAATTCTCATGTTCAATATTGTCTTCCCTAGGAGAAGAGAGGAAACTAAGATACTCATGACTCTTATTTCTCTGATCTTCTAACATCAAAGTATCTTATTTACCAATAGTAGAGGTATTAGGAGAAGGTCCAATTTGATTGTTCTGATTTCCCATTATTTCATCATTATTATCTTGTGTATTAATATCTACCCTAGTAGGAGAACTTTTAAGGTGTTCATCACATATAGGAGAGGTATCGTGAGAAGGAGAATCATGCTTGTCAATGATTGGATCCTTCGTTCAAATAAATCTCCCCAAATGGTAAGAGCACTGGGAAAGGGAAAAATGAGATTTTCATGACTTTCAAGTGTTTCTTCTTACACTAATCTATTTCCTACATGACTAAAAAGGATATTAGGAGAAGAACCAATGTGATTATCATGATCATCTATAATTACATCCATATGTCCTATAATGTTTCCCAAAATAGGATAGGTAGGGGAAGAAACTTTAGACACCAAGAAAGTCCTAATTGATACTATGCATCTGATTCTAATTAACTAACACCGTTTCTTCCTAAATCACTTAAAATTCATCAATTAATTGAATAATCAAAATTATTTAATTAAATTCAATAAATTCATCTATTAATCAAATAATTAAATTTATTGGATTAATTCACCTTTCTTCTAACTAATTATTCATCTTATTTAATTAAATCAAATTATTTAATTAAATATTCTCTTAATCCTCTCATTTGATTAAAAATCAATCAAATAAAATGTCACATCTCCTAATTCACTCCAATTCATTAATTTTGGATTAATTAATCCTAAATCAGCTCTCTAATCATCATTATCAAATCCTCCATCTTTTAACTCATTGAGAGTTAAATCAACCCATGGTCAACTAACCAGGTTGCACATGAAAATAATTTTAGTTAATTATTTAATTCATCTATTATCCCTCACCAAGGCATATTCCAAGGAATATTCCTCTCAACAACCTCTCATTGAATTTCCCTCTAAAGGTTTTCAAAAAACCTATCACATCCTCTTACATTTGCAATAAATTCTCTTAAAAAATTTCAAATCCTCTTACATCCTCTCAAATCTCATTTAATTCTTCTTACACCAATTTCAAATTGTCAACCATCAACATTTACTTCTCTTCCATCCTCCTCCACTCACACATTTCCCAAAATGTGCTCCAACTTCCTATAATAGAATTGTCACACTTGTAACATTCTCATTGTTTCTCAATTTATCCCACATTCATCAATTTCCTCCATTCTTCAGCCCTTGGATTCTATAAATAGAGGCATCCTTTTCACAATATGGATCCACAACTTAGAACATTATCATGATAGGTATTTCACTCCATAGCTTTTCATCATTTCCAAGCAATTTAGCTAGATTATAGCCAATTTTACACTTAGATCATCTACATTTCATCAAGCTTATCAAAGGGATTAAGAAAGGGCTTCTTTCCACATCAAAGGAGCACCATTCCCCCTATGGGATGGAGGTTTAGCTGATTTTATTTAGATTACATGCTTCATTTTGTACAATTTCTTGTTATTCCATGTTTCCTATTGAATTTGGCTAAATAATTTCATAGGGAACACTAGATTAGCTTTCTAACATGTTTGACACTTGTTTTTTGATCTCTTGTTAGTTTGTGCAGGTTTGGTGCTCACATTTTTGTGCTAGAGAGAGGGCTAACTAGCTTAACATGTTGAATTTCACTTAATTTCTTCATTTTTTGCAGGTACAAGAATGTGGCATTGCCTTTCTACAAATGTGATGCCATAGACCACTGATTTTTTTCCACAATGCTACTTTCGCTACATCCTGCCACATATGCATGCCTCTTTCATACCACTTATAATTTACTACCGCATTCACACTCTCTTTCTTCTGTCTTAAAGTCTAGCTGTAGAGCACCACCTTTGTAATCACACTGCATTCATGCTCTCTATTTCTGCAAGGCATCGCTTTCATTTTCTAGTGCTGCATTTGACAGTTTCAAAGTGTCATATTTGCATTCTAGTGTCGCATTTGTAGGAAGTAGGGGAGGATCAAAATTTGAAGACTTAAGAGCATTTTTTAATGCTCTTTGTCATAATCTTGGGATTAAATTTTTGTATTTCATTTCCTAGAACCAACTAGATTCAATTTGGGCTTAAAATTAACCTACAACTCAAGCTTTGTCAAGTTGGTTAAAATTGAACCTTAGATACTTACTAGAATTCAGAGTTTAGATTAAAATTGAGAAATCAACTTCAACATTTAGTTTTGGTGCTATAAAAAGAACTCATTTATTTCCTTTTAGGACTTAAAATAATCTATGTTTGCTTTGTTTTGTAATCTTCTTTACAAACTCATGTCACTCTAATGTGTATGCACTTCTCTCATGATTCACAACGATCTTGAGAATCAAAAGAATTTTAGTGACAATAGGTTGTCTAGAAGATTGCCTCCACATTTAAAATGTGGGTTTATAAAATTGAACAAATCATGCTAGTGTGAGAAAGAGACATTGTGTGTTCTCCCTCCTTGCACTTTATGCGAACTGGGAGGTCGAACTACAATTTTACTCCCTCACTTTTGTTACCTTTAGAGGGGCTTGACTAAGAACAAATTGAAGGTGACTCCAACTAATTTTTCACTTGGGCTAGTATATAAATGGATAAGACTAAAGTATCAAGTCCTCATGGTATGTAGGCCTTAGCCATATGGTATCTTTTAGAACAGGGTACTACTGTAAAAATTATAAGAGCCCCTAATAGGATTGATTAAATCTTTTAGTGGCTTGCTAAAAACTCGCAAGGTACCATGTCCCTGATTACCCTAACTAAGAACCAATTTGTATAGTAGTCAAAATCATTACTATTTGTTGGTGCAAGAATGATCATTCTGAAGTCATCCCACATACTTGTGTTTCTTAGTAGAGATCAAGAGTTTTCCATGGGAGATTCATGAGAACTCAAAGCTTGGTTGACCCAAAGAAGTGAGTGTCATGGAGGGAAGCCAGTGTAGTCAAGATTCTAATCATCCACTCTAAATAAGCATAGCTGGAGAAATACAAGTAGGAATTCAAAAATAATAGCTATTTGTATCCTAGGGTTGTGCAATCTATGAGTTAGTTACATACTTTGCTTGGGTCCAAAATCTTGAAAACAAACATTCAAAAAGGTCACCAAATTTCAAACCCATTAGAAAGAGAAAATACCTTTGAAAATTCCAAGTATTACTACTTGTCCCTAAGGATCCTATCCTTAGAGGTTTCTAAATATTTGGGCCTATATCTCAATTTTCTCTCTCTAAAGTCAACATTAGGGAACTATTACCTTGATTCTCTTGATTTCCACATAATGGACCTTGTGGGATGAAAATAAATTAAGACATAGACATTCAGTTTGAAAAGCTAAGCAAGAAAGTGTTTGTGGTAAAAAGAATCCATTGAGAAAAGATAAAAGATGATTGAACCCCACACATGTGCTTGTTCTCATGATTTCCAAAAAGGTCAAAATCCCAAAGCAAAAGTATTTGTGCAAAAGCTTCAAGTTTAGGTGTCATGCTCAAAAATCCATTAAGAAGTACATTAGGAATTGCAATCAAAAACATCTCAAGATAAGCAAGAAGTTCACAAGGTTTTATAGACTCAATCCTTTGAACAATCCAGATATGTATGCTCAATTTGAACCACTTCTTTAGAAGTAAAGCATATTCTTCAATACCTAGGTCTTGTAAATAAAAGTCTATCTAGGTTCACCTAGGATCAAAATCAACACCTTCATGCATCCCAAAACATCAATTAAATCTCATCTCGCAAAAAACTCTTAGAATCTTGGAAAAAATACTTCATGCTAGAATTTTTGTAATCCTAAATCAAAAATCATCTTGTTTGACTAAGTGTGTGTGGATGAATCCTTCTTCATACACTTAGTTAAATTATCACCTCATGGACAAGTTTATTCCAAGATAACATCCAAACATCTTGGGATTTGTAAGTTCATTATCCAAATCAAATCCAAACCAAATCCAAAATCCAAAACCTGAAAGCCCTAAAGTCTAGTATCCCTCCAAGGTTTCTCAAGAGTTCAATCATTCATATCATCCATCTTTCATTTATCCCATCATCACTATTTGATCCTTAAAACATCCTAGTTTGTCTTTTTTGTACCCAAAGTTTAGACCAACCTAAGGATTTAGAGGTTTACCTCCCATATTCCTGAAAGTTGATCCTTATTTTATGGTCCAAACTAGATCTCAACACAAGAAAAACATGGAAGCAAACAAAGAAACATCCACTTCAAGTGACTTGAGTCAAACTACACCTAAAATCAACCCCATCAGATCTAACAATCCCCCACTCTACCTTCCTTAATTACCACAATATCTTCAAGAGGGAGGTTACCAAGTGGAGTATGTCACCAACAATGTCCTAGGAATGACTCAAGATGAAATCATGGAGATAGTCTAAAATCTTGATAACCACAAAATTGTCAACACAACGATGAGGCTTAATCCTTCACAATACATGTTAGCATTAGCAAAGGAAGGGGCTAAACTCCCTTATGATTATGATGTGAGAACTATTGTGGAAAAACCCCTTGGGACTATGCCACCATTATCATTCACACATTCTTTCCAAAAAGTCATCCAACCTATCATACCCCCCACATCATCTCAAGCTCCAAGTCAACCTATGGTTACCAAGGGAAGTTCATTACTTCACACTATTCAAACACATCCCCTTGTAAATAACCAAGACTTAGATGAAAACAACATCTTGGGTCTACCAAATAATGTTCCTCAAGATCCAAAGCATCCTCACGTCCCACTCTTTTTTCATGAAACCAACAATCCTTCCACTTTCACCGCATCACCGACATATTCCCTTGATACACAAGTCTCTCTCCCCATGACTTCACAAGGACAAGTGGGTCTATTTTGGAAAGGGGGAATCTTTGATCTCTCATTTGTACTTTCTCAAGGAAACACACCATCCATCTTCCCAACATTTTCCCCTCTACCATCAACATCCACACCAATCCTCAATCAACCAATTCAGAACAATCCTCTAATTGTGAATCAAATCAACATTCCAAATCCTCCAAGCATGCCACTGATATCACAACACTAGGTGGCACTAATCCAAACCACACAATCAATCACTACCCCATCTATAACACCTCAAAATGTGGTCTCCCAAGGACCTAGCATATCAACTGCACCATCTACTAGACAACCCCTTATGATCACTCAAAAAACACCTCTACAACCACCTCAACAAAATCTCATCACACCATATCACACCATTCTAAATCCTCCACCTCCACCATCGAATCCAAACATGGAAAATCAATATAGCATCACACTACAAGCTACCCAACAAGCCTATCATAAAACATTCCAACCATTTCAAGCTCAACAAGCCATGCAAGCTACACAACAATCCACTCAACAGGCATAGGAACAAAAAACCACACAACAAGCACAACAAGCTTCCCAAGTGCAAGCTCAAGATTTACTACAACAACAAGCCACCCAAGCTACACAAGTTGCACAAGTTGCACAAGCAACACAATCCACACAGGTTGCCTAAGCTACACAAGCTTCCCAACAATTTCAAGCTTAGGTACAAGCTCAAGCACAAGATTTGTTACAACAACAGGCTTATCAACAAGTTTTGCAACAATACCAAGCACAACAATAAGAAGCTCAATTACAAGCCCAACAACAAGCATTGTTGGCACAACAGTAGTAAGACCATCAAGAAGTGTTTTTGGCACAACAATAATTATAGACAAACCAAAAAGTGTTGGTGGCACAAAAAAACTTGTAGCCACCTATCATGAACACACAAAACAACCCACCCATCACTCAAGCAATCAAACCACCCTAAAACACATTCATCCCACCACCTGATTCACAAAATGATGTGTCTGCACAAATCTAGTTACTCTCACAACAAATGCTAGACCTACAATCAAGAATAACAACAAAAACACAAGGGAATTTGTGACCTTATCCATTTGACAGAAGCATTGTGATGGTTCCATTCACACAAGGGTTTGAGATACCTAAGTTTGATAAATATCCAAGGACTAGTAACCCTAAAGATCACATTAGGGAATTTCATGTTTACTGTATGGAAGATGCATATGATGAGTCTTATCTAATGTGACTATTCCCTCAAAGTTTGGCTAGACCACTGATGGAATTGTTCTCCTGCCTTCCTCCCGGAATTGAAAAGTTCCAAGAAATTGTGGACTTATTCATATAGAACTATTCATTCAACATATGCATGGATGTGAGTCTAGAAGAATTATCTTCTCTAAAACAAGCCAAGGGGAAAAATTTGCATCCTTCTTGTAACGATGGTGATCCAAGGCCAACAAGAGAAAATGGGCTATGCTCAAAGAACAAAAAATTGGTACTATCATCACTAATCTTGAAGGGACCTTTTCCTTCCATCTAAAAATGCAATGCATCACAACATATGACCACTTGATCCCCAAGGCGCTCAACATCGAAATATCCCTTATTGCACAAGGGGGGACACCTACTTATCAAGGCAACCATCCATCCACTAGTTACAATAAAAAACCTCACAAATGGGAAAGAACAAGAATGTTACTAATAATGGTGTTGTTGACACCAAAGTTATTATTAGTGCCCCAAGGAAAAGCATGCAAACATATCAAAAACCGCAAGTCAGCAACCAAAAAAACAAGCCAACACATCATCACAACCATCCAACAATCAAGAGGTCAACAAATTGAATACTCAAGGGGGACCACCCCCAAAGAACAAGTATCCCCTTAAATGAAAATACACACCACTTGGGGAACCGATCGAGTCTATCATGCAATGTCTGGTATAAGAAAATCTCATCAAGATCCATGTTTATCAAAATTATCAAGAGCCTCAAGTTAAACCACCATGGTGTAATGAGAAATATTTCTGTGATTTTCACAAAATAAAGGGACACACGACATCCAATTGCATGCGGCTTAAAAATTTGATTCAGGACCTCATCGATGACAAAGCTGTAACCATTGAACAACCCATAGGAAATCAAGATCTCAAAATATGCATGAATCCAATGCTAGATAACAATAAAGGAAACAATAATGGTAAGGAAAATTATAATAATTTGAACCATGTTTACAACCATATTGTTGCATCCTTAGATGAGTGGGTGACCATTGTCAGTATCAAAGGATCCAAAGCTGACTATGGAGTCACCAAACGTGATGGAAGAATTACCATTCCAAGATCATCCCAACCACCGAAGGAATTTTCCACCAATCCAAAGTCAATCTCCAATGATTATAATATCCTGGAACAACTGAAAAAGACCCCTTCCTAGACTTCCATCATGGAATTGTTAAAAATATCACCTACATAGGGAAATCCTAGAAAAAGCATTGGTTGCATCCCTCATCCCCACGGATCTTGATGTAGACCAGTTCCAAGCTATGATCGAACATATCACCACACCACATCTCTTAACATTTTATGATCAGGACTTCCCAATGCAACCATCTCATAACCGTGCACTCCATCTTGAAGTCCTAGTCCATAATAATAAATTCAAATGAGTCTTGGGGGATGGAGGTGTAGGGTTAAATATTTATACTCTCAAGCTAATAAAGAATCTAGGATTCTTTGAAGATGTCATTGAAAGAGGTAAATGTATTACCATCAGGGCATATGATGGTCAAGAACGGGTGTCTCAAGGCACCATTCAACTCCCTATTCAAGTAGGGCCACCAATCATGGAAACTACATGCCAAGTCCTTGATCTTGAAATACCTTACAATATCCTTCTAATGCACCCATGGAACCATGGGATGCAGGTTGTTGCATCTACCTTCCATCAATGTGTCAAGTTTCCTTATCAAAATCAAGAGGTCATAGTCCATGGAGATCTTGAACCATTTTATTATTGCAAGAATCTAGAGGCCAAGTACTACAAAATCCCCCAAGTCTCAAAGAATGATGAGGGACCCACATCTCCATATATAGACCCATCTACCCTAGCCTCCACTTCTAAGACAAACACACCCTCCATTCTAGACATCTCTAATATTAAATTCATTATCCAAGATAATGGGTGTGGGGACTACAAAATGAAAAAGAGTGCCTTTGTAATAGGAGAGTTACCTCAATCTCCTCGATCTTATGGGAAACCCCAACCAATTGACACACCATCTCAAACCTTCAAAGCGAACCCCTCCAGATTCAAAAGGTGGGGGGACCTAAGTCAGGAAGTGGTAGATGAAAATGATATATCAAGCTTATTGTATCAAGATGAAAGGCCCATACATGATCTTCATATGGAAAATGACAAGGGACTACAATTAATGCAAGGATGGGGCTATAATAAAAATCAAAAGTTTGGAAAAAATGATAATGGCCTACTGAAACCTATCATTCCTAAGAAGCGTATGAAAAATCTTGGCCTTGGATGTACCCCTCCGAAGATAACCATACGTGGCAAAGGTGCCCCAGTTAAAAAATTCAAAGCTCCTCCTTAGCTATTGGTATCCATAGGTTTACCTATAGATAACTATACCTTTGATATAACCAATGTGTGTAACAAGGGCCCCATCACTGACCTACCCATGTTATTTGAGTATTCCTCTCTTTTCATGATCAATACCCTATTTTTTGAGCCAAGTAACTAGACCAATGAACTAAAAATTTATCCCCAACTCATCGATTACAACCAATGGGGACCACCGATCTTAGACGTGTTAAAAAATGATGAGCCTCTCTCTAAATTCATGCGACTGTGAGATACTCTACCGTGTGGAGATCATAAAGCTAGGTTTGATACTGAGCTGGGAACACATGCATACCATGGGGAAACGATTGAATTCCTTAGTCACAAAATAGAAAATTTAAGAGTAATATCTAGATCTTTAATTGAAAACCACACTGTGGCACTTTCTAACCCGAAAATAGTAAAAACAAAGGATATATCTAATGGGGAAAACCTCCTTGAGGCACCAAAGGATTAGGGATTCAATCTTCCCCTTAGTTTTGTTCACTAGGAAAAATCAAAAGTCTTGGCAGAGAAGTGCAACCCAATCAATATAGGGACTGAGGAAACACCACATATCACCTTCTATGCAAAATCACTTTTGACTAAGGAACATGAGCTTATAGCAATGTTTCTAAGAGAAAGAAAGGTAAACTTTGCATGGACCTATGTTGACATGCTCAGTCTTCATCCAGAGGTTGTGGTCCAACATCTAGTTGTTTATCTAGAGGTGGAACCATTAAAACAAAAGCTAAGAAAGATGCATCCATAGATAGCATTACTAGTCAAACTTGAATTACAAAAATTCCTTGATGTTAGCTTCATACGACCAATTGATTATCTTGAATGGGTTACAAATATTGTATTGGTTTCTAAGCCCATTGGGGGCATCCGTATCTGCATGGACTTCAGAGACCTAAACAAATAATTCCGTAAGGATGATTTCCCTATCCCAAATATAGACATGATTGTGGATATGATGATAGGGCATGAAATGCTATCACTAATGAAGAGGTTTTCAGGGTATAATCAGATCATGATAGCTAAGGATGATCAACACAAAACAACTTTCACTTGCACATGAGGGACTTACTACTAGAACATGATTCCATTTGGGTTAAATCACTCCAAAGCTACATACCAAAGAGCTATGACACTAGTATTTCATGTCATGATTCAAAAATCTATAGAAGACTATGTGGATGACATATTAACCAAATCAAGAAAGTGTCAGGAGCACATAGCAGCGCTAGGATCCATCTTTGACAGGCTAGAAGAATACAAGGTGCAAATCAATCTTAAGAAGTGTGTCTTTGGTGTGCAATCAGGAAAACTTCTAGGGTATATAGTATCAATGAGGGGAATCTAGATAGACCCAGAAAAAGTCAACACAATTCTTGAAATGGAAGCACCACAGACATTAAAATAGTTAAGGGGTTTGCAGGGAAGGCTCCAATCCATTCGTAAATTCATAGTACAACTAGCAGATAAGGCTCTCCCATTTCTCATCTACTCCACAAGGGGGTAGCATACAAGTGGGATGAAAAATGCGATCATTCATTCAACAAAATCAAAGCATACTTGTTGACACCACTAGTCCTCATGCCACCAATCTAGAACAAACCATTGATACTTTACATATCAGCAACAATAGCAACCCTTGGCACTCTCTTAGCTCAGCATGATGAAATAAGGAAGGAAAGAGCCATTTACTATATTAGTAGAACCATGGTAGGACACGAGTTAAATTACACATTCATTGAGAAATCTTTCCTAGCAGTAGTGTTTGCTGCACAAAAATTCAGGCACTACATGTTACCTCATTAGATAAAGTTCATCTCTAAAATAGATCCTCTCAAGTATCTACTTTCTAAAGCAATGCTCACAGGGTGAATGACTAAGTGGGTCATGATCCTAACATAATATGACATTAAGTATGTAGAATGAAAAGCTATCAAAGGACAAGTAATTGCAGATGAACTAGTGGAGGAACCTATATATTCAAAGAACCCATTAGTATCAGAATTCCCTGATTCAAGTCAATCTTCAATCTAAGTATGAAAGATCACTAGAAAATATATTTTGGTGGATCCTATACATAGCATGGGTCAAGAGCAGGAGTCTTCTTCATCACACCACAAGGATATTGCATACCAAATTCATATAAGTTGTCTTTTCCTTACACAAACAACATTGCAAAATATGAGGCTCTAGTCATAGGACTCTAAATTGCAGTTTAGTGGAAAATCATGGCCCTTAAAGTTTATGGAGACTCATAGCTGATTATCAACCAGGTCAATAATGAATACCAAACAAAGGATGATAAAATGACCCCATACAAGAAACTGGTGGAGAGCCTCAAGGAATTCTTTATTTGCATCACATTTGAGGAAATACCAAGGGAAAACAATAGAACAGTTGATGCTATGGTAACAATCAGATCACTACTGGATATCCCACACAATGTCCATAAACATGAATTCCTAGTAAAGTAGCTTCTCATACCAGCTTTTTAGGTACCAAATTCTGAGTTCATTTGTGAAATCTTTAGTCCTAGTGATCCTTGGTACCATGACATATACACCTACTTGAAAATAGGATTCCTCCCTGTTGATATCGCCCCAAACCTAAAAAGAACCTTTAGTTCAAGAATTCATCTCGTTTCGTGATCTTAGGAGACACCTTATACTATAGGAGTATTGAAGGAACCTTTTTACGATGCCTTAACCTTGAGGAGGCTTTGACTGCTTTAATTGAGGTACATGGTGGAATTTGTGGATCACATTCAAGTGGTATGACCTTGGCCAAGAAACTGCTGAGGACTGGGTACTACTGGCCTACAATAGAAAAGGAAGCTCACAACTATGCCTAAAAATATTTACAATTTTAATAGCATGGGGACCTCATCCATTCACCGACTCAGGAGCTTCAACCAGTTATAACACCTTGGCCCTTCTCACAATGGGGGCTCAATCTCATCATAAAAATCACACCCACCTCATCCAATGGACACAAGTTCATTATAACCACCACTGAGTACTTCACGAAGTGGGTAGAGGCCATTCCAATGACCTACATCATAGGGAAACAGATAACCAAGTTTGTCCTAAACTACCTCATTTGTTGCTACGATGTCCCACAAGCCTATATCTTGAATAATGGAACACCTTTCAAAAACCAAGATGTTCAAGAACTATGCCAAAAATTTGATATCCAACATCACTTCTCCACTCCATACTACCCCTAGTGAAATGACCAAGCTGAGGATTCTAATAAAACCATCTTGAAAATCCTAAAGAAGACAGTCAATGAAGTTGGTTGTGACTGGAACTTATAGTTGAATCCCACCTTATGGGCCTACTAAATTAGTATCTACATTCCTACATGTGCAACACCCTTCTCCCTGGTCTACGGATCAGAAGCCATCCTTCCCATTGAGATTGAGCTCCCATCCTTAAGAATATCATTGTAGAATCTGATTACTGATGAAGAATATCAGGTGTCATGGTTGAATGATCTAGAACTACTAGATGAGTGACACATGGATGCCCTAAACCATCTATAATTCTACTAGAACCATCTCAAAAGGAGCTATAATAAGAAGATTAGGAGTCAGACCTTTCAAGTTGGAGAGCTCATATTAAAGGAGAATCAGAAGAATGTTCAAAATCTAGACAGCAGGGGAAAATTTGAACCCAACTGGTTGGGACCCTTCATCATCACAACAAGTTATAAATTAGGAGAATATCAACTATCTACACCTGAAGGTGAACCCCTATAAGAGCCTATAAATAGCTCCCATCTCAAAAAAAATTATGCCTAAAATTCCAAGGTATAAATCCAAAAAATCTAAAAAATAAAAAAACATAAAAAATCCAAAAAAAAAATCAGAAAAAGGATTAAAAATAGTAAAGAAATTTTTTTTCCTCTAGTGAAAACCACTTTAGTGGTGCTTTGGGCAAGTACCTTGGTGAAAACCTAGAAAACAGGTGCCTCATATAAATAAGCACTTTCCACCCACTATGATATGTATGGCTTGTTCTACATCATTCATCCATCACATTCCATTGATCCTTCCAACTCCCATCTGTGTCTGCATCATAGCTTGATCATGTGCTTGTATCATGATCCCTCCTAGTACTACTTGGCACATTCCTAAGGTCAGTTTGTCCTACCTATATTAGATTAGTCTATCACACCATGTTGGGGGCATGTTCTTATACCTACATTGGATTGGATTAGTGTATATTATTGAAATCTTCCTTAAAATAAAAAAGATCCAAAAACATTTAGAAAATCAAAAAACCCAAAAACATCCAAAATATATCAAAAATCCAAAAATAGGTCAAAAACATAAAAGATCAAAAAAAAAAAGTTGTCGTGTTGAACTGTGGATCTCTGAGCTTGAACGTAGACAAGGCCATCATCAATGTGCCCTTGAGACACATTAGGTCAATCCTTTAGGAGTCTTTCATAATAAACATGCAATCCATTGTTCATAATAAACAAGTCTATGTCAGTCAAACTACATGGTCTCTACATATATAACATAGGCAAGGCTAATCTTTGATCAACACTCAAGGCCCCTAGGATAGGTCCTTAGGTTAGGTTTTGGTCAAAATATCAGAAAACACAAAAACATTGGAAAATTTGAAAATCAAAACATTTTGTAAAACATCTTAAAAATAACAAAAAATAAAAAATAAAAAATTATTCATCTTGTTTCACCTTCACCCACAATAAACATCCACTCATAATAAATGATCATCACTCCCAACCTTCGGTGAAAAAATTTGAAACAACTTTGGTAAATCGAAAGTGAAAACTCAAACATCATGGTCTCAAGTCTAGGAAAATAGGTAAACAAGTTGGTAAACTCTTAGTATCAATAGCCCATCATCCAGTTAGTCCCAAAATCATCTGATAACATAATTTCCTAGGATGCATCCTTCCTACAATCGACATCAACGTCAAGCATCACCATAGTTTAGTCTTTGGCTAGAGGTATGAAGAACATTAGCTTGTTTGTTTACTTGATCCTTGTCTTGTTGATTTATCTTATTGTGCCCATTCCAAAGACCTCTTGATGATGTCTACTCAAAATAATTTAGAGAGAAAGGAATGAGACATTGATCATATCTTTTTTCTATGGTTCTTGTTGGATATTCTTGTAATATAAACTTGGTTGTGCTTACTTTATTTGGTTTTTAGGGAGGGTGTTTTGGATGTCTTGTTGACTATTACCTGGGAAGGTTTACTCTTTCTATGTTTTTTTCCAAGATATTTGAAATATCTAAATTGCATCCAAATAGGGTTTTGTATGCTAGGTGTGAGCAAGGATACTCTTATTTTTTTTTCAAGTCAAATTCCATCGCATTAGGTACAATGTCATCCTGGTTCTTTATACCTTGATGCATTGTATCTATGTGTGTTATAAAAAATAAGGTAAGCAAGCTCTTTATGTCCCCAATCTTTGATAATCAGTCATGTCATCATCATATTTTTAACTCAAGGGTTGATTTCTCTTTCTTCTATCTTTTTCATACTAATACTAACATGGTATCATGATATTCAAAAATAAAAACATCTATATATGCATCCATCCTGCATCCACAAAACATCAACATACTATGCATATCATCATAATATGAAACATCAATCATCTCACATACATTGCATTTTTATCCATCATAATATAGATTGGTTATTCTAAGCATCTCATAAACCATACATTTGCATAAAACATCCATTTCATAATCATATAAACATCATCATAATCATCACATTGCATCCATCATACATCAGAACATAATATAAATGCATACATGTAGATCCATATACATTCATAACATACATTGCATCATAAAACATCATAATATAAAGCATCATACTATAAAAATTATGTGCAACCATCCTTTCATATCCATAACATAAAATAAAATAAACATTGCATCATATAAACGCATCATAAGTCACCTCATATATATATCAAAAAAGCTAAAGGTCATGATACATCAAAATCAGATATGTAGTATCATCATCAAATATACAAGAGGCTAGTCAAAAACTTAGCCAATGAATGTATACACATCATAAATCAGGTTGTACAAAAAATGTGTCCAAGTATGCTATCAGTATCCTGAGTGGCCCTCGCTCTATCTCTCTCCATGATGGCTACCTTGGCTCTAATGGTGAGACCCTGATGGTCTCCCTGATGTGCCTGCACGAGGGGTCCTGGTAGGAGAAATCTGGCTCCCACCACTCCTAGGACACAACTCTATAGTACATTACCTAGTATTATAATTCCTCCTACATCACTCGATCATACATCTCAGTCGGGACCATGGCCTATCCCTGTATAGGTTGGTTTTTAAAAAAAAAAAACCAAACTGATCTCCAAAAATACCTATGGACTTTAGCATTTCCAATAATTAGTAATCCAAAGGGATTGGCCAACAAATGAGTGGAAGCTATAAAACATCTACTCCTACACTTTGGGCTCTATAAAACCTTGGAGTGTTGTCCCACAATGTATGCTTAGGAACATCGCACAACTATAATCAAATACATTGTCAATAATAGATGCTTCTCATAAAATTGCTCAAGGTCCTAATACTTTACATAAGTTGGAAACTTATCTATCAATGTTTTATACTTAAAGTATGAGAAGCTAGGACATCAACACAAAATAATTATAATGTTATCCATATGAGAGTATGTAAATTAAAAGTGAATAGCTGATGAATCAAAACAAAAATTGAACCATAAGTTCTTTACATGAACCGGTGCCTTTATCCTAAGCACATAGTCAATATTAGCCTAAATAACCAAATAACAATTCAACAATAGCAACTTACAGTCTCAAGAGATACTGCATTACAACATTCCCCTATTACATCCACAACTAATACTACTTGTCAATATTCTAACACCTTATTTTTATGAGCTAACAATCTCATCCAAGCATTTACATTAATTATTTGAATTAATAAGCAGGAATGAAATCCAACATCCATGGATGAACAATAGAGAAAAATTAAAGCAATCCTAGATTAATTTCATTCATAACTCATAAAACGAGCACAAGGAGAGACAATAGCTATGAAATTGTTATTTCTTTGTATATACTTGCTATACTATTATCCAAATTAATACATAACTATGAACTCTTAACCTTAAGACCAAAAATTTTAAAACATACTTAGTATTCTCCTTAAAATTCACAGTGTTAATTGCATAGACAATGAACCCCTACTTTCTGGCCTTGAATTCCTTCTTATAGAAATGAAGGAATAAAACAAGCCTCAGACTAGAAAGTACACATGTCAAAACCCTATTGGACCACTAGATCAAAGATTCTCTCATTCAGTTACAATGCATTCCCAAGAGGTGGAAGACATGTGGGAAAATGAAAGTAGTCTTCATTCACTATTGGAGATATGGTCCAATTCTCAAAATGGGTATAACCAAACATTTACCTCAAAACTTGTGCCCATGCACACAAAGTGAAAGGAAGAAAAAACATCAAGAAAATAGAAAAAGATAAAACAAAAGAAAAACCACATTTGTAGCCTTGTCATCAATTCAACTTTGAAGAAGATGCACTATATTCCTCCATAATTTATCAAAAGCCTAATCTATACTAAATTTAGGCTATGTAGTGCATTCCCATCTATCTGTTATTCATCATGGTTGCAGACTTTCAAAATTTTAAATCACTGGCCCGCCACCTCTTATGCTAGACCCCCACTCCTTCCAAGTACCTGCCTTTCCATGCTAGGAATTCTTCTTTAGTAGGCCAGTCAAATTTCATTACTTCATCAACCCTCTATCTATAAGGTGCATACTTGGTGACAATCTGGTTAGCTTCCTTATCAAAATCTCATAGGATAGTCTCAACATGAACTAACATATCCATATTTATCCTTAATGTCTCCATATCAAATTTCTAACAAATTTTCATAGCTTGATCTGAAATAACTTTATTTTCTTCATTTTTCCACTCTTGTAGAGTCTTAATGCTACCATCATCCCTTAAAATGGATGGAAGAAGGCCATGATGAGATTCATGGAAGGATTTTACCAATTCCTTTATCTTGTTCTCCAATGTCTCAATATTTCCTCTATATCCCTCAATCTTATTTACAAGAACCATAGTAGGCTTAAACTTTTCAGGTGGATTGGGATCCTGCTTAACTTCGATTCCTATCAATATCAATTCCTACTTCCTAGGTATTTAGAGTTCCATGAGTGGAATAGTTCTGTCTTTTTCAATGTCAAAAATTTTGATGGCATCAACCATGGATGAATAACTATAGTGAATAATATTCAATTTTTTATTCACTCTTTTGTTCAAATGTTCTAGCATTGATGTGAGAATCCACATATTGCTCTTAAAAGAATCTTCATCATGACTATTACATTTTTCTTTGTATTCATTTAATTGCCTTAGAAATTCCTCCCTATTGATATCCCCTTTCGCATGTGGTCCTTCTGATGTACTGGGTTCTACTATTGAAATGGGAACACTTCCCATATTATATGGCACAATTTCCCATGAAGAGCTTACATCACTAGTAAACTATGGTGATACATCCTCTTGTGCAATGGTGGGAGATTCAACATCATTCTACTTGGGCTTTGCAATTTGTAACCTTTGCAACACATCCTCCAATAATACTACCTTTTTCTATAGTTGCATATTAGCCCTCTCAAGATCTCCATATTTAACCAAAAAGATATTCAATTCTATTATGAGTTTATCCTTTTTAGTAGTCACAAACTCCACAATGGCCCTTGTGAACTGTGCAACATGAACTGACATATTTGTAGCTTCTAAGGCCAATGTTTCTAACACTCTTTTTATTATAAGGTCTCCACTGTAGTTAGGTGCAAGCTCAACAATGTTTGACTTTCTTGTGCTTGGGGCTAAAGAACATATAGCCAAGGCTTCTCATTCCTCACTGAAAGAAGACCCATGTAATACAAGTGCAACTTCTTCTTCTATATTATAGAGAGGTCTACCACATTTCTTCATAGTGTCAAAAGCTATGGTTGAAGCTAGATCCCATTCTGGTAGTAACAAGATGCCACTAGTTCTAACCGATTCCCAACCCTCCTTTGTAGACATATTTTGGAATTTGGATCTCATTTTATTTAACACATTTTTCTGAATGATAGCATCAGGCAGTTCTGGGTGAAGGCTCCTTTCTATAGTTAGATTATTAACATACTCATCTATTTTAGTCTTGTATTCAAATTCCATAAAAGCTTGAGTCTTATCCAAGAATTTTGCACATGCCTCAACCCACAAATCATCACTTCCATTGAGCTCTCTAAGATCAACATTACTCAATCTTTTTCCCAATTGATTTATTTCCCTCACTATAGATATAGTGGGCACTCCTTCCTTCATTTGCTATATTGAAAACCAAATATCATCATCAAAACCTTCATCATCATAGTCCACTAAACTAGTGGCCACAATCTTTTTTCTTTTTAATGGTGGCCCTTTGGGTGGTATTTCACTCAGTGGTGGGGAATCAATATTCACAATTTCAGGCTCTACTAGCCTTGTTGGAGATGGGGGTGGTATTTGTGGCATAGGAGAAGGATGCTTGTGCTCCCCTTGCTAAGTGGGAATGTAAGCTTCATCAGGTTTCTTTTCCTTACTCTTTCTCCTTACAAAGAACTTTATCTATAGTTCCTTGGGGGCTTGTGATGTAGACTCCTCTCCTATAGTAGGGGTTTCTCCTCCACTCTATTATTCTACAATTGGAGCCTTCCCTTTATCTTTACTAATTACCCCTTTAGTTTCAAGGTGGACCACTATTGAATCAAAATTCCTTCTTACATGTTCCACCTTTTGTATTATATCCTCAGCCTCTGGGAGGACCTTGAAATCAGGTTTCTCCTACTTTATTTTCCTTTGTATCTTATTGAATGTGATCCACCTTGCTAATCTATTTTCTTGTTCTAAAGTGTCTAATATATTTCTTATTACATCTTCTAGATATTGGAAAATGTGGACATATTTGTAAATCTTGTTTCTCTCATTTAACCAAGCCATAAAACCTTCAGCATCATACTTGACCCTCTCAACTATCCTCTGCATGTGGTATGCTTTGAGTATTTCAAGGATGTTATTCTAACCTCCTTTGGTCATTACAAAATTAGAAAAAAAAAAAAAATTGAAGGAAAGAAAGATCCTTTTCCTTGGTTCAAAAAATGCTCATTTTCAATATTTCCTAGTTGCCACATAACCTCAAGGAATCTAATAATTTTTGGCACAAACCTCGACAACAAGTGAGGTGCTACTTTGGAACAATGTACTCTTAAGATAGTGTAATCAGGGTGTGAGATAACATCTCCCTCATTATGATCAACTCCTATCTCAGACCTTCTCTCCTTGGGTCTTAAGAAATCATGTAGAGCAATGGGAATTCTAGGTAACTTCACAATCAAAGCTATTTTTAGTTCAGAAGCAAACAAGTTCTGAAATGTGACATAATCATATGTCCTATCATCTTTGAACAAGACTATGGTCCAACATTGAATAGGAAAATCCAAGTCACCCCTTTTTCTTTCTAAGTCAATATTGTGTCCAAAGTAAATTGCACCCTTGGACAAAAACATGTGTATTAGCAATGAATACCAGTTGAACCATACCCAAAATTCACCTTTATTTTATCTTACCAATCCCTCATGCATTCTTTCATAAAGAAATCTTGCATAATCATACACTGCACAATATTGGGGATGCTAGATATTGGCAACAAAATGCATCCATGCCATTGGAATTCTAGAGATAGGATCATAGCCAATTATTTGGAAAATGGAATAGAAGGTCCTTTTGAAATAGGGAACAAAATAATTAATAGGGAAAATCTCCTTATCATGCGGTCCTATTACAATATTTCGACCTACAATTTCTACCAAAAATCTTGGCAAGATGTGGACTCTTAAGGAAATCTTGGTTTTATCATACTCTTGCCTAAGAGCATCTTCATTTATCTTATGCATTTCATCACTCCATTCAGAGAGCTTGAAAACAAGACCCAATTCCTCTTTAGTGATCTTAACCATTTATTTTCCATCATGCATTTTGATAGTCCTCATGAGTAAGTCATAATTAGCAGCTATTTCCCTTAGCAAGTCGACATCCATATAGACATTTGGCACAATTAACTTCCCCAAGTCACAATTGCAATGGTTTCCCACTGGGATACCCATATTTTTGTTCCTAAAGCAACTATAAAATAGTTCCCATCTAGTATAAGGCAATTTAGCATCCCTAGTGGAACATCTTCTATCGAATAGACCTTCTGCTATTTGAGGACCTCTGGGAATCAATTGGACTTTAGGTTTGTCACTAATTGAGGGTGGTAATTGATCCATAAGGTCTTTATTTAGACTCCTTTTGGGAGTGGAAGCTTCCCCTTTGGATGAAGACACTTTTACTTTAGGAGCCATAATGCAGGAAGTACTACAAGGAAGGGCTTTTCGGTTTAACTAAAAAAGGCCTACAACTTTTGTGAGGGTTTGGCATGAATTATGCAAATGAAAAATTAAAAAATTCTTCTTTATGAATGTCAAACCTTAAAAAGCCAAACCAAGAAAACCCTAATAGACTTAATCTTGAAAAACCAACAAGTTATCAATAATGCTAGAAGGAAAGCAACAACTGACTTACTAGTTTTCTCGTAGGTTGACAACCCTCGTTCTGATGTCACAAAATGTTGAGAAACCACAACATGAGCTCCTTAAGTGTATTGAGTATACCTTTAATGTTGAATTATTCCCTTAAGATAAACATTAATAATTATGCAATTCCTTACTTTGGTAGCTCAATTTCCTTTTAGTTATTAAGGCTCACTCACATGAACTGGAATGGCTTGCTTGCCTTCAACTCAGTTTTGAATACCATCCGTTGATCTTTTTGGATAGTTAATTGATTCATGATCCAGATTTGACCAGCTTATTATGAAAGATTCGACTGTGCACAGCTGCAACACTCATCAAATGACAAGAGGCCACATGGAAACACTTGTTTGTAGTACGTGGGCTCCACCATCTCTTTGTCTTTATGTCCATGGTCCACATGTCCTTTTTCCATCACCCCTGTGAGCCATAATTCATATGTAACTTTCATCAATGGGGAGATGGAGAGAAGCTTAGATTAGATCTCTCAACCTCATCATACACACTCCTTAGCTAGCAGCAACTTTATCTTTCATACAACATCTATGGATCAGGTTAAAATATCTTTCAAGCATGTGAAATATATGCATATTAGTAATGCACACTTTCCCTCCCATGCCCCATGTTAAGATTTTAATTAAATACTTTCCCACATAACTATGCTTCCACGTTCTTAGGATTATTCCACGTGGCAGGCACCCGCTTCCCCATTGGTAATCTAGCAAGAAGGATGGGACCCACATGGGATGGCAGGGAATGGTCAAGATTAATTGATGTCACCCAATATCAACTATTGATTTAGTTGAAATTCAACAATACTAAACCTCAGGCCCATCATCAACAAAGATAGGTGGCAATCGCTCGCTAGCCCATGTGATTATTTTAATAATCAAGAAAAGCAAATGGGCATGCGGGGAACAGTCCAGATTCGGCTACCTCATTTATCTCCCACCATTTATATTCTTTGATGACCTGCTACATGCTTCATCAATGATGTCTGGCCCACCAATAATTCAGGATATGTGGCCTTCACCCATGAGCCCAAATGAATAAAAGTATGAGGGATAAAATGGAATGGGCATATGTGCTACAATCCAGATCTTCTACACTAATCGAATGACACTCAATGGTTCTTCTATCTGCACATGTCAAAAATTGTTAATCCTAAAAGGGACCTGACTAGGTCGACGAAGCCACGGACGACATAAAAGACTTTAAGACTTTTTAGTGGGAAATATTCAACCCGACTAAGGGAAAATTCCAAAATAATGATCTAACAGGATAAAACAGTAAAATAGGACCAAGGGGCAGTCACTCGATGTCTTTTGATGTCAATAGTTATGACTTAAAGGATTGATGACTGACACAAGGAGTCAACCAAAAATTAGAACCTAGGCGAGGATACAGACTCAAAGGTTTTTCAAATGAGACTTAGGTAAACCTAAAACCCCTTATACAGTAGTAGGAGACAAAAACCATAGCTCATTAAATTCATCAAGATTTTGGAAATGGAACATAGAATTTTTTTTTTAGGGGTTCCATCAATGGCTTTGACTAGGGACGTATGTCTCTTGTAGGCATGATGAGATCCTAGAATCTATGGTTGAAGCAGATGAGTCAAAATACAAGAGATCAAAAAACCAAGGAACTACCTAGACTAGGTGGTAAGACCGAACAAGACACAACATAAAACAAACACACCTATACGGAAAATGTACAAAATCTACATTGTACATGGAATAGTAACATACTTAGGAGAAGTATGGTTTAAAGAACTGTCCAAGTACTTGCAGTTCAAAAAGTTCACTTGTCAAGCTCTGGAGGAAATAGGAATACTCACCATGTGCACTAGCTATCAGATAAGGGCCCATCCATAATGCTTAAAATGATGTGTTTCATGCTTTGGTCTGGCTTGGGAAGCTTGGTTATACAGTTTTTCATTAAAACCCTAAGTATTTGATTGTAAATGGAGGGTTTGTTGGAACAATACTAAAGAAGCCTTAAATATGGAAAAAAATCATGAAATTTGGTGTTTTGTCATATGAATTATGATTGTTTGATGAATTTTTGTGAAGGGTATTGGAAAAAGAGGTCAAAGTGGTTGAAGATTCATTGAATCCCATAAGGGATTCATGGATTGAGACAGGTGTGTCCATTGTTTCAAATGGTTGGAAAGATTGAAAAAATTGGCCCTTGATCAATGTCATAGTGATGTCCCCTAAAGGGGCAATTTTTTTGAAAGCCATGGATTGTGAGGCTAGATTATTAATTCTATGTTGCATATCATTGGGTATGTGCAAGATCATCATGGAAAAAATAGGCCCTTAAGTGGCAAAAGAATCAAAAAAATCAGAGTTAGG
The DNA here is from genome assembly GCA_007258455.2 of Sequoia sempervirens. Lineage (NCBI taxonomy): Eukaryota > Viridiplantae > Streptophyta > Pinopsida > Cupressales > Cupressaceae > Sequoia > Sequoia sempervirens. The sequence continues at coordinate 777,511,770 of VDFB02281492.1, forward strand.
CAACTTGATGTAAAAATTTGAATAAGTTATCTATATTATATCAAAAATATGTAAGAATATAATTTGTAGAAAATTGAATGTAGTTTCTAAACTACTAGGATTTAAAAAAAATAAAAATTATTTGGTGAAACTTTGAAATTTCAATGTAGTAGTACTTAAATTTCAGGGAAAAAATAAGTAGGTGTCTGTCTGACCACCCTAACCACAATAAAATGATAATATTTTTTTATAAGATTTTAGATATAAGTAGAGGACTCATGTCCCAATGTGATTCATATTTTTTTGTAATTTTTTTCCAAGTAAATAATTAATTATAAATTTTTTATTACAACTTTTAAAAAATATAAAAAACTCATATGTCTAACCACCTTAACTTGGTCAAAACTTCATGAAATTCAATTTTTATTTTTTTAATCCTATAGTATGTGAAGCATAGAATTTGATGCATGTTTTAGATTCAAAACATGTGATACTGTTTGAAAGTTAAAGATGTTTTTCAATCAGTCTATCAATCAAGACTTTAGTCATAATTTGAATAGAAAATGAATAATGATTACTTATTAAATTCAAAGTAAAGCATAATTTATATTGGTGGAAATCTGAGAATCTCCTTTAAAAACCCTTTTCATTTCATCAATTTTGGGTAAAAAAAGGCTGTCAGCCACATACCCATCATATTGCCACTTTTTGGCCCATCATGATCCTACACATACCCCATCATAGATCTCTTCATCATATGCTTGCACAAACTTATACATTTTTAGTAGGTTATTCTATGGTATTCTAGCATCTAGACCATATACCAATCCAAATGGTGAATAACCAGTAGCCTTTTCAATAGTCACTCTATCTGCCCAGAGTGCCAATTTCAGCTTTGACTCCCAAGCCTTTTTGTTCTTCTCCATCACCCTTTTGATGATTTTCATCAAACTTTTGTTATTTGATTCAACCTGACCATTTCCTTAAGGATGGTAAGGTGAAGAATAAGAAAATTTTATACCATGTTTATCACAAAAATATTTGAATTCCTCAAACCTAAAACACATGGCATTATCTGATATGATCTTTTCCGGGGCTCCAAACCTAATGAGAATATTATTGAAGAGGAAACCTATCACCACCTTACTTATTTCCTTCTTGGTACGTATTGTTTCTACCTAATTCATGAAATAATCAGTGGCAACAAGGATCCATGAATTCCCTCCACTAGATTTTTTTGGTATCTCTCCAATGAAATCTATAAGGAAATCTAGGGAGCGTATCTAATGAAAACTCCAAACAGTAGTGCCTTTGGTAACTTCAATTTTGAAGATTACCGCAAAGACACAAACAACTATGTCCTAAAGTAGAAATAGAAATAGTTATTTCCCACATTGATCCTTCTAAGAAAAACATATGTGAATTCAACAACAAGCAACAACATAGATGAAAGATACTACAGAAAACAGAACAAAAAGATTTTATGTGGGGAAAACCCTTTCGGGTAAAAAACCCCACTCTCCAAAGTTCAAGCCATTGTATTATTAAGCACTAGATAGTTACAATATAGTTTCAGGCTCTTAGCCTTTTCAAAGATTACATCTTGTTCATTTGGATACAACTGGTAACACACTATCCTTGAGAGATCAATCATGGCATTCATGATCAAGAGAGATTCCAGCACAACTCTGCTTCTCTTGTCCTCTGCTTTGACCTCATGGCTTTGGCCTTTTGGCCAGCCACTCGGTCATCACTCTATTGTTCTCTCTCTCGCTCTCTGCTCTTTAGCTTCTTGGCTTATTAGCCCATCATCTTCTTCTCGCTTTTTCTACAGAATGTCCAATGCATACATATATGCATTCGTTTTCAACAGGCTCTTTGTGAATTGGCTCAAGATCACACAAAAACAATCACCAACTCAACAACCTTATCATCATAGATGTTTACATTCCTATGTAGATTTTTCCTTGCAAACCGTTTAGTTCCATTGCAACTGCTACAAAAATCCAACTGCCAACTGTTCGAATTTTGCTTCCTCTAATTGGTCCACAAGCCAAGTCAAACAGTCAAGAAAATAATCCACTAAGTTCGCATGTTGATAAGACATGAGAAGTGTCTCCTCGAAGCTCAATGGATTCATAGACGATATCGAAATAGGTTCCAATAGTTGGCAAGAGGTTATATCGAACACCATGAGTCATACCGAATGCCTCGACATCTATTTCTTCCATCGGCAAGAGATTCCTCCATCGGCAAGACATTTTACCGATGCTCACAAGTCATATCGATTTCAGCTTTGCCATTGGCAAGAAATTACCATTCACCAAGATTTATCATCGAGTCTCCTAAAGTTTCACCGAAGCCAAGTAGTCAACAAGACTTTTGTCTCTCACCGAGACCTCACTCCGAGCATAGCCAAGTCTTACCGAGTCGGCAAGACTTATGTCTTTCGCCAGGACTTCATGATGAGGTCCTAAGTCACACCAAGCACTGCATTCACCAGTCGGCAACACTTATGTCTTTTTCCAAGATGACATACCGAGTGCTCATGTCTTGTCGAGTCGGCAAGACATTTGATTTCGCCAAGACCTTTCACCAAGCGCCGAGAGCTACACCGATGACTTCAATTGCATCCTGTCGGCAAGACCAACACTTGTCGCCAAGACTTCACGCTGAAGTCTCTAGGTTGCCCCAAGCCTACCTTTCACCAGGAGTCATGCCAAACGCATCCCACACCATTAGTGAGACAAATTCCCATCACCAAGACTTCATAGCGAAGCCTTCAAGTCATACCGATGACTCCAATCAGCGAGACATCTCCTGGTCGCCAAGACTACATGTTGATAGGAGCAAGTCATGTTGATTTCCACATCGGCCAGATAGACCAAAGGTCATGCCGATATTGGAAAGACTTCCTATCGTCACCGAGACAACATTTTGACACACATGAGTTTCCCCGATGACCACGAGCAATATCGGCAAGACTTCACATATTGCCAAGACTTCATGCCAATACCCTTTGAGTTACTTCGAGTGTATTCAGTTGGCTAGACATCTCCCAATCGCCAAGAGATCTTCCTGAATGTTCAAGTCACCCTAATGACTATAATCGGTGAGACATCTTCCTGTCACTAGGACCACATACCGACACACATGAGTTACAGTGATAGACTTCATTCAGAAAGACATCAGCTTTGTCTCAGCGACATGAGCAAAACACAAGGTTATCAAACTACCAGTTAGCCAGACAACATGAATGTCATAGCGACCATGCTTTCTTAGAGGTTTTAGCCTATGAGATTGAGGCACATTTTCCAATGAAATCAATCCCCCATTGTTGGAAAGGGGCTTGAACAATCATAGGCCTAAGTGCTAGATTTCCTGGAAACTTTAATTTTCCTAAAAATCTCTGACAAGAATCACAAGTCTTAACAAACTTCTGAGCATCCTTAAAAATAATAGGCCACTAGAATCGTGCTCTCAATATCTTATGGTAAGTGGTCTTTGCCATGTAATGACTACCACACACCCCATTATGCATTTCCTACAAAAGTTCTAGTGCCTACTTTCCATCAACCCATTTAAGAAGTACACCATCCAAGCTTCTCCACCACAAGTCAATAAACATATTTGATGGCATGTAATTTCAATGTTCTCTTATCATTGTCATCCATGTCTACAGGGCACTACAAAGTTTATAAATATTGGACAATTTTTCTATACCATCCACACATTTGCATATCACATATAGGTGCAATATCAATCACTTCTATTTGATTGATCTAGTTTACCTCCAAATTATCTTCTGTCATCAATTTAGCGAGGCCCTGACCTCTTACTAATTTGGTGATCTAAAAATCAATATTAAATTATTGGATCCTATTAATCCATCTACACCTTTTTCCTGTAGTCTCCTACTTGGTGAAAATGTCTTTCACAACACCACTTGGTACAAATGCTATGACAATAGCTCCCTGTAGGTAAGTCCTAAAGTTTCTTACATCCTTAACCAAACCATACACTTATTTTTTAGTCATGTCATATTTCAGCTCTATAGCTGGTAAGGACTTACTCAAGAATGCAATAGGTTGTTCAAAACCCTCTTCATTTTTCTATAATAATACAACAACAATAGTATGAAAGGAAGCAAAAGAGAAAATGTGCATTGGCTTAGAGAAGCTTAGGGACTTCAAAACTGGAGCCTCTTTGATATCTTGTTTAATCCTTTTGAATGCTCGACTAGGCTCCTCACTCCAAAGCACCTTCTCTCCCTTCTTCAACATCTTGGAAATAGGTCTTATGATTTCTACAAAATTAGTCACAAACCTTCTTAAATAAATTATTTCCCCAAAAAATTATTGAATGCTCTTGAATTTTTTTGGCTGAGGGATTTTATCTATGGCTTCTACTCTATCAGGGTCTATCCTCACTCCATCTTTAGAAACAATATGCCTCAACAAATTTCCATCAGTTACCCCAAAGGCACATTTCTTTGGATTCAGAGATATCCCATACTCCAGTGACCTAACAAATACCTTTTCCAAATGCATACAATGATCTTCTTCCTTTTTAGAGTAGGCAGTCAGATCATATTGATATACTACCATAAATAAATCAATAAAATCAAAAAAATCTATGTCCATAGCTCTCTGAAAAGTGGCACCTGCATTTGTTAAGCCAAAAGGCATTTTGACATAGACATAGTTATCCCATGGAGTAGTGAAGGAAGTCTTGTACTACTCAAACTCCTTCACTTTTACTTGGTTATAACTTGCAAAACCATCCATCATTGACAATAGCTCACAACCATTTACCTTTTCTAACATGGCTTCTATGTTTGGAAATGGATAATTGTCCTTTAATGAGGATACATTCAGGTTCTTGAAATCTGCACATAATCTTATGTCACCATTCTTTTTTCTTATTGGTACCAAATTGGATACCCATAAATAGTTTATAATGGGTTTTATAATACCAACATCTCTCAACTTAACCAACTCCTCTTGCATATTGGGAGCTATAGTAGGATTAATGGGTCTCTACTTTTGCTTGAAAGGTTTTGCATTCTCTTCAAAGGAATTTCATGCTAAAACAGTTCCTCTCGGTAAGCTTTCAAGTCATCATATGACCAAGCAAAGACATGTCTATATTTCCTAAGTAAAGAAATTAGCATTGCCTTCGCCTTTGGTTTCATCTTCTTTCCTACATAAAATTTCTTAGGGGCATTCTCAGTCCCCAAATTTACTTCCTCTAGGTCTTCTAGGTGAGCAACAGCTGTTTTGGCCTTACTTTTATCCTGACAATCAAAGACCCTTTCAAGAGCTACAAGACCTTTGGGGATTTTATTTGTCTTTAACTGGTTATGTGCAGGATCATCATGGAAAAATTAGGCCCTTAAGTGGCAAAAAAATCAGAAAAAACAGAGTTAGGCAACTTGACATAAAAAATTAAATAAGTTATATATACTATTTCAAAAATATGTAAGAATAGAATCTGTAGCAAATTGAATGTAGTTTCTAAACTACTAGGTTTAATTTATTTTATTTTTAAATTATTTGGTGAAATTTTGAAATTTCAATGCAGTAGTACTTAAATTTTAGGGAAAAAATAAGAAGTAGGTATCTTTCTAACCACCCTAACCACAATAGAATGATACTATTTTTTTATAATATTTTAGACATGAGTAGAGGACTCATGTCTGGATGTGATGCATATTTTTTTGTAATTTTTTTCCAAGTAAATAATTAATTATGATTTTTTTATTGCAACTTTTAAAAAATATAAAAACTCATGTGTCTAACCACCTTAACTTGGCCAAAACTTCATGAAATTCATTTTTTTTTTTTTTAATCTTATAGTATGCAAAGCATAGAATGTGATGCATCTTTTGGATTCCAAAAATGTGATACCATTTGAAAGCTATAGATGTTTTTCAATCAGCCTATCAATTAGGACTTTAGTCATAATTCAAATAGAAAATAAATAATATTATTTATTAAATTCAAAGTAAAGAATAGTTTATATTGGTGGAAAGTTGAGAATCTCCTTTAAAAACCCTTTTTATTTCATCAATTTTTGGAAAAAAAAAGTAGTCAGCCACATACTCTACAAATACCCATCATATTGCCACTTTTTGGCCCATCATGATCCTGCACATACCCAACTGGATGATCTCTTTTCCAAATACCATGTCCTTCCCATCAATATTCTCAACAAATCCACCAAATTCAATCTCTTGATCTTCATATTTATTAGCACAGTTTAAGAATCTGAGAATATCTTCATCATCATTGAATATCTGCCAGTTATACACATTGTTAGGAATGGAAGGCCTTGTTTGTATCTCAACCTTAGATATTCCTATGAAATTTATATCATCAGGTCTTAATGCAATGTTAGCAAGTAAGTCAGCTACTCTATTATGTCCTCTTTCCATCTAGTCAATTCCAAAAGCATCAAACTCCTCAATGGAATCCCAAACAACGTTTCTATACTACTTCAGTTTGTTATTTTTGTAGGAATACTTGGCTCTTACTTGGGAAATCACCAGCTCAGAATCACCAATTACCATTAACTCTTTTATTTCATGCTTCTCAACCAATCTCAATCCTAGTAATAAAGCTTCATATTCTACCACATTATTTGTATAGACAAAAGATAATGTGAAGGAAAATTTGTAAGTATTGCTACTAGGCGCTACCAATAATATCCTTGCACCTGAACCTTCTTTGGAACTTGCACCATAGAAGTACATTTTCCAAAGTCCATTTTTGTCAAATAATATTGAAATTTCATTTTCTATTGGTGTAGGGAACCTATCCACTTCTTTTGGCATTCCTTCTATTTTGAAATAACTAATATCAGTGTCTATGAAAAGAATTGTGTCATCTTCAGGAGCATGCTCCAACATATGTGGCACCCTCGGTTCTCTTCTCACTTGAACATCCTTACCATCATTGGGAAATATGTCATAAGAAATGTCACATTGCATACTGCCTTCCATAGATGCACTCCATTTTTGAGATAGCAGCATTCCATAATTAGGTGGTATATCCACCACTACCACACTCATTTTGAATTATTTATTAGGGTAGGCTACTAATTTGTAGGGAAGTTCATTTATCACACCAATGACAGGGACTTCTCTTGCATCCATAGCATAGCACTTTCCTTGAGGTCTATCAACCTTCAATCCTAGTGCATCCATGATTTTAGCTAGCATGATATTGTTGGATGCCCTAGAGTCAATAATACATTTTTTAATAAAATTTCCCTTAACTACTAAGGTGAGGAAGAACAGATCTATCTTGTCAGGAAAAGTAGTTACAAAATTTCCTAGGAAGACATGGGGAATCTCAGTAATAACTCCCTCAACGTCCTTGTATTAATTGTCTTTTCCACTCACTTTGGGTGGAGTGAGCTCCACTAAATCATTATAGGCTATAGCAACATAATTGATAAGGGCCACCGCCTTTGGATTATGTTCATCTATTCTCATCATTTCAAGAAAAGGCACAAATAATTTTACCTAGATAAGTAATTGAAATATATCAACAAGAGTATATTTGGGTAATTCAATTAGGAGCATACCTTGTTCATTATTGCTCTCCTTCTGTTGATTTTTTGTTGCCTTGACCCTATGCTTAACATCCTTCCTTATGAAATTAGGAGTTTATTTCTATGTCTTTATCTTTTTCACTGGAGAATTGAATTCTTGAGTAGCTTTGGCTTCTCTACTTTCTTGGCCCAAATTTTATCTCCCCTACCTTATTTAGATTTGGTTGCTTCCACTTTTCCATTAGGCTTGTGTTCTTTGATCTTAACATTACGCTCCTTGATGAAAAGACCAGCAGGATTACCTTGCTCACCACTGATTGTTTTGTTCCTCAAGTGATAGGAACTCCTAGCGTGGGCAGCCAAGGCTATAGTATATCTTGCAATCTCCTCCTCTAAGGGCCTTCTTAATGAAACACCATCTTTGATGGCTTCCAAATTGTAAACCTCAACTTCATTGTCAACATCCTCATTAGAAAAGACTTGTTGATGATATGTATTAGCAATTTTCCTTTGATTTTCCACATCCACTTCGCAAGAGTCCTCATCAAAAGAGCATTCAATGTTGGAAACATCAGAATCACCCATAACCATGAGCACATCAACATCCTCCTCATTTTTCTAATCACAATCTTCAAGCACATCCTTCTCCACTTCAACCATTTGTGCCACAACATATTTTTGAGAAGAATGTGGCCTTCTGCAGGTCAAGCACCAAGGAGTGTCTTCAAAAAAATTTCCCAAATTCTTCTGTAGGGGATCTGGGGGGCTCTATTGTGGGTGTTTCTTTGATTATTGAGAATAGGATTTCCATTATACCAATTGGTATTATAACTGAGGGGGTCTTTCAATTCTTTGATATTTTTTTGGTTGGACCTTTTCTTGTTTCATAATCTTATCACTTATGGTTTTCATAAAGTTATCAAGCTTGTCTTCAATAGTTCCCCCTTTAGCACCTGAACTTTTATCTTCCTTTTTTCACTCTTGAAGAGTATTGGATCATCTCTTTTTCCAACTTTATTAGTTGTTCTGCTAATATTTTCAATATGCTCCACCATCTTAAAAGCTTCCCTTAATGACTAAGGATTCTTATCTAGCAAGTGGTAACTCATTTTTTCATCAAAAGCATTGCACTAATTTACCAAACATACATGATCATTCAAGTGTAAATGAGGAGGCAATATTTTCCTAGCCTTTTGGAACCTTGTATTGAACTCAACAACATATTCATTAGAACCTTTAACAATATTATTAAATTGATTCAAAAAAAATCTTGAATTAGTCTTGTCACCATATTTCTCTCTAAAAAATCTCTTGAATTCTTCCCAAGAACCAATTCTCTTGGCAGGAAAACTTCTATACCACTCTCGAGCATCTTCAATGAGAGACTACATGAACAACTTCATCATGAAATATTCTGCCTCTACCTCAAAATCATCCATAACATTTGCAAATGCTTTGAGATGGTCTTCACCACTCAAAGTATTATAGCTAGATAATTTGAATAAAGCAAGTTTGAAATCCTTGGGGAATGGGTTAGGGTAGCCAAGTATTCCAATAAAACACAATTTTTGGTATCTATCTACTTGGAGTGGCCTCCTAGTATGTTCATCCCTATGAATATCTTTTTGCTCATCATCTCTTTTGCTATCAAAGTGGCTACTATCTTTACCATTCCCACTTTCACCATCACCACCTCCTTTCTTTCCTCCTTCATCATCTTCAAAATAATAATTACTATTTTATCCTTTCCTCCACCTCCACCACCTTGGTCACCACCACCACCTCCACTAGGAGTATACCCATCAAACTTCTTCTTTTGTGACTCAAAATTAGTATGTCTAGAGATTGAAGACTCTAGAGTAGGTGTGGAAATTTTAAGAAAAGAAATCTTCCTAGCCATCTCTGCATTAGAAGCTATCATCTCAACATTTTTCAAATCTTATTACAAATTTTCACTCTCCAACTATAATCTCAATATCTCAGGGTCTAGAGGTGTAGTATATGGAGTTGGATTGATATTGGCCTTTGGTGTGGGGATTTCAATAGATGAGATATTGGTACAAGTATTGCTATTGAAGGTAGTTTTCTTAGGCTAATTAATGGGTCTCTTCCCATGATCTAGAAATGACATTTTCTTAGTAGTAACAGGAGGATCTGAGGCTTTATTAGTCGAGATAGATGTGGTATAGGCATTAGTAGTAAAAGTTTCCATTGGGATTGTTACTTCAGGAATTTCATTGGTCATTTTAAAGGCAAACTTAAAAAGTTTCTCTTCAAAAGTTTTATGCCTAGCTGCATCTTCTCCCACTTTCTCCAACTTTTTTCTTTCTAATATCTCTCTCAAGTTGCTTAGCTCTAATCCCATCTTCCCTCTCCTTTAAATCCTTCATTCTATTCTCTTCTTCTTCTTGGATCCTCAATTCTTCCTCTTCTATAGCTTTCATGTCTTTATCAATATCTTCCTCATTTTCTAGGACATCTTCATGCTCACTTGGGGTAGGAGTATAGTAGGGCTAGTTAGTAGGATCTTCCTCAAGAGAAAGGTGCACTTGTGCACTAGGAGAGTCACCTCTTGGCTTAAATTTATTTCCATTGAACACAGAACCAACTCTAGGAGTTATAAGCTCAAAAAAATCCTTATTATTTCCCCAAAACTCCCACCTATCCTCCTCTCTTGAAATATTTAGTTCACTATCAAACACTTGCTCAAAAAGGAAACTTCCTTAGTCTATGTTAGACCCTTCTACTTCACGTGCCTACTCATTGGAACTGGAACTACTCACTTAAATATTGAATGTAGGGGATTCCTCAGTAGGAGAGTCATTAGACTTAATTGATTCAGAGCTCCTCTTTACCCAAGTAGATTGTTTCTCTTTAGTAGGTTCAAATTTTGCCTTATGCTCAGGATGCTTCTTTCCATAACTTCTAGTCTTCTTCATGGTGTCAAATATGTCAAAATCCTTTTCCTTATGTTCTTTTTGAGAACTTAACTTTACACTAGTGTTAGAGAATTCAGAGTCGCCACCTAGGATTCTAGGAAATATAAAGTGATTGCACTTTGACTTTGTACTTGTAACTTCAAAGAGAATTTTAAACATAACCCAACACAAGGTGACATAATGAAACAAGACTTGACGCATAAGACTTAGGGTGATGTGACTAATGCAATAGAATTTAAACCAATTATTCTTCACATAATGAAAAATCTCACAACAAACACTTGACTCTAATTGCACTAGATCTACACTAGAAACTTTAGACTTAGTTGTCCCCAACAAAGTCACCAATCTGTTGTTTATTTTTTTTAAGAACCAAACTGATTTCTAGAAATACCTATGGACTTCACCATTTCCAATAATCAGTACTCCATAGGGATTGGCCAACAAACAAGTGGAAGCTATAAAACTTCTACTCCTACACTTTGGGCTCTGTAAAACCTGGAAGGGTTGTCCCATAATGCATGCTTAGGAACATCACAAAACTATAATCAAATACATTGTCAATAATAGATACTTCTCATAAAGTTTCTCAAGGTCCTAATACATTAAATAAGTTGGAAACTTATCTATCAATGTTTTATACTTAAAGCATGAGAAGTTAGGACATCAACAAAAAACAAGTATAATGGTATCCATATGAGATTTTGTAAATTAAAAGTGATTAGCTAATGAATCAAGACAAAAATTGAACCATAAGTACTTTGTATGAACCAATTCCTTTATCCTAAGCATGGAGTTAATATCAACCTATATAACTAGATAACAATTCAACAACAACAACTTGTAGTCTCAAGAGATACTGCATTACAACATTCCCCTATTACATCCATGATGAATACTACTTATCAATATCCTAACACCTGATTTTTATGAGCTGACAATCTCATCCATGCATTTACATTAATTCATTGAATTAATAAGTAGGAATGAAATCCAACATCCATTGATGAACAATAGAGACAAATAAAAGAAATCCTAGATTACTTTCATTCATAACTCATTAAATGAGCACAAGGAGAGATAATAGCCATGAAATTGGTATTTCGCTGTATATACTTGCTATACTGTTATCCAAATTACATACATAACTATGAACTCTTAACATTGAGACCAAAAACTTTAAAACATGCTTAGTATTCTCCTTACAATTCATAGTGTTAATTACATAGACAATGAACCCCTACTTTTTGGACCTGAATTCCTTCTTATAGAAACAAAGGAGAAAAACAAGCCTCAAGCTAGAAAGTACACATGTCAAAACCCTATTGGACCACCAGATCAAAGATTCTCTCATTCAGCTACAATGCATTCCCAAGAGGTGGGAGACATGTGAGGAAGTGAAAGTAGTATTCATTCGTTGTTGGAGATCTGGTCCAATTCTGAAAATGGGTACAAATCAACAGTTACCTCAAAACTTGTACCCACGCACACAAAGTGAAAGGAAGAAAAAGCATGAAGAAAATAGAAAAAGATAAGACAAAAGAAAAACCACATTTGCAGCCTTGCAATCATTTCAACTTTGAAGAAGATGCACTATATTCCTCCATACTTTATCAAAAGCCTAATCCATACTAAATTAAGGCTATGTAGTGCATTCCCATCTATTTGTTATTCATCATGGTTGCAGACTTTCAAAAGTTAAAATCATTGGCCTGCCACCTTTTATGCTAGACCCCTACTCCTTCCAAGTACTTGCCTTTCCATGCTAGGAATTCTTCTTCAGTAGGTCAGTAAAATATCATTACTTCATCAACCCTCTATCTATAAGATGCATACTTGGTGACAATCTGGTTAGCTTCCTTATCAAAATCTCGTAGGATAGTCTCAACATGAGCTAACATATCCATATTTACCCTTAATGTCTCCATATGAAATTTTTGACAAATTTTCATAGCTTGATCTAAAATAACTTTATTTGCTTCATTTTTCCACTCTTGTAGAGTCTTAATGCTACCATCATCCCTTAAAATGGATGGAAGAAGGCCATGATGAGATTCATGAAAATATTTTACCAATTCCTTTATCTTGTTCTCCAATGTCTCAATATTTCCTCTGTATCCCTCAATATTATTTACCAGAAGCTTAAGCTTTTCAGGTGGATTGGGATCTTACTTAACCCCAATTCCTATCAATATTAGTTCCTGCTTCCTAGGTATTTAGAGTTCCATGAGTGGAATAGTTCTTTCTTTTTCAATGTCAAATATTTAGATGCCATCAACCATGGATCAATAACTATAGTGAATACTATTCAATTTGTTATTCACTCTTCTATTCAGATGCTCTAGCACTGATGTGACAATCCTCATATTTCTCTTAAAAGCATCTTCATCATGAATGTTATATTTTTCTTTGTATTCATTTAATTGCCTCAGCAATCCAATCCCATTGATATCCCCTTCCACCTGTGGTCCTTCTGATGTATTGGGTTCTACTATTGAAATAGGCACACTTCCCATATTATATGGCACAATTGCCGATGAACTTACATCATCAATAAACTGTAGGGATACATCCTCTTGTGGAGGGTGGGAGAGTCAACATCACTCTTCTTGGGCTTTCTAGGTTGTAACCTTTGCAACACATCCTCCAATAATGCTACATTTTTATGTAGTTGCATATTATCCCTCTCAATATCTCCATACTTAACCAACAAGTTATTCAATTTTGTTTTGAGTTTATCATTTTCAATAGTCACAAACTCCATAGTGGCCCTTGTGAACTATGCAACATGAACTGAGATATTTGTAGCTTCTAAGGCCAATGTTTATGACACTCTTTTTATTATCAGGCCTCCACTGTAGTTAGGTGCAGGCTCAACAATGTATGGATTTCTCGTGCTTAGGGCTAAAGACCATATAGCCAAGGCTTCACATTCCTCACTGAAAGTAGACCCCTCTAATGCAAGTGCAACTTCTTCTTGTGTATTATAGAGAGGTCTTTCACATTTCTTGATTATGTCAAAAGCTATGGCTGAAGTTAGATCCCATTCTGGTAGCACCAAGATGCCACTAGTTCTCACCAATTCCCGACCCTCCTTTTTAGTCATATTTTGGAATTTGGCTCTCATTTTATTTAACACATTTTTTTGAATGATAGCATCAGGAAGTTCTGGGTGAATTCTCCTTTCTATAGCCATATTATTGAGATACTCATCTCTTTTAGCCCTATATGCAAATTCCATAAAATCTTGAGTCTTTACAAATGAGTCATCATCTAAGAATTTGGCACATGCCTCAACCTGCAAATCATCACTTCCATTGAGCCCTCTAAAATCAACATTACTCAATATTTTAACCAATTGATTTGTTTCCCTTACTATAGATACAGTGGGAACTCCTTCCTACATTTCTTGTTTTGACACCCAAATATCATCATTGGAACCTTCATCATCATAGTCCACTGAACTAGTGGCCTCAATCTTTTGTGCTTTTAATGGTGGCCCTTCGGGTGGTAGTTCACCTGTTGGTGGGGAATCAATATTCACAATTTCAGGCTCTACTGGCCCTGGTGGAGATGGGGGTGGTATTTTTGGCATAGGAGAAGGAGGCTTGTGCTCCCCTTGCTGAGTGGGAATGCAAGCTTCATCAACTTTCTCTTACTCTTTCTCCTTACAAAGAACTTTATCTTTGGTTCCTAGTGGGCTTGTGTTGTAGACTCCTCTCCTATAGTAGGGGTTTCTCCTCCACTCTGTTCTTATGCAATTGGAGCCTTCCCTTTATCTTTACTAATTACCCCTTTAGTTTCTAGGTGACCCACTATTGAATAAAAATTCCTTGTTACATGCTCCACCTTTTGTATTATATCCTCAGCCTCTAGGAGGACCTTGAGATTAGGTTCCTCCTTCTTTATTTTCCTTTGTATCTTATTGAATGTGATCCACCTTGCTAATCTGTTTTCTTGTTCCAAAGTGTCTGATATATTTCTTATTACATTTTCTAGATACTGGAAAATGTGAACATATTTGTAACTCTTGTTTCTCTCATTTAACCAAGCCATAGAACCTTCAGGATCATACTTGACCCTCTCAACTATTCTTTGCATGTGGTATGCTTTGAGTATTTCAAGGATGTTATTCCAACCTCCTTTGGTCATTACAAAATTAAAAAAAAAAGGTGTACGAAGGAAAGAATGTTCCTTTTCCCTAGTTCAACAAATGCTCATTTTCAACATTTTCTAGTTGCCACATAACCTCAAGGAATCCAATTATTTCTGGCACAAACCTCAACAACAAGTGAGGTGCTACTTTGGAACCATATACTCTTAAGATAGTGTAATCAGGGTGTGAGATAAGATGATAGTGTAATTAGGGTGTGACATAACACCTCCCCAATTATGATCAAATCCTATCTTAGGCCTTCTCTCCTTGGGTCTTAAGAAATCATGTAGAGAAATGGGAATTCTAGGTAACTTCACTATCAAAGATTTTTTTAGTTCAAAAGCAAACAAATTCTGAAATGGGACATAATCATATGTCCTATCATCTTTGTCCAAGACTGTGGTCCAACATTGCACAGGAAAATCCAAGTCACCCCTTTATCTTTCTAAGTCAATATTATGTCGAAAGTAAATTGCACCCTTGTACAAAAACATATGCATTAGAAGTGAGTACCATCTCAACCTTACCCCAAATTCACCTTTCTTTAATCTTACCAATCCCTCATGCATTCGTTTAGAAAGAAATCCTACATAATAATACATTGCACAATATTGAGGATGTTGGATATGAGAAACCATATACATCCATGTCATTGGTATTCTAGAGACAATATCATAGCCAATTATCTGGTAAATGGAATAGAAGGTCCTTTTGAAATAGGGAACAAAATAGTTATCAGGGAAAGGCTCTCCTTATCATGTGGTCCTATTATAATCCTTCGACCTACAATTTTAGTCAGAAATCTTGGCAAGATATGGACTTTGAATAAAATATTGGTTTTTATCATACTCTTGCCTAAGAGAATCTCCTTTTATCTTATCCATTTCATCACTCCATTCAGTGAGCTTAAAAAAAATATCTAATTCATTTTTAGTGATCTTAAACATTTTTTTTCCATCATATGTTCTGATAGTCCTCGTGACCGGGTCATAATTAGTAGCTATTTCCCTAAGCAAGTCAACATCCATATATAAATTTGGCACAATTAACTTGCCCAAGTCAAAGTTCCAAGGGTTTCCCACTGGGATACCCATATTTTTGTTCTTGAACCAACAATAAAATAGTTCCCATCTAGTATAAGGCAATTTAGCATCCCTGATAGAACATCTTCTCTTGAACAAACCTTCTGCTATTTGAGGACCTTTGGGAATCAATTGGCCTTTAGGTTTGTCACTAGTTGAGGGTGGTAATTGATCCATAAGGTCTTTATTCAGAGGATTTTTGGAAGTGGAAGCTTCCCCTTTGGACGAAGACACTTTTACTTTAGGAGCCATAATGCAGGAAGTACTACAAGGTAGGGTTTTTCAGTTTAATTGAACAGGCCTAATTTTTTTGTGAGGGTTTAGCACGAATATATGTAAATGCAGAATTAAAAATGTCTTCTTTATAAATGTAAAACCTTAAAAAGTCAAACCAAGAAAACCCTAATAGACTTAAGCTTGAAAAACCACAATTTATCAATAATGCTAGAAGGAAAGCAACAATTGACTTACTAGTTTTCTTGTAGATTGACAACCCTAGTTTCAATGTCAAAAAATGTTAAGAAACCATAGCATGAAATCCTTGAGTCTATTGAGTAGACCTTTAATGCTGAATTATGCCTTTAAGATAAACATTAATAATTATGCAATTCCTTACTTTGGTAGCTCAATGTCCTTTCAGTTATTGAGGCTCACTCACACGAACCAGAATAGCTTGGTTTCCTTCAACTTAGTTTTGAATACCAGTCATTGATCTTCTTAGAGAGCTAATTGATTCATGATCTAGATTTGACTAGCTTATTACTAAAGCTCTGATTGTGTACAACCACAAAACTCATCAAATTTTAGGACACATGGAAACACTTACTTGGAGTATGTGGGCTCCACTATCTCTTTGCCTTTATAGCCATGGTCCATGTGTCCTTTTTCCCTCACCCCCATGAGCCATAATTTGTATGTAACTTTCATCAATAGGGAGATGGGGATAAGTTGAGGTTAGATCTCTTGGCCTCGTCATACACACTCCTTAGCTAGTTGGAACTTTATCTAAGTTCATACAACATCTATGACTCAGGTTAAAAGATATTTTTAGCACATGCAATGTATGCATATTAGTAACACACACTTTACCTCCCATGCCTCGTGTTGATATTTTAATTAAATATTTTCCTACATATCTATGCTTCCACGTTCTCAAGATTATTCCATGTGGCAGACACCTGCTTCCCCATTGGAAATTTGTTAAGAAGGATGGGGCCCACATGGGATGCCAGGGAATAGTCAAGATTAATCTATGTCACCCACTATCGACCAATGATTTATTTTAAATTCAACAATACTAACCCTCAGGTCCATCATCAGCAAAGACAGGTGGCAATCGCCCGCTAGCCCATGTGATTATTTTAATAATCAAGAAAAGAAAGCAAGCATTAGGGGAATGGTCCAAATTCGGCCACCTCATTTATCTCCCACTGTTGATCTTCTTTGATGACCTATTGCATGCTTCATCAACGATGTCTAGCCCACAAATCATCCAAGATACGTGGCCTTCACTCTTGAGCTTGAATAAATAAAAGTATGAGGGACAAAATGGAACGAGCATACGGGATATGGTCCAAATATTTTGCACTAATCAAATGAAAATTAGGGGTTCTTATATCTGCACATGTCAAAAATTGTTAATCCTAAAAGGGACTTGACTAGGTTGATGAAGCCACCCATGACATTAAATACTTTAAGAATTTTCATTAGGAAATATTCAACCCAACTAAGGGAAAATTCCAAGGTAATGATCTAACAGGATAAAACTGTAAAATAGGACTAAGGGGGTGGTCACTCAACGGTTTTTGATGTCAAGAGTCATGACTTAAAGGATTGATGACCAACACATGGATTCAATACAAAATTAGAACCTAGGTGAGTATACAAACTCAAAGGTTTCTCAAATGAGACTTAGGTAAACCTAAAACCCCTTATACAGTAGTAGGAGATAAAACCCATAGTTCATTAAATTCATCAATAATTTGGAAATGGAACACAAAAAATAATAATTAGGGATTCCATAACCACAGCCTCTAGCTACTGATTCCTTCCTTTCTCCAATGCCAAGGCCATGTTTGAATCCTACCTCATTTGGCACTCTTGTGCCACCTCCTATCATCCTTGGTCCCTCTCCTAGACCAATGTCTAAATATGAGCATGGGCCTACTAAAGCTACCCTATCAAAACCTGCACCTGCACCAACAATGCTACTATCTGTCTATCCCTAGGATTGGGACCCGATGGTGGGGGTGGCATATGCTGATGTGACTGAATTGGTGGCCTCTGTCTGATGGGTAGCACTAGTGGGGGGATTTTTCCATCATGATCTTTGCTACCATCCTCACCATCATGTGGCTAGTGTCCTGGCTATTGTGGCACCTATCCAATCTGGGGTCCTCTAACTTGTTCTCTGGCCACAACTAACACAACTAGTAAAGTCAGTTGAATCAAGGCATGAACCAACCAATATGCATCATACGCTTGAGTGGTCCTTGCATCTATATGACCATCAAAGTAAACCCATGGCACCATGACTAGTTGTCTAAAATCATTGATGGCCTACTGAGGTGCGATCCTCTATCCCCACGCTACCTCTCTAGTCCTTCGAGTAAAAATGGCTCTCTGACTATCATCTAGGGCATCTTGAACCTCCCTAAACTAGCAAGAAACCCTATCCAAGAGGTACCGCTCAGTCATATAGTGCTCTCTCCCTTGCATATATCTAGACTGTTGACAATAAAAGAGCTGATCACCATCATCATGCTATCTAGAAAAGTGGAGCCAATGCCTCCACCAAAATACTATCATCTCATCAAGAACTCACCTCTAGTGTGGGATGCTTGTAATACCTTTGTAATAGAGGGTGGTCACCCCCCCATATCTACAAGTTGTAGGATCATCGTGGTTTTTCTGAATGTCTGCTATTTATGGCATCAAAATGACAATGTGATCATAGGCCCACACGTGAAGAAGAGTAATGCCTACTCCAATGTTGTGGGCCCCATTGTATACAACCTAGTGCATACCATGATACAAGAATCCCAAGATGATTGGACCCCAGGAATAGATGGCCATATCCTCCATTATCTAGGACCAAATGATCCCCCACCCAACGCTACATCATTTTTCTCTCTGGTCGGGAACAAGGGCTCCTAAGATGAATGCGCCAAAAAAAAAGTCAAATCAGGGGCAATCCCCTCATATCGGCAAAGGTCTATCTGGTGGCTATCCACTTGTATGAATCAACACTGAATAGATAGAAAATGGAATCACCACTAGCCTCAACATCATATATAATTAGCTCACCATGTATAGGGATCCTCAAGATCCACTACATGTCCTCCAATGTCATTGTGGCCTCACCAGTTAGTAGATGGAACGAAGAGGTCTCACTCTGCCATCTCTCCACCAATGTTTTTATCATCGTAAGGTGATTCTACACCTCGAGCATCTAGGAAATATGGCCAAATCCGATTGTGTCAAGGAAGAATAGGGCTTGATCTGATAAATGCCTCGCTTTGCACAAAAATCAGCTCTTGTGCTCCTTCGAATGGACCACCGGCAAGACCTCCTGCAACCAAAATGTGCATGATGTCAAATTTTTTCCAAACATACACCTTTTCAAACATTAAAAGTCCCTAAGAAGCAAAGGTGGTGTGGCTTTTGCAAAAGTGATGCTCTATCATTTGAAAAAGCGATGCCAACATCAAATGTGGCGCTCCACCACAAAGGTGAGTCAGCATTTTGGGGCGATCTTGTTTCCTTTTTGGGTCACGCGATGCTATCTCACAAAGGAAATTTGGCATTCCTTCGGTGACCCCAAGACCATTCAATATCGTGTGATGCTCTAGCACAAGCACGGGTCGGCATCTGCAAATACAATGGCACCTGTAACAAATGTGACACCCTAAAGGACTGCTTTTGGTTGACCTAAAAGGACCCTAATAAATGCACGAAAATCATGCAAAACAAGAAAAGTTTTTAGAGGCATACTAGGGGTCCTGCATCCTAAGGTCATTGGAACTCATGAACCTGATCTGTCTGAAGTCTAGGAAGTGCACGAGTTGCTATTTCGTCAGCATCTCAGAGCAAAATTATTAGAATCTTTAAAGGTCAAGTGTGCAAATGATTTGAGAGTGACCCTCTTAACCCTTTTTATGCAAAATTTTTAGGGTTTTTGAACCCATTTAATCTATTTTTTCCTGATTGAAGCCCATTTTGACTCGTTCTCATCGTTGTAAGCCTAAATTCACATCCCATAGGTTGTTTTCTACTCTTGAATCATTGTTGAATCTTTTTCATGAGCTCAAACAAAATTTTCAATTTTTGCTCGATCTATCGAGGAGGTAGTGTAGCAGCATAATTCCTTATGTTGGGGTAGCAGTGAGTCATCTGAAAAAATCATTTTTTTTTTAATTTTAACCATGGCAATGTTATTCTTTGAATCGACATAGCAGGTACTTCACTTCAAAGAGGGGAAAAACATAGACACTGAAAAATTATTGATTGATACTATGCATCTGATCCTGGTTAGCTAACACCATTTCTTCCTAAATCACTTCAAATTCATCAATTAATTGAATAATCAACATTATTTAATTAAATTCAAAAAATTTAGCTATTAATCAAATAATTAAATTTATTGGATTAATTCACCTTCTTCTAACTAATTATTCATATTATTTAATTAAATCAAATTATTTAATTAAATCTTCTCTTAATCTTCTCATTTGATTAAAAATCAATCAAATCAAATCACATCTCCTAATTCACTCCATTTAATTAATCCTAAATCAACTTTCTAATCATCATTATCAAATCCTCCATCTTTTAACTCCCCAAGAGTTAAATCAACCCATGGTCAACTAACCAGGTTGCACATGAAAATAATTTCAATTAATTATTTAATTCATCTATTTTCCCTCACCAAGGCATATTCCAACTAATATTCCTCTCAACAACCTCCCATTCAATTTCCCTCCAAAGTTTTTCAAAAAACCTATCACATCCTCTTACATTTGCAATAAATTCTCTTGCAACATTTCAAATCCTCTTACATCCTCTCAAATCTCATTCAATTCTTCTTACACCAATTTCAAATTCTCAACCATCAACATTTACTTCTCTTCCATCCTCCACTCACACATTTCCCAAAATGTGCTCCAACTTCCTCCAATAGAATTGTGATACTTGACACATTCTCATTGGCTCTCAATTTATCCCACATTCACTAATTTCTTCCATTCTTCAACCCTTGGCTTCTATAAATAGATGCATCCTTTTCACAATATGGATCCACAACTCAAAGCATTATCATTATGCGCATTTCACTCCATAGCTTTTCACCATTTCTAAGCATTTTAGCTATATTATAGTCAATTTTACACTTAGATCATCTACACTTCATCAAGCTTATCAAAGGGATTGGGAAAGAGCTTCTTTCCACATCAAAGGAGCACCACTCCCCCTATGGGATGGAGGTTTAGCTGATTTTATTTAGATTACATGCTTTATTTTGTTCAATGTCTTGTTATTCCATGTTTTCTATTGAATTTGGCTAAAGAATTTGATAGGGAACACTAGATTAGCTTTTTAACATGTTTGACACTTGTTTGATCTCTTGTTAGTTTGTGCAGATTTGGTATTCACAAAAACATAAAGAGGGTTGTCATAGACCTTAAAGATTTATTTATCTAACACCAACATATTCTCATCATGCATAACATTATCACAAGAGGGGAAGATGTTGCGAGATGTGTTACATAGGTAGGTTTCAATGGTCTCTTTTTGTATCATTTTATCATCATGATTACCTATTCTTATGTCCTCTCAAGTGTTTAGTAATGTACTACCTAATAGGAGGGGTAAGGGGAGAAAAACAACTAGGGTTCTCAAAACTCTCAATGATTAGTTCTTCTAACACCCAAATATTTTCTTCACAACTAGGAGAGATATTAGGAGAAGAACGAATATGATTGTTGTATACACCTTAAAATGGTCACATCATATTGTCTGGTAATTAATTAAATATTTTTAATATTTAATTAAAATCTTCGAATTCTATCTACGTATAAATAAATATAAATAATTTATTTATATTTCTTCATTCTTTCATTTCGATTAAATAAATAAGTTTATTTAATCATCTTTTCATATTCATTTCTTAATTAATTAAATAAACATTACGATTTATTTATATTAATTATCAATAATCTTTGTTTGAATATCTTATTCAAATAAAGATTAAAATATTATTCTTCTTCTAAATATCATTTACAATTAAATATTCTAAAATATTTAATTATTTCCTCTAATCCAATTTAGATATTCATTCTTAAAATCATTTCAAAATTCCTCTAATTCAATTCAAAAATCTATTCATAATTAAATATTTCCAAAAAAATATTTAATTAAATCTTTTAAATATTTCAAATTCTTCTAAAGTCACATCATAATTAAATATTACAAAATATTTAATTAAATCTTCCATAGTTTTCAAAAATCAAAAATCAAATGCAATAAATTAAATAAATTTATTTTAATTTATTTAATTTGGGATTTATCTTCAACTCCCGGGAAGCAAACGGTTGAAACAGAAAATTAAATTTCTTAGTTTCTATGTAGGTTTGTTCCTATGGGTTGAAGACAGGAATCCATCCTTCTCTCCAACCTCTCAACCTCCCCCATTTTCTTCTCAACCTCTCCATCTCTCACCATTCAAACTTACCAGACAATCTCACAGCCGTAGATTCTTGCCAGCCGGGATGGAGCCTGCAAAAATCTATAAATACAGCTGCCGGGAGCTCCAAATCATATAGAAGTTTAAGCAAGTAAACTATAGGCAAATTTCATAGCATCCATAGCATTCATAGAGTACTTTCATAGCATAAATAGCATAGAATCATAGCAACAACAATAGAATCATGATATCTCTTATTCACAGCCCCTGTGCATAATCCACAGCCCCTGTCCATATCCGTATCATCAATCTCATCTTCATCAGCATATAGAATAGTAAAGCATTCTCATTTGCATACTCGTTCTACAAGTTGCCATTTGAAGGAAGCCTAGCTTACATAATCTGAGAGCAATAGCTTCAAAAGAATCACTGTAGATAGAGAAAATGGGACGGCTCTGAAGAATACTGGTTTGCTTAATTTTAGTTAGTTTTCTTTAGATTAATGTTTCATTTGGTGTTTTTGTTTTCAATTAGATTAACATTAATAAACATTACACATTTTTGGCGCCCACCGTGGGGCTCTTGCCCCCTTTTTAACATCTTTTTGCAGCTTCTTTTGACTGATTACAGGAAAAAAATAGCGGAATAGCGCAAACAACACGTTTCGGGAAGGTCACCTCCAGATTAGCGCATTTGAAGACTGTTGCAGCGCCCTTAACTGTTTTTGCAGCGCCCTTAACTATTTTTGCAGCGCCCTTAAATGTTTTTGCAGCGCCCTTAAATATTTTTGCAGCGCCCTTAACTATTTTTGCAGCGCCTATAATGTCTGTTGCAACGCAACTTTTAAAAGGCAGCTTTGTAATTTGTAATTGTAAAAAAATCTAACTGATTCCGACGCAGCCGCGGACAGTTAATAATCTAAAAGGATAAAAAGAACCAATCCTAGGGTAGTCATTTAAATGCATAAAATTAACCAATCCTAGGGTAGTCATTTAAGCATAAAATTAACCAATCCTAGGGTAGTCATCTAAGGTAAAACGAAGCAATCCTAGGATAGACACTTCATTTTTCAATTTAGGCTTAAAATGAATTTTCTGTTTATGTGAAGCAACATCTTCACTTAGTTTAAAAATTTTCATTTGGTGCTTAACAATTGAACCTTTGTTTGCTTTGTCTTCGGTGATAGGCCTATGCTCTCCCCTTAACTGGGTGATCAAAATGCCAAACTCACCTTTTTCTTTTTATGCATTTTACAGCTTTGTTAAAACCTTGTAGAGAGCCTTCTCTTGTGGGAAAAAGTACTCACCCAAGAGGAACGACTCAAGTGGGTTCAAGCCAAAGCCAGGCTATTCCACCCCACTCTAAAATTTAAAGCAAAATTGGGGAAACCCTCTTTTGACGGTAGTGTGCATTGATAACCATCCCCAAAGCCTTTGTTCTAAAGGTAGGGAGGTCTCTCGAGGGAGTCTATCATTTGTCGCACCGAACGGAAACCCTTACTACGAACCTAGTGTAGTAACTAACTGAGTCAGTTTCCAAACATTGTTTCAATCACAGTGCAGGGGAGGGAAGAATCTACCCCCAAGATACTCACCATATAACTGCCAAGGATTGTTTGCTCAGGGGATCCGGTATCCACTTCCGTCACTCTGAGTACGCACCTGGAAAAGACAAAAAACACGGGCGCCCTTTCGGGGGTGACATGGCTGTGTGAGTCGACGCAGTTCTAAGATGTGGGCTGTTGATTGCTATGATGACCTACTTGAGAACTAAGAGTGAGTCTGTTTGAAGTACTTGTTATGTGTAAAACCCGTTAAAACACTTTTTGAAAAACATTTTGGTTATACACTTGATGTTTAGCATAGGACTTAAGACAACTGTTTTACAACTTGTTTGATGTGTTTTCACTACATTAATTTAGATAAGATCATCCAAAACACTCATTATCATATTGATTAATCTCATGTTACGAGATTGGAAATCCACAAAATTTGTAAAGAAATCCGTTTCCAAAAGGATTAAAAAGCCAAAGAAACCCCTCAATCACAAGAAATTATTGAAGAAGCAACGATTCTTATATCAAAGTCGAAAAGTTTTACTCAAATATAGAACCTTTCTTCATAGGTATCATGATTGTGTTAGAGGTCTTTTAGATGATTATGCTATAGAGCCCTTGTATTCACAAGCTTACTTTCAAAGAAGAGCCCTTTCTCAAAGGCATAACCATAGTCAACGCATTCGTTTCAGTTATATTCCCCAACCCGCAATCGAATATTCTACTCGTCCAAATCAAATTTTGCAATAGAGAACTTAGAATACATTGGGCATCTATCATAAAATCCATCATTTTACAAAGCCATGATCAAAATTTCATAAAGTGAAAAACCATCCTTTTCTTGATCTTTTGCTTATATTCCCGCTAACAGGATTTTCATCCTTTCACTTAGGGAACAACACAAGCTATAAGATTAGAAATTTTGTGTAAGTCATAGAATCTTCATTCTATCTTGACTTTCATATATATCACATAAATTGCACTATTTCACTCTTTTGATCAAAAGTGAGTAAAATTTGGACACAAATCTATGCCTGTCTTCACGAGATCTCAAAAACAAATGGAAAAAGATGAGGGAGAAACCACAACTAGTAAAATGGGTGACCGAAATGAAAAAGAAGAGGAAACATTTAATCTTGATGATTTAACAGAAGAAAAGCTTCAAGAAGCAGAACAAGATCCCCAATTCCATACTCTTATGGAAAGAATTCTAGAACGTAACAAAGAAAAATATTTTCTTTCATTAGCTAATCAAGGAGCTAAGTTGCCTCACACCTTTGACATAGAAGGGATTAAACAAAATCCTGAAACTCCTCCTAATGACTTTAGTGCTCTTAACCAACAGATAAAAGAATTACAAGGGAAAATAAAGGAAATACAAGGAGGTACAACAAAGAAATATGTTTTGGAAGACATATCTCCTTATCCATTTGATAGGAGTCTTCAAATGATCTCATTTCCAAAACATTGTGAAATTCCTAAGTATGATAGGTATAATGGAAAAACTGATCCCATTGACCATGTTAGGGATTTTCGAAACATGAGTCTTGAATTCGCCTATGACGATACTTACTTGATGCGATTATTTCCACGAAGTCTAGGTGTACAATCCATGGAGTGGCTTTCAAAAATCACTCCACCTATCAAAAATTTTGAGGAGTTGATAAATCAGTTTATCTCATAGTACTCCTACAACATTCAACACCAAATAACAATGCTTGATCTTTGTAAAGTGAAACAAAAAGTAGGAGAACCCTTTACTACATTTTTACAAAGGTGGAGAAGGTTATTTGCACGATATTCTCGTCCTATTCCTGAAAAGGAAAAGATGGATATCTTTATCAATAGCCTTGATCCAGAATTAAGCTATAGGCTTAACCTTCCTTGTCCTCATAACTTTGAAAAATTGATTGAAAATGCAATCACCATTGAAGGGGCCTTGGTTAAAAGGGAAGTGATAAAACTTGATAATCCAAGTACCTCAAATCAAAACAACAACGATAAAACAAGGTTTTGGAACAGAAACAAAAATGTTGTCAATGATGGTATAGTGGATGCAAATAATTTATGAACAAGACCATCTGTTTTTAATTTATCAAGTGCTCCACAAAACAATCCACAAGGAAATACAATTCAACAAGGAAACAACAATCAACAAGGACAAATTTCCAAGCAAGAGAACATGACCAATCAAAATCGTGGTAATTTCAATAATAATCTTGGCAATACCCAAATATCAAATCCGTCTAGACCTTCATTCTTTTCAAATCGACAGACTTTTACTGCTTTGGGTCAATCTCTTGAATCTGCTCTCAAGGAACTTCTTGATAATAAAGTTTTCACTTTGCCACCACAAAGAGATTATGAGCCACGAGTTAAACCAACATCATGGAATGACTTGTATTATTGCAATTATCATCGATGTAAAGGTCATAGAACAAACAATTGTCAAGATTTGAAAAATCTAGTACAAGATTTAATTGACAATGGTACCATTACAATTGAGGGACATCATACCAATGATGATCATCAAGCATTCAAAGATCCTTTGCCAAACTACCAAAAGGGGGAAACATCGGATACCAAAGCCAAAAGTATACATAATGTTGAAGACAATATAATCCGTCACATTCACACAGATGACAATCGGATTAATGTTATCAAAATCAAAGGAAAACAAGAATATCAACAGGTTAATGTAACAACAAGAGGTCAAGCAAAGGTTGTTTTAAAAGGAAGTTCATCTAAAACAACTATTTCTTCTCCAACTCAGTATAATCTGGTTGATCAATTGAGAAAAACATCAGCTCAAATATCCATTCTTGAACTTCTTAAAATATCCCCCATACACAAGAATATTTTAGAAGAAGCTCTTGTAAACACAACCGTTGATACTGATCTAGATGCAAACAAATTTCAAGCCATGGTGGGACATTTGTCTTCCCCCACTTGTCTTTCATTTTTCGACAAAGATGATGCCTCTATGACACATCCACATAATTCCTCACTCTATCTTGAAGTCATGATCCATAAACATCGAATTAGATGTGTCTTAATAGATGGAGGAGCTGGTTTGAATATTTGTACCTTAAAATTAATAAATGCCTTAGGAATTTCAGAAAATGAAATTGATCCATGAAGGAAGATAACCATCAAGGCATATGATGATGAAGAAAGAGCTTCTAAAGGATTAATATTACTACCTATCAGAGTGGGACCTGTTGTGAAGAGTACCTTTTGTCAGGTTCTAGATCGAGATCTATCTTATAATATACTTTTGGGTCGTCCGTGGATTCATGATATGCAAGCAGTACCATCAACATACCATCAATGTATCAAGTTTCCATATGATGGACAAGAAATAACTATACAAGCTGATTACAATAGTACCCAAACTTGTTCAAATCTTAGAGTAACTCAAGATGTATTTGTGCCACATAATAGAGAAGCTCTTGTCGTTTCTTCTTCCAATTTACAAGTTCAATTGCAAGAATTAACAAAGAATCTTGATACTAAGCTGAAGTTTAAAGACAAAGGGATAGGTGAATATTCACTATCTCTTTCTACTTTACCACCTTCTCCAAGATCACATGGTTTACCAACTTTATCAAATCAAAAGATTGCAACCGCTTCTACATCTCAAACTTCCGTGCCAATCACAAAGTTTGATGGAAAATTCATTAGAGCAAATACCACTAAAGAAGAAGCTGAAGATAGGGACATCCTAAATTGGCTATACAAAGATGAAGATGAATCTCTCTTGCACATTAAGTTGCCTAAAGAACAATATGGTAAGGGGTATGCTATCATGCAAAAGATGGGTTATGAAGGGAATGGTCCTATAGGAAAACGAAGAGAAGGAATTGTGGAACCAATTCAACCTATTTCAAAGCATTCAAGTGATAAAACAGGACTTGGATATGGTAAAGATAAAGAAGAACCTACTTCACAACAGACATCATTAATTCATGAAGGAGGATCCGTGTCAGATAAATCTCATGAATCAGTTTACCAATTGCAAAATAGTTCAGATACTGATTCTAATGAATATGAATGGGACACCATTTATAATGATGAATTTTGGAGGGATAAACAAGTTGATACTATACACAAATATGCACCTATTCTTATACAAGGAGAAGGCTCAAGGCCTCCACTCGATTATGTTTTACAAAGCGATCATGACTCAAGTGAGGAAGAATCAGATTCTAACAAGATTGATAATCAACAGGAGAATACTATCATAGACCTTGTCTACCATGAGGATGATAACCATATCATGACTTTGACAATTCAAGACCTTACCCAACCTAATGATCCTATGCCCTTAGTTTATCCATAACTTATAGATTGGGACATTGACGCACCTATCCATATTCCTACATTCAGTAATGATGAAGATGTTATAACTTTCCTTTGTTCCTCAAATGAAGAAAACAATTGTTTCATTCAAGAATCTTATACTCATGAGTTTGACAAGGAGAGTGTCAAGTCTCTTAGCTGCAAAGTAAATGAAATAAAAGATGGATCTATTGGTGAAAACCAAAAAATGGCAGTGATAGATCAAAACAAGAGAAAAGTAAAGAGCGAATCTGACAGTGAAAACCTTTCTGAGGCACTGAAGGATGAGAAACTTGACACTCTTCCCAAGTATTATCATGAAAGATCTTCTATTTTGATTGAACCAATAGAATCAATCAACATAAGTACAACAGAGCAGCCAAAAGTTTTGCAAATTGCAGCATCATTAATAGTTGAAGAAGTCCAAAAATTCATGCAATTCTTGAAGGATAATCAAATTAACTTTGCTTGGTCATATGCAGATATGCCAGGGTTAGATCCTAATCTGATAATGCATCACTTATCTATCAAACCTGGGATAAAGCCTGTAAAGCAAAAGCTTAGAAAGATGCATCCACATGTTGCATTATTGGTCAAGGAAGAATTAAAGAAGCTTTTGGATGTTGGATTCATTCGAACTATTGACTATGCAGAATGGATTTCAAACATTGTACCTATTTCAAAGCCAGATGGAAGGATCAGAGTTTGTACAGATTTCAGGGATTTAAATAAAGCATTCCCTAAAGATTATTTTCCTTTGCCTAACATAGACATGATTGTTGACTTAACTGCTGGCCATGCAATGTATTCATTAATGGATGGATTTTCGGGATACAACCAGATAAAAATTGCACTAGAAGATCAAGATAAAACAGCATTCACATGTCCTTGGGGTACCTATTACTGGAATGTAATGCCATTTGGGTTAAAGAATGCTAGAGCTACTTATCAAAGAGCAATGACAACTATTTTTCATGATATGATGCATACATTCATGGAAGATTATGTTGATGATTTAATTGCCAAATCTCACACATGAGAAGAACACCTGGAAATCTTGTCAAAAATCTTTATTATAATGGAGAAGTTCCATGTTCAACTAAATCCAAAGAAATGTGTCTTCGGTGTTACATCTAGAAAACTATTAGGATATATTGTTTCAGAAAAGGGGATAGAGGTTGATCCAGAAAAAGTACAAGCTATAATGGACATGCCTCCACCACGAAATATCAGTCAATTAAGATCATTGCAAGGAAGATTACAGTCCATTAGAAGGTTTATAGCTCAACTGGCAGAAAAAAGCTTGCCATTTACACATTTATTGCATAAAAATGTCCCATTCAAATGGGATGACAAATGTGAAACAACATTCAATCAGATCAAGCAATATCTTACGCATCCACCAGTTTTAATTCCACCTATTCCAGGAGAGCCACTCATACTCTATATTTCAGCAACAGAAGTATCTTTG
>VDFB02281492.1:777541628-777567521 GCA_007258455.2 Sequoia sempervirens
CTTGTCCCTAAGGATCCTATCCTTAGAGGTTTCTAAATATTTGGGCCTATATCTCAATTTTCTCTCTCTAAAGTCAACATTAGGGAACTATTACCTTGATTCTCTTGATTTCCACATAATGGACCTTGTGGGATGAAAATAAATTAAGACATAGACATTCAGTTTGAAAAGCTAAGCAAGAAAGTGTTTGTGGTAAAAAGAATCCATTGAGAAAAGATAAAAGATGATTGAACCCCACACATGTGCTTGTTCTCATGATTTCCAAAAAGGTCAAAATCCCAAAGCAAAAGTATTTGTGCAAAAGCTTCAAGTTTAGGTGTCATGCTCAAAAATCCATTAAGAAGTACATTAGGAATTGCAATCAAAAACATCTCAAGATAAGCAAGAAGTTCACAAGGTTTTATAGACTCAATCCTTTGAACAATCCAGATATGTATGCTCAATTTGAACCACTTCTTTAGAAGTAAAGCATATTCTTCAATACCTAGGTCTTGTAAATAAAAGTCTATCTAGGTTCACCTAGGATCAAAATCAACACCTTCATGCATCCCAAAACATCAATTAAATCTCATCTCGCAAAAAACTCTTAGAATCTTGGAAAAAATACTTCATGCTAGAATTTTTGTAATCCTAAATCAAAAATCATCTTGTTTGACTAAGTGTGTGTGGATGAATCCTTCTTCATACACTTAGTTAAATTATCACCTCATGGACAAGTTTATTCCAAGATAACATCCAAACATCTTGGGATTTGTAAGTTCATTATCCAAATCAAATCCAAACCAAATCCAAAATCCAAAACCTGAAAGCCCTAAAGTCTAGTATCCCTCCAAGGTTTCTCAAGAGTTCAATCATTCATATCATCCATCTTTCATTTATCCCATCATCACTATTTGATCCTTAAAACATCCTAGTTTGTCTTTTTTGTACCCAAAGTTTAGACCAAACTAAGGAGTTAGAGGTTTACCTCCCATATTCCTGAAAGTTGATCCTTATTTTATGGTCCAAACTAGATCTCAACACAGGAAAAACATGGAAGCAAACAAAGAAACATCCACTTCAAGTGACTTGAGTCAAACTACACCTAAAATCAACCCCATCAGATCTAACAATCCCCCACTCTACCTTCCTTAATTACCACAATATCTTCAAGATGGAGGTTACCAAGTGGAGTATGTCACCAACAATGTCCTAGGAATGACTCAAGATGAAATCATGGAGATAATCTAAAATCCTGATAACCACAAAATTGTCAACACAACGATGAGGCTTAATCCTTCACAATACATGTTAGCATTAGCAAAGGAAGGGGCTAAACTCCCTTCTGATTATGATGTGAGAACTATTGTGGAAAAACCCCTTGGGACTATGCCACCATTATCATTCACACATTCTTTCCAAAAAGTCATCCAACCTATCATAAACCCCACATCATCTCAAGCTCCAAGTCAACCTATGGTTACCAAGGGAAGTTCATTACTTCACACTCTTCAAACACATCCCCTTATAAATAACCAAGACTTAGATGCAAACAACATCTTGGGTCTACCAAATAATGTTCCTCAAGATCCAAAGCATCCTCACGTCCCACTCATTTTTCATGAAACCAACAATCCTTCCACTTTCACCACATCACCGACATATTCCCTTGATACACAAGTCTCTCTCCCCATGACTTCACAAGGACAAGTGGGTCTATTTGGGCAAGGGGGAATCTTTGATCTCTCATCTGCACTTTTTCAAGGAAACACACCACCCATCTTCCCAACATTTTCCCCTCTACCATCAACATCCACACCAATCCTCAATCAACTAATTCAGAACAATCCTCTAATTGTGAATCAAATCAACATTCCAAATCCTCCAAGCATGCCACTGATATCACAACACCAGGTGGCACTAATCCAAACCACACAATCAATCACTACCCCATCTATAACACCTCAAAATGTGGTCTCCCAAGGACCTAGCATATCAACTGAACCATCTACTAGACAACCCCTTATCATCACTCAAAAAACACTTCTACAACCACCTCAACAAATCTCATCACACCATCTGACACCATTCTAAATCCTCCACCTTCACCATTGAATCCAAACATAGAAAATCAATATATCACATATAAATATGACCTATCAAAAACATTTCAATATTTCAAACTCCAACAATACAAATACAACAATCTGCTCAACAAGGAACAAAACCAACAAACACAACAAACTGCAAGTGCAATCTGAATTGCTGCAACAACAACAACAAGCATGGCAGCTTCAAGTTGCATAATTGCTAAACAACAAATCCTGGTTGCTGCTAGCTACACAAACTTCCCAACAATTTCAAACAGAATTAGCTCAAACAAATATTTTTTAACAACGAACATCATCAGTTTTAGCTAGCACAACAATAAAATCAATTACAAACAACAAACATTGTTAACAATGATAATGAGACCAGCAACTAAGTGTTTTTGGCTGTAATTATAGAACATACCAAAATTTGTTGGCACAATAGGCATGCCTCTCATGCCATCACTCAAAACGACCACCTAAAACTGTTCCTAGGTTACAAAATAGTGTGTGCATGAAATCTGGTCTCTGTAAGTGCTAGTTATAAATCCCAATGTAACAACAAAATTTGCCCTTATCCATTGTGAAACATTGTGTGATGGTTCCATTCCACTAGGTTGAGATACCTAAGTTTGATAAATATCGAAGGACTAGTAACCCTAAAGATCACATTAGGGAATTTCATGTCCACTGTATGGAAGATGCATATGATGAGTCTTATCTAATGTGACTATTCCCTCAGAGTTTGGCTAGACAACTGATGGAATTTTTCTCCTGCCTTCCTCCTAGAATTGAAAAGTTCCAAGAAATTGTGGACTTATTCATATAGAACTATTCATTCAACATATGCATGGATGTGAGTCTAGAAGAATTATCTTCTCTAAAACAAGCCAAGGGGAAAAATTTGCATCCTTCTTGTAACAATGGTGATCCAAGGCCAACAAGAGAAAATGGGCTATGGTCAAAGAACAAAAAATTGGTACTATCATCACTAATCTTGAAGGGACCTTTTCCTTCCATCTAAAAATGCAATGCACCACAACATATGACCACTTGATCCCCAATGTGCTCAACATCAAAATAGCCCTTATTGCACAAGGGGGGACACCTACTTATCAAGGCAACCATCCATCCACTAGTTACAACAAAAAACCTCACAAATGGGAAAGAACAAGAATGTTACTAATAATGGTGTTGTTGACACCAAAGTTATTATTAGTGCCCGAAGGAAAAGCATGCAAACATATCAAAAACCGCAAGTCAACAACCAAAACAACAAGCCAACACATCATCACAACCATCCAACAATCAAGAGGTCAACAAATTGAATACTCAAGGGGGACCACCCCCAAGGAACAAGTATCCCCCTAAATGAAAATACACACCACTTGGGGAACCGATCGAGTCTATCATGCAATGTCTGGTATAAGAAAATCTCATCAAGATCCATGTTTATCAAAATTATCAAGAGCCTAAAGTTAAACCACCATGGTGTAATGAGAAATATTTCTGTGATTTTCACAAAATAAAGGGACACACGACATCCAATTACATGCGGCTTAAAAATTTGATTCAGGACCTCATCGATGACAAAACTGTAACCATTGAACAACCCGTAGGAAATCAAGATCTCAAAATATACATGAATCCAATGCTAGATAACAATAAAGGAAACAACAATGGTAAGGAAAATTATAATAATTTGAACCATGTTTACAACCGTGTTGTTGCATCCGTAGATGAGTGGGTCACCATTGTCAGTATCAAAGGATCCAAAGCTGACTATGGAGTCACCAAACATGATGGAAGAATTACCATTCCAAGATCATCCCAACCACCGAAGGAATTTTCCACCAATCCAAAGTCAATCTCCAATGGTTATAATATCCTAGAACAACTGAAAAAGACTCCTTCCTAGATTTCCATCATGGAATTGTTAAAAATATCACCTACATAGGGAAATCCTAGAAAAAGCATTGGTTGCATCCCTCGTCCCCACGGATCTTGATGTAGACCAGTTCCAAGCTATGATCGAACATATCACCACACCACATCTCCTAACATTTTATGATCAGGACTTCCCAATGCAACCATCTCATAACCGTCCACTCCATCTTGAAGTCCTAGTCCATAATAATAAATTCAAATGAGTCTTGGTGGATGGAGGTGTAGGGTTAAATATTTGTACTCTCAAGCTAATAAAGAATCTAGGATTCTTTGAAGATTTCATTGAAAGAGGTAAATGTATTACCATCAGGGCATATGATGGTCAAGAACAGGTGTCTCAAGG
This sequence comes from Sequoia sempervirens, assembly GCA_007258455.2. Taxonomy (NCBI): domain Eukaryota; kingdom Viridiplantae; phylum Streptophyta; class Pinopsida; order Cupressales; family Cupressaceae; genus Sequoia; species Sequoia sempervirens. Next base: position 777,545,988 of record VDFB02281492.1, read on the forward strand.
CACCATTCAACTCCCTATTCAAGTAGGGCCACCAATCATGGAAACTACATGCCAAGTCCTTGATCTTGAACTACCTTACAATATCCTTCTAATGAACCCATGGAACCATGGGATGCAAGTTGTTGCATCTACCTTCCATCAATGTGTCAAGTTTCCTTATCAAAATCAAGAGGTCATAGTCCATGGAGATCTTGAACCATTTTATTATTACAAGAATCTAGAGGCCAAGTACTACAAAATCCCCCAAGTCTCAAAGAATGATGAGGGACCCACATCTCCATATATAGACCCATCTACCCTAGCCTCCACTTCTAAGACAAAGACACCCTCCATTCTAGACATCTCTAATATTAAATTCATTATCCAAGATAATGGGTGTGGGGACTACAAAATGAAAAAGAGTGCCTTTGTAATAAGAGAGTTACCTCAATCTCCTCGATCTTATGGGAAACCCCAACCAATTGACACACCATCTCAAACCTTCAAAGCAAACCCCTCCAGATTCAAAAGGTGGGGGGACCTAAGTCAGGAAGTGGTAGATGAAAATGATATATCAAGCTTATTGTATCAAGATGAAAGGCCCATACATGATCTTCATATGGAAAATGACAACAAGGGACTACAATTAATGCAAGGATGGGGCTATAATAAAAATCAAAAGCTTGGAAAAAATCATAATGGCCTACTGAAACCTATCATTCCTAAGAAGTGTATGAAAAATCTTGGCCTTGGATGTACCCCTCCGAAGATAACCATACGTGGCAAAGGTTCCCCAATTAAAAAATTCAAAGCTCCTCCTTAGCTATTGGTATCCATAGGTTTACCTATAGATAACTATACCTTTGATATAACCAATGTGTGTAACAAGGGCCCCATCACTGACCTACCCATGTTATTCGAGTATTCCTCTCTTTTCATGATCAACACCCTATTTTTTGAGCCAAGTAACTAGACCAATGAACTAAAAATTTATCCCCAACTTATCGATTACAACAATGGGGACCTCCGATCTTAAACATGTTAAAAAATGATGTGCCTCTCTCTAAATTCATGCGACTGTGAGATACTCTACCATGTGGAGATCATAAATCTAGGTTTGATATTGAGCTGGGCACACATGCATACCATGGGGAAACGATTGAATTCCTCAGTCACAAAATAGAAAATTTAAGAGTAATATCTAGGTCTTTAATTGAAAACCACACTGTGGCACTTTCTAACCCGAAAATAGTAAAAACAAAGGATGTATCTAATAGGGAAAACCTCCTTGAGGCACCAAAGGATTAGGGATTCAATCTTCCCCTTAGTTTTTTTCACTAGGAAAAATCAAAAGTCTTGGTAGAGAAGTGCAACCCAATCAATATAGGGATTGAGGAAACACCACATATCACCTTCTATGCAAAATCACTTTTGACTAAGGAACAGGAGCTTATAGCTATGTTTCTAAGAGAAAGAAAGGTAAACTTTGCATGGACCTATGTTGACATGCTCAGTCTTCATCCAAATGTTGTGGTCCAACATCTAGTTGTTTATCTAGAGGTGGAACCATTAAAACAAAAGCTAGGAAAGATGCATCCATAGATAGCATTACTAGTCAAACTTGAATTACAAAAATTCCTTGATGTTAGCTTCATACGACCAATTGATTATCTTGAATGGGTTACAAATATTGTATTGGTTTCTAAGCCCATTGGGGGCATCTGCATCTGCATGGACTTTAGAGACCTAAACAAAGAATTCCTAGACATGATTGTGGATATGATGATAGGGCATGAAATGCTATCACTAATGAAGAGGTTTTCAGGGTATAATCAGATCATGATAGCTAAGGATGGTCAACACAAAACAACTTTCACTTGCACATGGAGGACTTACTACTAGAACATGATTCCATTTGGGTTAAATCACTCCAAAGCTACATACCAAAGAGCTATGATGCTAGTATTTCATGTCATGATTCAAAAATCTATAGAAGACTATGTGGATGACATATTAACCAAATCAAGAAAGTGTCGGGAGCACATAGCAGCGCTAGGATCCATCTTTGACAGGCTAGAAGAATAGAAGGTGCAAATCAATCCTAAGAAGTGTGTCTTTGGTGTGAAATTAGGAAAACTTCTAGGGTATATCGTATCAATGAGGGGAATCTAGATAGACCCAGAAAAAGTCAACACAATTCTTGAAATGGAAGCACCACAAACATTGAAATAGTTAAGGGGTTTGCAGGGAAGGCTCCAATCCATTCGTAAATTCATAGCACAACTAGCAGATAAGGCTCTCCCATTTCTCATCTACTCCACAAGGGGGTAGCATACAAGTGGGATGAGAAATGTGATCATTCATTCAACAAAATCAAAGCATACTTGCTGACACCACTAGTCCTCATGCCACCAATCTAGAACAAACCATTGATACTTTACATATCAGCAACAATAGCAACCCTTGGCACTCTCTTAGCTCATCATGATGAAATAAGGAAGGAAAGAGCCATTTACTATATTAGTAGAACCATGGTAGGACACGAGTTAAATTACACATTCATTGAGAAATCTTTCCTAGCAGTAGTGTTTGCTGCACAAAAATTCAGGCACTACATGTTGCCTCATTAGATAAAGTTCATCTCTAAAATAGATCCTCTCAAGTATCTACTTTCTAAAGCAATGCTCATAGGGTGAATGACTAAGTGGGTCATGATCCTAACAAAATATGACATTAAGTATGTAGAATGAAAAGCTATCAAAGGATAGGTAATTGCAGATGAACTAGTGGAGGAACCTATATATTCAAAGAACCAATTAGTATCAGAATTCCCCGATTCAAGTCAATCTTCAATCTAAGTATGAAAGATCACTGGAAAATATATTTTGGTGGATCCTATACATAGCATGGGTCAAGAGCGGGAGTCTTCTTCATCACACCACAAGGATATTGCATACCAAATTCATATAAGTTGTCTTTTCCTTACACAAACAACATTGCAAAATATGAGGCTCTAGTCATAGGACTCTAAATTGCAGTTCAGTGGAAAATCATGGCCCTTAAAGTTTATGGATACTCATAGTTGATTATCAACCAGGTCAATAATGAATACCAAACAAAGGATGATAAAATGACCCCATACAAGAAACTGGTGGAGAGCCTCAAGGAATTCTTTATTTTCATCACATTTGAGCAAATACCAAGGGAAAACAATAGAATAGTTGATGCTATGGTAACAATCAGATCACTACTGGATATCCCACACAATGTCCATAAACATGAATTCCTAGTAGAGTAGCTTCTCATACCAGCTTTTTAGGTACCAAATTATGAGTTCATTTGTGAAATCTTTAGTCCTAGTGATCCTTGGTACCATGACATATACACCTACTTAAAAATAGGATTCGTCCCTGTTGATATCACCCCAAACCTAAAAAGAACCTTTAGTTCAAGAATTCATCTCGTTTTGTGATCTTAGGAGACACCCTATACTGTAGGAGTATTGAAGGAACCTTTTTACAATGCCTTAAACTTGAGGAGGCTTTGACTGCTTTAACTGAGGTACATGGTGGAATTTGTGGATCATCTTCAAGTGGTATAACCTTGGCCAAGAAACTGTTGAGGACTGGGTACTATTGGCCTACAATGGAAAAGGAAGCTCACAACTATGTCTAACAATATTTACAATGTTAATAGCATGGGGACCTCATCCATTCACCGACTCAAGAGCTTCAACCAGTTATAACACCTTGGCCCTTTTCACAATGGGGGCTTGATCTCATCATAAAAATCACACCCACCTCATCCAATGGACACAAGTTCATTATAACCACCACTGAGTACTTCACGAAGTGGGTAGAGGCCATTCCAATGACCTACATCATAGGGAAACAAATAACCAAGTTTGTCCTAAACTACCTCATTTGTTGCTATGGTGTCCCACAAGCCTATATCTCGAATAATGGAACACCTTTCAAAAACTAGGATGTTCAAGAACTATGCCAAAAATTCGATATCCAACATCGCTTCTCCACTCCATACTACCCCTAGTGAAATGACCAAGCTGAGGATTCTAATAAAACCATCTTGAAAATCCTAAAGAAGACAGTCAATGAAGTTGGTTGTGACTGGCACTTACAGTTGAATCCCACCTTATGGGCCTACTAAATGAGTATCTACATTCCTACATGTGCAAAACCCTTCTCCCTGGTCTATGGATCAGAAGCCATCCTTCCCATTGAGATTGAGCTCCCATCCTTAAGAATATCATTGTAGAATCTGATTACTAATGAAGAATATCAGGTGTCATGGTTGAATGATCTAGAACTACTAGATGAGTGACACATGGATGCCCTAAACCATCTATAATTCTACTAGAACCATCTCAAAAGGAGCTATAATAAGAAGATCAGGAGTCAGACCTTTCAAGTTGGAGAGCTCATATTAAAGGAGAATCAGAAGAATGTTCAAAATCCAGACAATAGGGGAAAATTTGAACCCAATTGGTTGGGACCCTTCATCATCACAACAAGTTATAAATTAGGAGCATATCAACTATCTACACCTGAAGGTGAACCCCTATAGGAGCCTATAAATAGCTCCCATCTCAAAAAAAATTATGCCTAAACTTCCAAGGTATAAATCCAAAAAATCTAAAAAATCAAAAAACATAAAAATCCAAAAAAAAAAATCAAAAAAGGATTGGAAAACAAAGAAAGCAAATTTTCCTCTAGTGAAAACCACTTTAGTGGTGCTTTGGGCAAGTACCTTGGTGAAAACCTAGAAAATAGGTGCCTCATATAAATAAGCACTTTCCACCCACCATGATATGTATGGCTTGTTCTACATCATTCATCCATCACATTCCATTGATCCTTCCAACTCCCATTTGCATCTGCATCATAGCTTGATCATGTGTTTGTATCATGATCCCTCCTAGTACTACTTGGCACATTCCTAAGGTCAGTTTGTCCTACCTATATTAGATTAGTCTATTGCACCATGTTGGGGGCATGTTCTTATACCTACATTGGATTGGATTAGTGTATATTCTTGAAATATTCCTTAAAATCAAAAAGATCCAAAAACATTTAGAAAATCAAAAAACCCAAAAACATCCAAAATATATCAAAAATCCAAAAATAGGTCAAAAACATAAAAGATCAAAAAAATAAAGTTGTCGTGTTGAACTGTGGGTCTCTGAGCTTGAACGTAGACAAGGCCATCATCAATGTGCCCTTGAGACACATTAGGTCAGTCCTTTAGGAGTCTTTCATAATAAACGTGCAATCCATTGTTCATAATAAATGAGTCTATGTCAGTCAAACTACGTGGTCTCTACATATATAACATAGGCAAGGCTAATCTTTGATCAACGCTCAAGGCCCCTAGGATAGGTCCTTAGGTTAGGTTTGTGGTCAAAATATCAGAAAACACAAAAACATTGGAAATTTTGAAAATCAAAACATTTTGTAAAACATCTTGAAAATACCAAAAAAAAATAAAAATAAAAAAAAAATCATTCATCTTGTTTCACCTTCACCCACAATAAACATCCACTCATAATAAATGATCATCACTCCCAACCTTCGGTAAAACAATTGGAAACAACTTTGGTAAATCGAAAGTGAAAACTCAAACATCATGGTCTCAAGTCTAGGTCAATAGGTAAACAAGTTGGTAAACTCTTAGTATCAATAGCCCATCATCCAGTTAGTCCCAAAATTATCTGATAACATCATGTCCTAGGATGCATCTTTCCTACAATCGACATCAACGTCAGGCATCACCATAGTTTAGTCTTTGGCTAGAGGTATGAAGAACATTAGCTTGTTTGTTTACTTGATCCTTGTCTTGTTGATTTATCTTATTATGCCCATTCCAAAGACCTCTTGATGATGTCTACTCAAAATAATTTAGAGAGAAAGGAATGAGGCATTGATCATATCTTTTTTCTATGGTTTTTGTTGGATATTCTTGTAATATAAACTTGGTTGTGCTTACTTTATTTGGTTTGTAGGGAGGGTGTTTTGGATGTCTTGTTGACTATTACCTGGGAAGGTTTACTGTTTCTATGTTTTTGTCCAAGATATTTGAAATATTTAAACTGCATCCAAATAGGGTTTTGTATGCTAGGTGTGAGCAAGGATACTCTTATTTGTTTTTCAAGTCAAATTACATCGCATTAGGTACAATGTCATCCTGGTTATTTATACCTTGATGCATTGTATCTATGTGTGTTATAAAAAATTAGGTAAGAAAGCTCTTTATGTCCCCAATCTTTGATAAGCAATCATGTCATCATCATATTTTTAACTCAAGGGTTGATTTCTCTTTCTTCTATATTTTTTATACTAATACTAACATGGTATCATGATATTCAAAAATAAAAACATCTATATATGCATCCATCCTGCATCCAAAAAACATCAACATACTATGCATATCATCATAATATGAAACATCAATCATCTCACATACATTGCATTTTTATCCATCATAATATAGATTGGTTATTCTAAGCATCTCATAAACAATACATTTGCATAAAACATCCACTGCATAATCATATAAGCATCATCATAATCATCACATTGCATCCATCATACATCAGAACATAATATAAATGCATACATGTAGATCCATATACATCCATAACATACATTGCATCATAAAACATCATAATATAAAGCATCATACTATAAAAATTATGTGCAACCATCCTTTCATATCCATAACATAAAATAAAATAAACATTGCATCATATAAACGCATCATAAGTCACCTCATATATATATCAAAAAAGCTAAAGTTCATGATACATCAAAATCAGATATGTAGTATCATCATCGAATATACAAGAGGCTAGTCAAAAACTTAGCAATGAATGTATACACATCATAAATCAGGTTGTACAAAAAATGTGTCCAAGTATGCTATCAGTATCCTGAGTGGCCCTCGCTCTATCTCTCTCCATGATGGCTACCTTGGCTCTAATGGTGAGACCCTGATGGTCTCCCTGAATGTGCTGCATGAGGGGTCCTAGTAGGAGAAATCTGGCTCCCACCGCTCCTAGGCCACAACTCTATAGTAAATTACCTGGTAGTATAATTTCTCCTACATCACTCGGTCATACATCTCAGTTGGGACCATGGCCTATCCCTGTATAGGTTGGTTTTTTTAAAAAAAAAACCAAACTGATCTCCAAAAATACCTATGGACTTTAGCATTTCCAATAATTAGTAATCCAAAGGGATTGGCCAACAAATGAGTGGAAGCTATAAAACATCTACTCCTACACTTTGGGCTCTATAAAACCTTGGAGGGTTGTCCCACAATGTATGCTTAGGAACATCGCACAACTATAATCAAATACATTGTCAATAATAGATGCTTCTCATAAAATTGCTCAAGGTCCTAATACTTTACATAAGTTGGAAGCTTATCTATCAATGTTTTATACTTAAAGCATGAGAAGCTAGGACATCAACACAAAATAATTATAATGGTGTCCATATGAGAGTATGTAAATTAAAAGTGATTAGCTGATGAATCAAAACAAAAATTGAACCATAAGTTCTTTACATGAACCGGTGCCTTTATCCTAAGCACATAGTCAATATCAGCCTAAATAACCAAATAAAAATTCAACAATAGCAACTTACAGTCTCAAGAGATACTGTATTACAACATTCCCCTATTACATCCATAACTAATACAACTTATCAATATCTTAACACCTGATTTTTATGAGCTAACAATCTCATCCAAGCATTTACATTAATTATTCGAATTAATAAGTAGGAATGAAATCCAACATCCATGGATGAACAATAGAGAAAAATTAAAGGAATCCTAGATTAATTTCATTCATAACTCATAAAACGAGCACAAGGAGAGACAATAGCTATGAAATTGGTATTTCTTTGTATATACTTGCTATACTATTATCCAAATTAATACATAACTATGAACTCTTAACCTTAAGACCAAAAAATTTAAAACATACTTAGTATTCTCCTTACAATTCACAGTGTTAATTGCATAGACAATGAACCCCTACTTTCTGGCCTTGAATTCCTTCTTATAGAAATGAAGGAACAAAACAAGCCTAAGGCTAGAAAGTACACATGTCAAAATCCTATTGGACCACTAGATCAAAGATTCTCTCATTAAGTTACAATGCATTCCCAAGAGGTGGAAGACATGTGGGAAAATGAAAGTAGTCTTCATTCACTATTGGAGATATGGTCCAATTCTCAAAATGGGTATAACCGAACATTTACCTCAAAACTTGTGCCCATGCACACAAAGTGAAAGGAAGAAAAAACATCAAGAAAATAGAAAAAGATAAGACAAAAGAAAAACCACATCTGTAGCCTTGTCATCAATTCAACTTTGAAGAAGATGCACTATATTCCTCCATACTTTATCAAAAGCCTAATCTATACTAAATTTAGGCTATGTAGTGCATTCCCATCTATCTGTTATTCATCATGGTTGCAGACTTTCAAAATTTTAAATCACTGGCCCGCCACCTCTTATGCTAGACCCCCACTCCTTCCAAGTACCTGCCTTTCCATGCTAGGAATTCTTCTTTAGTAGGCCAGTCAAATTTCATTACTTCATCAACCCTCTATCTATAAGGTGCATACTTGGTGACAATCTGGTTAGCTTCCTTATCAAAATCTCATAGGATAGTCTCAACATGAACTAACATATCCATATTTATCCTTAATGTCTCCATATCAAATTTCTAACAAATTTTCATAGCTTGATCTGAAATAACTTTATTTTCTTCATTTTTCCACTCTTGTAGAGTCTTAATGCTACCATCATCCCTTAAAATGGATGGAAGAAGGCCATGATGAGATTCATGGAAGGATTTTACCAATTCCTTTATCTTGTTCTCCAATGTCTCAATATTTCCTCTATATCCCTCAATCTTATTTACAAGAACCATAGTAGGCTTAAACTTTTCAGGTGGATTGGGATCCTGCTTAACTTCGATTCCTATCAATATCAATTCCTACTTCCTAGGTATTTAGAGTTCCATGAGTGGAATAGTTCTGTCTTTTTCAATGTCAAAAATTTTGATGGCATCAACCATGGATGAATAACTATAGTGAATAATATTCAATTTTTTATTCACTCTTTTGTTCAAATGTTCTAGCATTGATGTGAGAATCCACATATTGCTCTTAAAAGAATCTTCATCATGACTATTACATTTTTCTTTGTATTCATTTAATTGCCTTAGAAATTCCTCCCTATTGATATCCCCTTTCGCATGTGGTCCTTCTGATGTACTGGGTTCTACTATTGAAATGGGAACACTTCCCATATTATATGGCACAATTTCCCATGAAGAGCTTACATCACTAGTAAACTATGGTGATACATCCTCTTGTGCAATGGTGGGAGATTCAACATCATTCTACTTGGGCTTTGCAATTTGTAACCTTTGCAACACATCCTCCAATAATACTACCTTTTTCTATAGTTGCATATTAGCCCTCTCAAGATCTCCATATTTAACCAAAAAGATATTCAATTCTATTATGAGTTTATCCTTTTTAGTAGTCACAAACTCCACAATGGCCCTTGTGAACTGTGCAACATGAACTGACATATTTGTAGCTTCTAAGGCCAATGTTTCTAACACTCTTTTTATTATAAGGTCTCCACTGTAGTTAGGTGCAAGCTCAACAATGTTTGACTTTCTTGTGCTTGGGGCTAAAGAACATATAGCCAAGGCTTCTCATTCCTCACTGAAAGAAGACCCATGTAATACAAGTGCAACTTCTTCTTCTATATTATAGAGAGGTCTACCACATTTCTTCATAGTGTCAAAAGCTATGGTTGAAGCTAGATCCCATTCTGGTAGTAACAAGATGCCACTAGTTCTAACCGATTCCCAACCCTCCTTTGTAGACATATTTTGGAATTTGGATCTCATTTTATTTAACACATTTTTCTGAATGATAGCATCAGGCAGTTCTGGGTGAAGGCTCCTTTCTATAGTTAGATTATTAACATACTCATCTATTTTAGTCTTGTATTCAAATTCCATAAAAGCTTGAGTCTTATCCAAGAATTTTGCACATGCCTCAACCCACAAATCATCACTTCCATTGAGCTCTCTAAGATCAACATTACTCAATCTTTTTCCCAATTGATTTATTTCCCTCACTATAGATATAGTGGGCACTCCTTCCTTCATTTGCTATATTGAAAACCAAATATCATCATCAAAACCTTCATCATCATAGTCCACTAAACTAGTGGCCACAATCTTTTTTCTTTTTAATGGTGGCCCTTTGGGTGGTATTTCACTCAGTGGTGGGGAATCAATATTCACAATTTCAGGCTCTACTAGCCTTGTTGGAGATGGGGGTGGTATTTGTGGCATAGGAGAAGGATGCTTGTGCTCCCCTTGCTAAGTGGGAATGTAAGCTTCATCAGGTTTCTTTTCCTTACTCTTTCTCCTTACAAAGAACTTTATCTATAGTTCCTTGGGGGCTTGTGATGTAGACTCCTCTCCTATAGTAGGGGTTTCTCCTCCACTCTATTATTCTACAATTGGAGCCTTCCCTTTATCTTTACTAATTACCCCTTTAGTTTCAAGGTGGACCACTATTGAATCAAAATTCCTTCTTACATGTTCCACCTTTTGTATTATATCCTCAGCCTCTGGGAGGACCTTGAAATCAGGTTTCTCCTACTTTATTTTCCTTTGTATCTTATTGAATGTGATCCACCTTGCTAATCTATTTTCTTGTTCTAAAGTGTCTAATATATTTCTTATTACATCTTCTAGATATTGGAAAATGTGGACATATTTGTAAATCTTGTTTCTCTCATTTAACCAAGCCATAAAACCTTCAGCATCATACTTGACCCTCTCAACTATCCTCTGCATGTGGTATGCTTTGAGTATTTCAAGGATGTTATTCTAACCTCCTTTGGTCATTACAAAATTAGAAAAAAAAAAAAAATTGAAGGAAAGAAAGATCCTTTTCCTTGGTTCAAAAAATGCTCATTTTCAATATTTCCTAGTTGCCACATAACCTCAAGGAATCTAATAATTTTTGGCACAAACCTCGACAACAAGTGAGGTGCTACTTTGGAACAATGTACTCTTAAGATAGTGTAATCAGGGTGTGAGATAACATCTCCCTCATTATGATCAACTCCTATCTCAGACCTTCTCTCCTTGGGTCTTAAGAAATCATGTAGAGCAATGGGAATTCTAGGTAACTTCACAATCAAAGCTATTTTTAGTTCAGAAGCAAACAAGTTCTGAAATGTGACATAATCATATGTCCTATCATCTTTGAACAAGACTATGGTCCAACATTGAATAGGAAAATCCAAGTCACCCCTTTTTCTTTCTAAGTCAATATTGTGTCCAAAGTAAATTGCACCCTTGGACAAAAACATGTGTATTAGCAATGAATACCAGTTGAACCATACCCAAAATTCACCTTTATTTTATCTTACCAATCCCTCATGCATTCTTTCATAAAGAAATCTTGCATAATCATACACTGCACAATATTGGGGATGCTAGATATTGGCAACAAAATGCATCCATGCCATTGGAATTCTAGAGATAGGATCATAGCCAATTATTTGGAAAATGGAATAGAAGGTCCTTTTGAAATAGGGAACAAAATAATTAATAGGGAAAATCTCCTTATCATGCGGTCCTATTACAATATTTCGACCTACAATTTCTACCAAAAATCTTGGCAAGATGTGGACTCTTAAGGAAATCTTGGTTTTATCATACTCTTGCCTAAGAGCATCTTCATTTATCTTATGCATTTCATCACTCCATTCAGAGAGCTTGAAAACAAGACCCAATTCCTCTTTAGTGATCTTAACCATTTATTTTCCATCATGCATTTTGATAGTCCTCATGAGTAAGTCATAATTAGCAGCTATTTCCCTTAGCAAGTCGACATCCATATAGACATTTGGCACAATTAACTTCCCCAAGTCACAATTGCAATGGTTTCCCACTGGGATACCCATATTTTTGTTCCTAAAGCAACTATAAAATAGTTCCCATCTAGTATAAGGCAATTTAGCATCCCTAGTGGAACATCTTCTATCGAATAGACCTTCTGCTATTTGAGGACCTCTGGGAATCAATTGGACTTTAGGTTTGTCACTAATTGAGGGTGGTAATTGATCCATAAGGTCTTTATTTAGACTCCTTTTGGGAGTGGAAGCTTCCCCTTTGGATGAAGACACTTTTACTTTAGGAGCCATAATGCAGGAAGTACTACAAGGAAGGGCTTTTCGGTTTAACTAAAAAAGGCCTACAACTTTTGTGAGGGTTTGGCATGAATTATGCAAATGAAAAATTAAAAAATTCTTCTTTATGAATGTCAAACCTTAAAAAGCCAAACCAAGAAAACCCTAATAGACTTAATCTTGAAAAACCAACAAGTTATCAATAATGCTAGAAGGAAAGCAACAACTGACTTACTAGTTTTCTCGTAGGTTGACAACCCTCATTCTGACGTCACAAAATGTTGAGAAACCACAACATGAGCTCCTTAAGTGTATTGAGTATACCTTTAATGTTGAATTATTCCCTTAAGATAAACATTAATAATTATGCAATTCCTTACTTCGGTAGCTTAATTTCCTTTTAGTTATTAAGGCTCACTCACATGAACTGGAATGGCTTGCTTGCCTTCAACTCAGTTTTGAATACTAGCCGTTGATCTTTTTGGATAGTTAATTGATTCATGATCCAGATTTGACCAACTTATTATGAAAGATTTGACTGTGTACAGCTGCAACACTCATCAAATGACAAGAGGCCACATGGAAACACTTGTTTGTAGTACGTGGGCTCCACCATCTCTTTGTCTTTATATCCATGGTCCACATGTCCTTTTTCCATCACCCCTGTGAGCCATAATTCATATGCAACTTTCATCAATGGGGAGATGGGGAGAAGCTTAGATTAGATCTCTCAGCCTCATCATACACACTCCTTAGCTAGCTGCAACTTTATCTTTCATACAACATCTATGGATTAGGTTAAAATATCTTTCAAGCATGTGAAATATATGCATATTAGTAATGCACACTTTCCCTCCCATGCCCCATGTTGAGATTTTAATTAAATACTTTCCCACATAACTATGCTTCCACGTTCTCAGGATTATTCCACATGGCAAACACCCGCTTCCCCATTGGTAATCTAGCAAGAAGGATGGGACCCACATGGGATGGTAGGGAATGGTCAAGATTAATTGATGTCACCCAATATCAACTATTGATTTAGTTGAAATTCAACAATACTAAACCTCAGGCCCATCATCAACAAAGATAGGTGGCAATCGCTCGCTAGCCCATGTGATTATTTTAATAATCAAGAAAAGCAAATGGGCATGTGGGGAACAGTCCAGATTCGGCCACCTCATTTATCTCCCACCATTTATTTTCTTTGATGACCTGCTACATGCTTCATCAATGACGTATGGCCCACCAATCATTCGAGATACGTGGCCTTCACCCATGAGCCCAAATGAATAAAAGTATGAGGGATAAAATGGAATGGGCATATGTGCTACAGTCTAGATCTTCTACACTAATCGAATGACACTCAATGGTTCTTCTATCTGCACATGTCAAAAATTGTTAATCCTAAAAGGGACCTAACTAGGTCGACGAAGCCACCCACGACATAAAAGACTTTAAGACTTTTTAGTGGGAAATATTCAACCCGACTAAGGGAAAATTCCAAAATAATGATCTAACAGGATAAAACAGTAAAATAGGACCAAGGGGCAGTCACTCGATGTCTTTTGATGTCAAGAGTTATGACTTAAAGGATTGATGACTGACACAAGGAGTCAACCAGAAATTAGAACCTAGGTGAGGATACAGACTCAAAGGTTTTTCAAATGAGACTTAGGTAAACCTAAAACCCCTTATACAGTAGTAGGAGAAAAAAACCATAGTTCATTAAATTCATCAAGATTTTGGAAATGGAACATAGATTTTTTTTTTTAGGGGTTCCATCAATGGCTTTGACTGGGGACGTATGTCTCTTGTAGGCATGATGAGATCTTAGACTCTATGGTTGAAGCAGATGAGTCAAAATACAAGAGATCAAAAAACCAAGGAACTACCCAGACTAGGTGGTAAGACCAAACAAGACACAACATAAAACAAACACACCTATATGCAAAATGTACAAAATCTACATTGTACATGGAATAGTAACATACTTAGGAGAAGTATGGTTTAAAGAATTGTCCATGTACTTGCAGTTCAAAAAGTTCACTTGTCAAGCTCTGGAGGAAATAGGAATACTCACCATGTGCACTAGCTATCAGATAAGGGCCCATCCATAATGCTTAAAATGATGTGTTTCATGCTTTGGTCTAGCTTGGGAAGCCTGGTTATATAGTTTTTCATTAAAACCCTAAGTATTTGATTGTAAATGGAGGGTTTGTTGGAACAATACTAAAGAAGCCTTAAATATGGAAAAAAATCATGAAATTTGGTGTTTTGTCATATGAATTATGATTGTTTGATGAATTTTTGTGAAGGGTATTGGAAAAAGAGGTCAAAGTGGTTGAAGATTCATTGAATCCCATAAGGGATTCATGGATTGAGACAGGTGTGTCCATTGTTTCAAATGGTTGGAAAGATTGAAAAAATTGGCCCTTGATCAATGTCATAGTGATGTCCCCTAAAGGGGCAATTTTTTTGAAAGCCATGGATTGTGAGGCTAGATTATTAATTCTATGTTGCATATCATTGGGTATGTGCAAGATCATCATGGAAAAAATAGGCCCTTAAGTGGCAAAAGAATCAAAAAAATCAGAGTTAGGCAACTTGATGTAAAAATTTGAATAAGTTATCTATATTATATCAAAAATATGTAAGAATATAATTTGTAGAAAATTGAATGTAGTTTCTAAACTACTAGGATTTAAAAAAAATAAAAATTATTTGGTGAAACTTTGAAATTTCAATGTAGTAGTACTTAAATTTCAGGGAAAAAATAAGAAGTAGGTGTCTCACCGACCAATCTCTAACCAAAAATAAAATGATAATATTTTTTATAAGATTTTAGATATAAGTAGAGGACTCCATGTCCCAATGTGATTCATATTTTTGTAATTTTTTCCAAGTAAATAATTAATTATAATTTTTTATTACAACTTTTAAAAAATATAAAAACTCATATGTCTAATCCACCTTAACTTAATAAACTTCATGAAATTCAATTCTTATTTTTTTAATCCTATAGTATGTGAAGCATAGTAGAATGTGACACATGTTTTGGATTAAAAAAATGTGATATTGTTTGAAATTTATAGATGTTTTTCAATCAGTCTATCAATAAGTACTTTAGTCGTAATTTGAATAGAAAATGAATAATGATTACTTATTAAATTCAAAGTAAAGCATAATTTATATTGGTGGAAATCTGAGAATCTCCTTTAAAAACTTTTTTCGTTTCATTAATTTTGGGTTAAAAAAAGTCGTCAGCCACATACCCATCATATTGCCACTTTTTGGCCCATCATGATCCTACACATACCCCATCATAGATCTCTTCATCATATGCTTGCACAAACTTATACATTTTTAGTAGGTTATTCTGTGGTATTCTAGCATCTAGACCATATACCAATCCAAATGGTGAATAACCAGTAGCCTTTTTCATAGTCACTCTATCTGCCCAGAGTGCCAATTTCAGCTTTGACTCCCAAGCCTTTTTGTTCTTCTCCATCACCCTTTTGATGATTTTCATCAAACTTTTGTTATTTGATTCAGCTTGAACATTTCCTTGAGGATGGTAAGGTGAAGAATAAGAAAATTTTATACCATGTTTATCACAAAAATATTTGAATTCCTCAAACCTAAAACACATGGCATTATCTGATATGATCTTTTATGGGGCTCCAAACCTAATGAGAATATTATTGAAGAGGAAACCTATCACCACCTTACTTATTTCCTTCTTGGTACGTATTGCTTCTACCTATTTCATGAAATAATCAGTGGCAACAAGGATCCATGAATTCCCTCCACTAGATTTTGGTATCTCTCCAATGAAACTGTGAAGGAAATCTAGGAGCATATCTAATGAAACTCCAAACAGTAGTGCCTTTGGTAACTTCAATTTCGAAGATTACCTCAAAGACACAAAAAACTATGTCCTAAAGTAGAAATAGACACAGTTATTTCCCACATTGATCCTTCTGAGAAAAACATATGTGAATTCAACAGCAAGCAACAACACAGATGAAAGATACTACAGAAAATAGAACACAAAGATTTTACGTGGGGAAAACCCTTTCGGGTAAAAAACCCCACTCTCCAAAGTTCGAGCCATTGTATTATTCAACAACAGAAAGTTACAATACAGTTTCAGGCTCTTAGCCTTTCAGAGATTACATCTTGTTCATTCTGGATACAACTAGTAGAAAACTCTCCCAAAGAGATCAATCATGGCATTCATGATCAAGAGAGATTCCAACACAACTCTCTTGTCCTCCGGGATTCAACCTCATGGTTTTAGAGACGGCTACCACTGGTCCTCACTCTATCATTCTCTCTCAGCTTCCTGGCCTTCTAGCTCCTTGGCTTATCACCTCATTATCTCTTCTCACTTTTCTACAGAATGTCCAATGCATACATATATGCATTCGTTCTCAACAGGCTCACTGAGAATCGGTTCAAGATCACACAACAACAATCTCCAGCTCAACAACCTTATCATCATAGATGTTTCCACTCCTGTGTAGATTTTTCCTTGCAGACCATTCAGCTCCATCGCAACTGCTACAAAAAATCCAACCACCAATCGTTTGAATTTCGCTTCCTCTGATTGGTCCACAAGCCAAGTCAAACAAATAAGAAAAATAATCCACTAAGTTCATGATGAATACTACTTATAGTAGGGCTAGTTAGTAGGATCTTCCTCAAGAGAAAGGTGCACTTGTGCACTAGGAGAGTCACCTCTTGGCTTAAATTTATTTCCATTGAACATAGAACCAACTCCAAGAGTTATAAGCTCAAAAAAATCCTTATTATTTCCCCAAAACTCCCACCTATCCTCCTCTCTTGAAATATTTAGTTCACTATCAAACACTTGCTCAACAAGGAAACTTCCTTAGTCTATGTTAGACCCTTCAACTTCATGTGCCTACTCATTGGTACTGGAACTACTCACTTAAATATTGAATGTAGGGGATGCCTTAGTAGGAGAGTCATCAAACTTACTTGATTCAGAGCTCCTCTTTACCCAAGTAGATTGTTTCTCTTTAGTAGGTTCAAAATTTTCCTTCTGCTCAGGATGCTTCTTTCCATAACTTCTAGTCTTCTTCATGATGTCAAATATGTCAAAATACTTTTTCTTATGTTCTTTTTGAGAACTTAACTTTACACTAGTGTTAGAGAATTTAGAGTCGCCACCTAGGATGCTAGGAAATATAAAGTGATTGCACTTTGAATTTGTACTTGTAACTTCAAAGATAATTTTAAACATAACCCAACACAAGGTGACATAATGAAACAAGACTTGACGCATAAGACTTAGGGTGATGTGACTAATGCAATAGAATTTAAACCAATTATTCTTCACATAATGAAAAATCTCACAACAAACACTTGACTCTAATTGCACCAGATCTACACTAGATACTTTAGACTTAGTTGTCCCCAACAAAGTCACCAATCTGTTGTTTATTTTTTTTAAGAACCAAACTGATCTCTAGAAATACCTATGGACTTCACCATTTCCAATAATCAGTACTCCAAAGGGATTGGCCAACAAACAAGTGGAAGCTATAAAACTTCTACTCCTACACTTTGGGCTTTGTAAAACTTGGAAGGGTTGTCCCATAATGCATGCTTAGGAACATCACAAAACTATAACCAAATACATTGTCAATAATAGATACTTCTCATAAATTTTCTCAAGGTCCTAATACATTAAATAAGTTGGAAACTTATCTATCGATGTTTTATACTTAAAGCATGAGAAGTTAGGACATCAACAAAAAACAAGTATAATGGTATCCATATGAGATTTTGTAAATTAAAAGTGATTAGCTGATGAATCAAAACAAAAATTGAACCATAAGTACTTTGTATGAACCAATTCCTTTATCCTAAGCATGGAGTTAATATCAACATATATAACTAGATAACAATTCAACAACAACTTGTAGTCTCAAGAGATACTGTATTACAACATTCCCCTATTACATCCATGATGAATACTACTTATCAATATCCTAACACCTAATTTTTATGAGCTAACAATATCATCCATGCATTTACATTAATTCATTGAATTAATAAGTAGGAATGAAATCCAACATCCATTGATGAACAATAGAGACAAATAAAATAAATCCTAGATTACTTTCATTCATAACTCATTAAATGAGCACAAGGAGAGATAATAGCCATGAAATTGGTATTTTTCTGTATATACTTGCTATACTGTTATCCAAATTACATACATAACTATGAACTCTTAAAATTGAGACCAAAAACTTTAAAACATGCTTAGTATTCTCCTTACAATTCACAGTGTTAATTACATAGACAATGAACCCCTACTTTTTGGACCTGAATTCCTTCTTATAGAAACAAAGGAGAAAAACAAGCCTCAGGCTAGAAAGTACACATGTCAAAACCCTATTGGACCACCAGATCAAAGATTCTCTCATCCAATTACAATGCATTCCCAAGAGGTGGGAGACATGTGAGGAAATGAAAGTAGTATTCATTCGTTGTTGGAGATCTGGTCCAATTCTGAAAATGGGTACAAATCAACAGTTACCTCAAAACTTGTACCCACACACACAAAGTGAAAGGAAGAAAAAGCATGAAGAAAATAGAAAAAGATAAGACAAAAGAAAAACCACATTTGCAGCCTTGCAATCATTTCAACTTTGAAGAAGATGCACTATATTCCTCCATACTTTATCAAAAGCCTAATCCATACTAAATTAAGGCTATGTAGTGCATTCCCATCTATTTGTTATTCATCATGGTTGCAGACTTTCAAAAGTTAAAATCATTGGCCTGCCACCTTTTATGCTAGACCCCTACTCCTTCCAAGTACTTGCCTTTCCATGCTAGGAATTCTTCTTCAGTAGGTCAGTAAAATATCATTACTTCATCAACCCTCTATCTATAAGATGCATACTTGGTGACAATCTGGTTAGCTTCCTTATCAAAATCTCGTAGGATAGTCTCAACATGAGCTAACATATCCATATTTACCCTTAATGTCTCCATATGAAATTTTTGACAAATTTTCATAGCTTGATCTAAAATAACTTTATTTGCTTCATTTTTCCACTCTTGTAGAGTCTTAATGCTACCATCATCCCTTAAAATGGATGGAAGAAGGCCATGATGAGATTCATGAAAATATTTTACCAATTCCTTTATCTTGTTCTCCAATGTCTCAATATTTCCTCTGTATCCCTCAATATTATTTACCAGAAGCTTAAGCTTTTCAGGTGGATTGGGATCTTACTTAACCCCAATTCCTATCAATATTAGTTCCTGCTTCCTAGGTATTTAGAGTTCCATGAGTGGAATAGTTCTTTCTTTTTCAATGTCAAATATTTAGATGCCATCAACCATGGATCAATAACTATAGTGAATACTATTCAATTTGTTATTCACTCTTCTATTCAGATGCTCTAGCACTGATGTGACAATCCTCATATTTCTCTTAAAAGCATCTTCATCATGAATGTTATATTTTTCTTTGTATTCATTTAATTGCCTCAGCAATCCAATCCCATTGATATCCCCTTCCACCTGTGGTCCTTCTGATGTATTGGGTTCTACTATTGAAATAGGCACACTTCCCATATTATATGGCACAATTGCCGATGAACTTACATCATCAATAAACTGTAGGGATACATCCTCTTGTGGAGGGTGGGAGAGTCAACATCACTCTTCTTGGGCTTTCTAGGTTGTAACCTTTGCAACACATCCTCCAATAATGCTACATTTTTATGTAGTTGCATATTATCCCTCTCAATATCTCCATACTTAACCAACAAGTTATTCAATTTTGTTTTGAGTTTATCATTTTCAATAGTCACAAACTCCATAGTGGCCCTTGTGAACTATGCAACATGAACTGAGATATTTGTAGCTTCTAAGGCCAATGTTTATGACACTCTTTTTATTATCAGGCCTCCACTGTAGTTAGGTGCAGGCTCAACAATGTATGGATTTCTCGTGCTTAGGGCTAAAGACCATATAGCCAAGGCTTCACATTCCTCACTGAAAGTAGACCCCTCTAATGCAAGTGCAACTTCTTCTTGTGTATTATAGAGAGGTCTTTCACATTTCTTGATTATGTCAAAAGCTATGGCTGAAGTTAGATCCCATTCTGGTAGCACCAAGATGCCACTAGTTCTCACCAATTCCCGACCCTCCTTTTTAGTCATATTTTGGAATTTGGCTCTCATTTTATTTAACACATTTTTTTGAATGATAGCATCAGGAAGTTCTGGGTGAATTCTCCTTTCTATAGCCATATTATTGAGATACTCATCTCTTTTAGCCCTATATGCAAATTCCATAAAATCTTGAGTCTTTACAAATGAGTCATCATCTAAGAATTTGGCACATGCCTCAACCTGCAAATCATCACTTCCATTGAGCCCTCTAAAATCAACATTACTCAATATTTTAACCAATTGATTTGTTTCCCTTACTATAGATACAGTGGGAACTCCTTCCTACATTTCTTGTTTTGACACCCAAATATCATCATTGGAACCTTCATCATCATAGTCCACTGAACTAGTGGCCTCAATCTTTTGTGCTTTTAATGGTGGCCCTTCGGGTGGTAGTTCACCTGTTGGTGGGGAATCAATATTCACAATTTCAGGCTCTACTGGCCCTGGTGGAGATGGGGGTGGTATTTTTGGCATAGGAGAAGGAGGCTTGTGCTCCCCTTGCTGAGTGGGAATGCAAGCTTCATCAACTTTCTCTTACTCTTTCTCCTTACAAAGAACTTTATCTTTGGTTCCTAGTGGGCTTGTGTTGTAGACTCCTCTCCTATAGTAGGGGTTTCTCCTCCACTCTGTTCTTATGCAATTGGAGCCTTCCCTTTATCTTTACTAATTACCCCTTTAGTTTCTAGGTGACCCACTATTGAATAAAAATTCCTTGTTACATGCTCCACCTTTTGTATTATATCCTCAGCCTCTAGGAGGACCTTGAGATTAGGTTCCTCCTTCTTTATTTTCCTTTGTATCTTATTGAATGTGATCCACCTTGCTAATCTGTTTTCTTGTTCCAAAGTGTCTGATATATTTCTTATTACATTTTCTAGATACTGGAAAATGTGAACATATTTGTAACTCTTGTTTCTCTCATTTAACCAAGCCATAGAACCTTCAGGATCATACTTGACCCTCTCAACTATTCTTTGCATGTGGTATGCTTTGAGTATTTCAAGGATGTTATTCCAACCTCCTTTGGTCATTACAAAATTAAAAAAAAAAGGTGTACGAA
>VDFB02281492.1:777567621-777661016 GCA_007258455.2 Sequoia sempervirens
CACTACTTGAGATGATGAAAATTAAGGAATACAGAGACAGTGTTGTTCAATTGATAATGAATTCTGAAAATAAAGTAGCTATTAAAGCAGTCAATAGGTAGGAGAAAGTAAATATCCCAAATATCTGCTTGAGTGATGTACTAACAACTCCCCCACAAGTTGATCCTTTTTTCACTACATTGCTCATAAATAACAAATTGTTGAGGAATTGCATGATAGACTCTGGTGCTGCCATAAATATTATGCCAGTAGGAGTTATGAAGTAGCTTGGCATGTGGGTTGATACTAATAGGGGAAAGTGCTATGCAATGGATAACATACCTGTTCCTATGATAGGTATTATGAGAAATGTTGAAGTCAAACTGGCTACTTATCCACAGGTGACTTATAATATAGATATAACAGTAATTGATAACCCTCCTCAGTTTGGGATGCTTTTATCAAGACAGTGGACAGCATCAGTGGGGGGAAATATCTAGTTTGATTTGTCTTATGCAACTATTCCAGTGAATGGTCAGGAAGTCAGGTTGTATAGGGAGCCAAGGATGAGCCAGGTTGTTGATTGTGTGCCTCAAGATCAAATCAATTGTTTATGTGATGTGGATCTTGGAAATTTCAAGATAGAATCAGCCCAGCCAGAGTTACTCAGTACTGATCCAGTTGAAAAGTATATTGTGCATGACTGCAATGGTGTGTGGAAGATGTACTTTGGTGGAGCATGGGAGCCTGAATCATTTTATTGGCCAGAGTCATCAAAACAGCGTACCTTGGATATAGTGAATAAATTTATTGATACCATGCAAGGGAAAATATATAAGGACAATGGCGATATCACGGATGAGCATCATGATACTAATTATACACTGCAACTAGTAGAAGATGAGACATGTGCAAGTAAATATGATTCCTATGATAGCCTGCATAAGGAAGATGAAGATACAAGAGAGTTGTCTTGCATAACAAATTGTGACAGTGTATTTTATGATGGGTCTATTGAGTATTCAGATTTTGATTTAGAGCATGGTGATTCTTGCAGTTCTTGTGATGATCAAGAGGAAGAGTCAATGAACAACACAGGTCCATTTGATAGTGAAATAATACCTCCAACTACAGTTGAAAGGCATGAAGACACATTCAATGATGAAGAGGTTTGTACATCTGAAAATGGTTTCTGAACTTTTTCAAAACCTTGTACAATGAAGAGTTAAAAGGGACTGAGGTATGTTATTTTGAAATTTTTTAACTCATATGGAGAAGACATTTGTCTGCATACCAAGGATGATATAATTCCAGCATTGATTGATTCATATATACATGATGTTGAAGATGTGAGTCATATTCAAGTATTGTCTCCAAATGACGATTTGAAGGAGGTGAAAAAGGTCTCAGATTTGTTGGTTTCAGACAGTGTTGATATAACAAAACTTTTTGTTTCTCAAGAGAAGCACTTTGATGGTGACTTTTCAATACAGCTGGGAGAGTGTTTCATGATACATAACAGTGAGAAAGATAATGAATAATTTTGCATTGAATATGTATGTACTTTTTATATTGAAGATAACAGAGGTTTGTCCCATGCTGATGAAGAATTTGAACTGTAGAATGGTGTAGGGATTTTGGGCCAAACTAAGCATGATGATTCTCTAAGAACTTTCAATAACAATGACAAGGAAGGTTGCATGAATGTCTTCAGGAGGAATCTGATGAACTCAAGGCAAAAACAAGTATTTGATAGAGGAAAGTATGGTTTGAGTTTCAGACTGTAACTGTTCAAAGCTGATGAAGTTGAAACACAGAGGATTAAGGGTTGTTAGTGCATGTACAAATCTTGCTTATCCTCTTTAAAATTATTTTCCATGCACAGTAGTTTAGGGTCATCTCCATTTCATTCGTCTCCATCATGTTGCATGATCTTAAAGCTCACAGTAATCTCTACTCTACTCACCCCGAATATCTAGATCCCTTGCAATGATCTTACTATCATTCATCCCCGGATAAGACCCTTTGTTAGAGCTGTAAAATTATGAATAAATTCTAGAGTTTTTTCTTGCCTGAGTTTCCAAAATAATTATCACCATATGCAAGGCCTCTGGTTATAACATTCTACTCACATTTTCCTATATAGTCTCACAAAATCCATGGGTCATGCATTTCATATTGCATTTCCCTACTCGGCATAGGTTCATAACCATCGCCAACCCATGATGTTTTTATTATGGATGTTTTACGCAAGCATATCGGCATGACTTCTTCACTGTCACAGCGATCAGAATTCATCTATTGTTCCGTTCGACAGGACTTTCACATTGTCTCGGCGACAAAAAATTCATTGGCAAGAGCTAAGGGGTCATCGGGGTAATGTTTCACCAAAGGTATCTTGTCTCACCGACTGTGCGTCGAACAGTCTTATCAGAAAAAGTTAACACTTCGATGAAAGGTCATGGCGATCTCATGGTGTCTTACCGACTTGGCACAAAAGGCTTATCAGTAAGAGTTACTCACATTCAGAATAATGTTTTATCGACTTTATTGGGTCTTGCCAACGAATGGTTTTTATCATGGTCTTATAAGGGGGAGTCTTACCGAGCAACACATTGAAGGATTTCTTCGGCCAAATATTTTGTATTCGGTGTGAGGTCATAACGAATTCAGATTGTCACACCGACTAGTGGTGGAAGGATGCGTATATCGGTAAGAGTTAAATTTTTCAGAGTGAGGTCTTGGCGAGTGACCTCTGGTCTCGCCGATAATACACATGAGGACTATGTCGGTATAGGAATTGATTTGTCTTAGAAATGATTAAAGTAAAGACTCGAAATGATGGCCGATGTGTAAATACTAATCGGTTGCTTTGTGACATGGGATTTTATTGAATACTCTGATTGTTGCTTGGATTTTGAAGCGATGTGTCATTAGGATGCATATGTATAAATATTCACTCCCAATTTAGCAATAGAAAGGGGCTATTAGATATTCGAGATCTGATGGGTAGATTAGGAATGGATATAGTAGAATAAAGTTCTTATATTAGAGACTATGATGCATGTTTTCAAATGGCGATTTCAATGAAAATCAGTTGGTGTGGCAATTCATTGATGGTGTCAATTGTCTTTTGAGTTTATTAAAAAGTATTGCTAGGTTGTCACCAAGTTGATTCTTTCTGGTTGTTTAAATTGATATAGCAAGATTATTTTTTAGTTTATCGGTGCACATTTGTTACTTATCTCTATGATTAGTGATTGGTTCTTTTTAAAGGGAGAGAGATTAAATCCCTTTTTTGGTTGATCACAGTAATCAAGGAGATTCATCTAGATTATTAAAGTAGAGCTTAGTAGTCACAATCTTTCATGTTTATACAAGTTATAAATAGAACATATGCCAACAATTTGAGTTTTTGCTTGAATAAGTTTCCCACTTATGTTTCATTTGACTCCACATACCCAATAAGGCATTGGTCTCTATAATTTCATCATTTAGATTCATTCATTTCCTTTACATCTGTTAACTGAACATATTAGGATTTAGCTTTAAGTATTGCTATACATTTTGTACCAAGCTTGATTTCATTTGTTCACTTCCATCTGCCATTGTGGAAAAATCATTGCAAGAAGAATAATCATAAGTGAATTTTTCTTCATTCAGATAGGTACACCCGCCTAGGTTTAGCCTTGTAGCACCTAAAAGGTAGAAAGCTTAAACCATTTAGCTTTGTTTGTTTACCTAAAACATACCAAAGAGATTAGCAGCCTCTTAGGGTATGCTTTCTGCAATGTTTTGAGCTAACACAAGTCGAAGATATGAGTGAGGCTCATAAACTGGATGCTTTAAAGGAAAGGATAGAGAATGAAGAGCACTTTCAAGTGTTTTTATCACTCTATAGATCCAAAAACTTGAATGGGGCTAGATGAGCCAGTTTCTGGAATTTTAATTGTACCTTGGATAACTCTCTGTCTAAGGATGACAACGTGGGTCAAGGATGATAGTATGATGTATTGGCATCTCTTTGGTTCGTTGGAATCCATATAGATAGAAAGTGAAAAGTACAATGTGGGAAACGAGAAAACCTACTAACTACCTAGCTGAAAAGGTTTACCAAAATGAATAGAATAATAAAGTATGAGAAATAAGTATATAAGTGGTAAAGAAGGTAGATGAAAGTAAGGGTGATGAAAATCAACTCACTCAGAGTCTAGTTCACCAATGATCTCCATGCACATGTTCACCTACACATAGCCAAGAGAGGGACAAATGTTGGGTTGTATAAGGGTTTACCTTAGTCAAACCCCCACTTTGGTGTTTCCACCTCCATGGACAGCCAAGAAAGCCACAATGTAGAAAATACAATGAAGAAAATAGAAAGGAGAGTACTAAACACTACAAAAGATACAATGCTACTCTATCAAACCACAACAAGAGAGGATAGTGAAGCAATACTACCTCAACCCAAAGGAACTTAAGGCCAATGAATGAAGAATGCAAGTCAATGAGCTTGGAAAAGTTGACACAACTACAACGATGATGAAGGGAGGTCTCACAAGAATCCAAACTCGTAGCTTCTATGGTAGTACAACACGTACAAAAATGAAGTTTTTGGAGTAACAAGTTGATGTAATGCTCAAGAGAGTGTATGAACTGCTAAAAGATCAAGTGAATTGCTAGAAATATTGTAGAATAATGCTAAAGATATCATAGAAGATGGAATGAGTATGAAATGGATGCAATTGAAGATCAAAATGAGAGGGAAAGAGTTGTTTTCAAGCTGGTTGGTTGCCATAGAGGTGTTACATTTCATGCCCAATGGAGAATGTAATGTCCCTATGGACACCAAAGGAAGGAATCTATTAGGGATGGAAACGTATCATGCAAACATCCATGCACCATGCTCGTGTCCTTGACAAATATTCCCCCACCAACACAAAAAATAGGGGCCAAGTGGATGTGAGGCAGATGGGTGATGTGGAATTTCACATTCGAGTTTGATTTTCTAAGGTGGATGGATGTAAAAGGGAAATTTACACAAGGGGTGCAAATTCACTCATTTACACACTTGAAATGCAAAATGTTATGATAATAGAAATGGAAATAGCAATTTGCAGGCATATCTGAGAAAGGAAGAATGGTATGTACCTATCATAAAAAGTAGGTTTTGACCTATGTAGAAAGACTAGTTCATCCTAGGGTGAATGGGTCCTAGTGTAGGGTTCTAAAATCTAATTTTGTAGTGCTTAGATCTCAAACCTAAAGTTTTGATTTCTCTAGGTTTTACTGTCAAAAAACCAGAAATAAAATATATAGATGATTTTCTATGGCTTGACAAAAATGTTGACAACTTTGCAAAATTGCTAGTTTGACCAATCTTCAATCCTTCTTCACCTATAAATATACACATACAAAGAGAGAAGAAAAATGTTTATTTTTGGGTGAATAGGGGTTTGCCTTAGTCAAACCCCATGCTGGTAATTAAACCTTGTATCGAAATGATGATAAATGGAAGGAATTGATGAATGAACAAGGCTATGTTACAACTCACCAAACCCTTAATGGATTCCCTTAGAGGAATAAATTCTAACACATCTCTCTAAGGATTGGATCTTGCATGAATTGGCTTAATTGATTGCTTTATTTGATGCTTAAATTCTTGCTTGAATTCTTGAAACCTACATCATAATGTTATCTCCAAGGCATGACATGAACACGCATGAATTTTGGCATGATATGATCTTGATTGCTATTGTATAAGATTGATAATGCTTCTCTTCAATTCTCTTAATAGTAATTTTTCTCTTGTGAAATTTTGATAATATGTCTTATATTTGAATTGATTAAATAACTATATTTATAAGTTTTTATCTAATTTCCCAAAAATTAGATTCCACAAGCCGGCATTTGAAACTTGAATTTGAGTCATTAAAATTCTACTAAAAACATATTAAAAATTGTGTCCTGGAACTTAAATGGGACCCATTCGGAAAATGGGTCCTAGGACCTAAATCTAGGACACTCAATTTCTAAGGTGTTTAAATTAATGTTGTAAATTGTTTAATATAGGATTCCCTTTAAGAAACTAGGAATAATAAGGCTTTGGGATGCATAATTTAGGTAATTAGAAGCTTAATTAAGTCCAATTAATTAAGGGGATGCAAACATAGTGTGAAATTATAAAGGTGTACAATTTTCTACACTATATTTAGCCCCCACTTTAGTGAGAGTATGAGTCCACACTCAAACTCACACTAAAGTAGATGAATAAGTCAAGATAGGTCTAGTTGTACAATTATTGCAAAAATATGATGGCAAAGATCAAGGAGGATGATCAAGCCCCCAAGATAAAATATCTCGTGGAAAACCAAGAAAGGAACAAAGAAACACATGCATGTAGCAATGAGACAAGATACACAATCATTTGATGTCAAAATTAATGAAAATATGAAGGTGTGTATCAAGCTTCAACTATTTGAAGGTATGGATCAAGCCTAAGTTGTTTGTCTAAAATTACACTCACAAGGGCTAGTGTATTCTAATATACACTAGGTGAGCCCCAAGATAATAGGGTGATAAACACATGCTAGGTATACAAGGTATGAACTCATAGAAAGGTGGTAGATGGGCAAGTCATGCAAGGTCTACAGGTTCCCATACATCAACAATACCAAAAGTTATACTCCCTGATAACTTTGATAAGATGCCACACAAAATGGTCATAGGTTTCACAAGGCACCACTAGTAAGAAAGTTGTATTATGCTTGGTGGCCAATATTTAGTTTTAGGATAGTCAAATGGATTTTTATTAGTTCATGAAATATCACACCTTAGGGAACATCACACTTGATATCACCACTAAGAGAGGAATAACTGAGGGATAAAATATTCATACCTTAGGGAATGCAAGCCATAGCATTGCCATCAAGAGGAATGTCATATGCCAAGAAAGGTAACACTCTTGAAGGAAATAAAACCCAATGTCACCATCAAGAAGACACATCACATGAATTTAGAAGACTGCATTTTGAATAAAGTGTCTCATTATGCAAGAAATGAGTGGGAGGCCTAATGCCCCCCATTTTAATGAAATTTCTAAATACCATGTTGTGAGCAATTACTTTAAAGTAGAACATGATAAAGTCCAATACATGAGAGCTTATTTGGAAAGCCCTATGCCAAACATATGTTTCCAAATAAAGATACATCATGGAAAGAAGGTTTCCCCAATATGTAATCCTAAGATAACACACAAGGGATCTATAGATTTTGGGTTAGCACATGTATTGGCTATAGTGATATAATAGATCTTGGAACCATCATCATTCTCAAAATACTCGTAGAACAATGAAAAAAAAGGAGGAATGCCACATAAAGAGATAGAAGACAAAAACTCCTTTTGGGTCAACATGGAGGAGACCTAAATGTCTCAATGCTTTATGTCATCCCTAAAATGAAAACACAATACAAGTAAAAGGATAATGGTTACGAATTATAGAAGAATGTAGATGCAAATAAAATAATTTCACATGTTAGCTTCCTTTGTATCCTTACACCAATGGAGTAACAAGGGTCATCCAAAGTAAGCTCACAAAATAAAGACACACCAAGTAGCATAGCATGGGGGATCACATTACGCATATGAAATCACACAAAGATCATGAATAGACATAAAGCTAGCATGACACATGCATCCTAATCTTGTTCATCATATACAAAAGGTGGATAACTAGCCAAAGGGGAAACGACGAGTGCCATACTAAGACAAGGCCATCTAACCCCTTACCCCCCCAAATGTAGGAAAAGGATGAGTCAAGATAGGTGATGAGAATGTTATCCATGCAAAATAAAAATGGTTTGCATGAAATGTATTACATGTAAAAGTGAGTATGCTACGATTCTACAATTATCACATGGAAAGGAGAAAAATGTGTACATTCTATCCAATTACATCAATAGTATCATTTTCATGTATCAGTATTTGTAACGCACAACACTCATCAGTAAGATTCCCAAGAGTTCTATGAAATACATAGTAATTCATGTTTGTAATTTTTCCTTTTGTATTCTCTTTAATAGGTGGCAGTGAAACCAAACCTAGATAGAGGAGTTGATCCATTTTTCATTTAGTTTTTATTATAGTGTGTAAGAATGGTAATTTTTTGAGTTTATAGGGCTTGGGTTTCTTACTTGATTGGGCCAATTGTTGAGGTGGAGGAGGGGGAGGAGGATCTTTATATCCTAGTCCCTTGGTATCTTTGGATGGTTGTTTTTCTAGCAATTGATGGATTTTATGTTCATTGGTTATGCCACATCCTTACTTTCTTAAGATTTTAAAGCCTTGGCCATAATTATCTTCTAATTTGATAGGTATGTTGGTAACTCAACGACCATAGGATAGAAGAGTATCACTATTATCCTTGTTAACAAGCTCTTTCATGATTGATGGTTGAGGCTTGCTTTGTGTTTCAACTTCAAGATGCAAAAGGTTGAACATATCAGGTGATGGGATGATAGGAGGTTTTTGTATGGATGGATAGAAGGATGCATTGTTCTCAAGGTTATGTAAGGAGTCTTATATGAATTGTTTCATGATGTCTTCATCTTGGCCTAAGATGTCCACATCACAAGGAAATTCAATAGGAGGTGAGGTTCATGAGTGTTATCAATTGCATTTGGATCATCTCCAAAGATACCAATAGAAACATCGACTGAAGATATTAAGGGAATCCATATGTTGCCAAAGCACATATCCATAATGAATTTTGATGCAAAATTTTAGGTCTAATATATAAGGATTTACTTATTTTAGAATGAAAAAACCTAAAGATGATGTCATTTGAATGCAAATTTTTTATTTTGAACAATGCACTTGTTTTGACCAATTGATGTGAATGAAAACTACAAAAAGCTATAATTTCAATAACTAAAACTAAGATTTTCAAACAACAAGATATAAAGCAAACAAAGACAAAATTATGCCCAAAATTTTGGAAATTGACCTATAGAAGGACAGCTTCACCCAAGGGTGAATGGGTCTTTGCACAAGGGTTTGAAAAATTAAAGTCCTAGTTTCTGAGTTAGTGCTTAAGGTTTCTGTTTCAAGTTGCAAATAGATTCTTTCAGTTATAGATTTCTAAAATTTTATGATTTGATGGAAATGCAATTTGATGGCAAACAACAAGAAAAAAGACAACTTTTTTGATACAATTTTGATTGAAATTTCTGATGTATATGATGGAAAGATACTAATATGTAGACTACTATGTAAAATTAATGCAATATGTATGTAATGTTTTTGGATTTTTATGATTTTAAAGGATGAAAAATGCAATTTTGAACGATGCAAAATGAAAATTTGAAACCCTAAATGATATGTAGGACTAACTAAACTTAGTGTACCATTAGTATAGTATCTTGTGGCACCTTATCAAGGTTATTAGGCAGTATACCTCTTAGTATGGTTTTTTTGGAAAGACCTTGTAGACCTAGTGTGTGTTTTCCACTTTGCCACCTTATTACAGGAACACCTTGTAGACCTAGTGTGCGTCGCTCATTTTACCTTGTCTTGGGGGTTCACTTAGTGAATATCAGACTTCACTAGCCCATTTGTAACCTGGTTTGTGATTCACCTAGCAAATATTGGAATTTTCTATTGTGTGAGTCATTAACACCTTTTAACATGGTCACCTAGTATAATACAACTTTCTTTATAGTGGAGCCATGTGTTTCATGAGTGACATGTATGAATTCAATCCTCATGGAGAATTTTTCTTATTTGATGGATGATGTTTGGTATTTGAGACAATTTAAGACTAGGGTCTCTTTGCCTTCCCAAATCAAATATTTTAGTACTAACCTCATATTTTTTGTGTCTTTTATGTGTCCTCTTCATGTTTACATTATTTTTTTTCATTTCATCATCATTTTTATGTTCCATCATGTCATGTGTGTTCATTGTGTATGCTTTATATTTTTCGACATGTATGTTTGTGTATGTTGTCTTGTTACATATTATACATGCAAGTGTTCCTTTGTGCTTATGTTTGTTTACCATGGGATCTTGGTTCCTAGGGGATTTTGCAACCCCCTAGATACTTATTCATCCCATGTCTTCAACATTTGGACAATTGGACCCCTCTTGATATAATTTTCTACTTTAGCGTGATTCTGAGCATAACTTCATATTCTCACTAAAGTGAGGGCTAAATGTAGTGTAGAAATTTGCATACCTTAATAGTTTCACATTATGTTTTTTCCCACCTAAATTATTGAGATTAATTGACCCCCAAATTACTTAAAATTGTGTATTCTAGAGCCCATTTGTACCCCTTTTCAATATATGACAACTATTGAGTAAATGCATCCCCCTAATATGTTTCCCTCGATATTGAGTGTCCTGGAAATTTGGGCTAGAACCCATTCACCCATGGGAAAATGGGCCCCCCTTCTTAGCCACAACCCATTTTTGGACATGTCGAAGTGGCAATTTTAACATTCAAAACACCACTTACAAATTTTGACTGTCAAGATCTAATTTTTGAGAAATTAAATAGATGCATATAAATACCTAGTATTTTCACCATTTGAACCTACAAGTGAAAGAATCTAGCAAGAGGCGGACATTAAGAGCATTCAAGATCAAGCCAAGATCAACATTTTCAAATTTTAATTGCAACAATTCAAGATTCAAGTGTCATGTAAAAGTGTTTGTGATTTTATGTTATCATGTTGTCTATATTTTGTGAAGGCTAACATATTTTTGTAGGTCTCTAAAGCATTCAATTATTCAAGCAAGCAAGATCCAAATCATTGAGGAGATTTGTATGATTTTAGTCATTCAAGGAATCCATTGAAGGGTGGTGAGTTGCAACACATTGTGATTTCATTATTCCTTCCTTTCAATTATCCATTTATCATCAACATTACCATTGTAGAAGTGGAAACATTACACAAGGTTTGAATAAGGGAAGCCCCTAAAATGACCTACAATTTTCTCCCTCTTTGAATGTGTAGGTTATAGGTTTGAAGAGCATTGAAGAAGGATTGAAGAAAAATTCTTTATCGTTGCATTTGTTGTCATACATCTTGGCAAGCCATGAAAACTCAATTACATAAATATCCAACAATGTTCTGATAGATTTACAAGTGGGAATCCAAAGCTCAAATCAGCCGTTAGAGGATCCCAAAATTTGATCAGGACACACCTACAAAGATCCATTCACCCAAGGGAAACCTGGTCCTCCTATAGTTCTTGAAACCAAACTTTTTGGTTTGGTACATATCAGTCTGCACTTTCTAGATCCACTTGCAAATTACTATTTCCATCTATTTATCTTCATGATTTTGCAATTTACATATTAGGTCATATAGTTTAATCAAGGCTATCATTCCAAATAATTTCCAATTCATTCCCATCCATAATTAGATGTAGATTTGAGGTTGATTTTCTCACCTTCATGGTTGATAGTCAATTTATTCACCTTATTGATTTGCATCCCCATGAAATCCTAGAAATGATGAAATTCACCATGGGTTTTGGAATTAAACTTTAGGTATCTACATTTTTATATTTCTCTTACTGATTTGTATCCTAATGTTCTTTGGAAAATGATTGATGTTAGTGATCTAAAATATTTGACCTAAGATCCCTTTTTCATCAAAACATTCACAATAACTCATAATAATGTTATATATATTATGATACATATATTATTCCTTAAAAATACAATAATAGATAGCTTTAGTGAAGATAAAAAAGATACTATTGTTAAATGAAAAAAAATCAATAAATAATATAAAATTCTAATCATTAGGTAGGTGTGACAAAGTTAAGTTGGTAGAATATTTCTATTAGATTATGAGTGGTAGTAATTCATAGTTATGTACATTAAATATCGATATTTTAGAATGTACAAGATAATGTACAGGTACTACAAGCTCTCAATAACACACTCTAGGATCTTGAAAATGAATATGTAGATTGTGCTCTTCTAATATGGTAGGTAGATCCATGTGAAGGCATGATTCCTATTAATCAATCATGAATATTTTATTCAACATTCCCAATGCACTCACATGAAATGATAACCATTATAGAGGGATTAACAACCTATTTTATTTTATTTAGTAACAATGCATGATAGATTACATAATTGGATTTTATTTAGATATGAATTAATAATTTAAAATTTAAAATTATTAATTTTTTTAGACCATAATCCTAATTAATGAATGTTTTCCTCAATTCATGTGAAGGGAAAAATAAAACCCTAAAATATTTAGTCAATAGGACTATATATAGGGGTATTTTCATTAAATGGGGAACCAAAAGGGGCTAACAAGTGGCCACGTTTTTATAATTCAATAAAAATTGATATTAGATGAGAAATTAAAGATAGTGATGCTCAAAATTTAATGTGACTAGAAAGATATTTGTACTTCTTATGATCCAATTCCTAAACTACTAATTTTATTCTAAAATGGTGGAGATTGAGAGGTTCAAATAGGGAGAGCACACAAAGTGCTCCATTTTATTTCACAAAAATATAACATAATATTTGATGTGATCCACCTAAATTTTTAACTTTTGTAAGTATTTCACAAGCTACTTTCTAAAGTGGAAAATTAGCTAACATCACATAGTTTATGAGGATATTTTTTATATTTTTTAATCAATGTAATAATTTTTATAATAGACACATGTTGAAAAATAAAAATTTGAGTGTGATCCCCTCTAAAAAAAGTCATTTTTTGAATGTGTATATAATAGAGTGTGGAATGTAAAAATATAATTATTTCAAATTTGGATGAACAAATAAAAAATGACACCCCCCCCAATATTGGTTGGCTTATGCTCAATTTTGAAGGCTCGACCAAAGGTATATTGTGTCAGGTGGGTGGGGGTGGCATAGTCTATGGCCATCGTGGAAAGATGGTTTTAGCTTATGTGGCTAGTCTAAGAGTACAAACCTCAAACTTTGTTGAGGTGATGATTGCTTTCCACATAATCTATATTATCACGAAGGAAAGTATGTACAACTTGTAAATAGAAGGCAATTCTAGAAATACCATAATATTATTGAATGGGAAGGTGAACCCATGCTGGTCCCTACAGGACCCTATACTCTTGGTATGAAATATCATAATGAACCATGATATCAATACATTTACTCACATGTTTAGGGCTAGCAATAAAATGGTATTTATTATGATATCAACCTAGGAGCTTTCAAATATAAATTTATTATTTGAGATGATATTTCTTTAATCTTGAGGTTTGTACATGACTTACTATCTAATGATAAAAATGAATTAGAACTATGAGCTCAAGCTAAAAGCTCTTTCAACTCATTGTGAACACTAGCATGGATTACATTTATGGGATTCCTTCCTTCCTACTCAGTTTTTTCATAAGCCTCCTCAACTTTTGATTGTTTATTTTTTGGGGTGTTGCTATAGAGTTCTTTGGTCTACTCTATGTGTTGTAAAGACTACCATGGGAGGATATCTTGTGCAGGACAAGCCCATATTCTACAAGGCTTGGAAGAATGAAAAATATGTTTGGACCATTCTCTATAGGGTAAAGTTGGCCTCCTATGTTGACGGAATGATGGGGCATGACCCCAATTTATCCATGGAATTTTCCAATTTATAGAATAAGGAAATGTTACTATTGGAGATAACTCCTTCCTCATTAACATTGATCTCATCATCAAGGTTACCAACCTCTCCATGGATGGGTCTTGCATCCCTCAAAATTTGAAGGGGCATTACCTAAAGGAAATGGAAAGGTTCTTAAAGAAAGGTGAAAAAGTGAATCAAGTACAAAATGGGTTTAATAGAGAAGACCTTCCAAGGGTGTGGAGTAGAATGGAATAGGTCCTCATGCAGTATGTAACTTTGGAAGGTAGGTTCAAAATATTCCACACCCACCTTTCCCCTATGTTGAATCATTTTCATTACAATGTTAAGATAAATTTTGCATTTTGGATTTTGTCTTCTCTAGAGTAGTTGTTTAATGTTGTTCAGGTTAAAGGCTAAATTTTTTCATTACACCAAGGTTTGATCTTTAGGTTGTGCCACTTTCAGGAAGTCAGAAACCCTTCCTTTTCCTTTGTTATAAATGATTCCCTTATTATTGGTGACCATGTTAAACCCTTGGAGGGTCCCCCTCCCACCACTAGCTCTGAATTGACCTCGTCCCCCTTGGTGCATACTACCAAGGTGCGAGGTTAAACCCCTACCACTATAGTCCTTACCCTTAACTCCAAAAAGAGTGTCCATTTCTTGGACCCCACCCAAATTTCTATCTTTTATTTTGATAACTCTAACAATGAATCCTGGAACCCCACCCTTGTTGACTACCTTGTTGACTCCCCTGATGGTTCCCCTATTCATGAGGATCTCTCTGAAGTTTCCAAATCCCCTTAGTCCTTAAACCCCATAGTCCCCAGATATCCCCCACCCTCTATGTGAATCTAGATAAATGCTACTATGGAATGCTAGTTGGAGAATGAGGTATGTGCCAATTGAGTCACACTTAAACTTAAACTAAATGATATATCTAAGGCTATCAATATTTAGAATGAAATCCTCAAGTGGGGTAAAAGAAAGAAGTTGGGTACACGAAGAGGGGAAATTTTGGGCAAAACAAAAAGTTTTGTAGGAGACGCATAAGCATTTTCAAAAAAAATCATATGTGTTATGAATCGGGTACCTGAGCCTAAATCTAAACATGTACATGTTCATCTTCAGGTACGTGAACCAAAAATGCTTACACGTTATGAAATGCGTACATGTTTAGAACACATAAGCATTTCAAAATGTGTATGCATTTCGTGAAAGTATTTATTTTCTTAAATAAGTGACTATATTTCATTTTTCCTCACCATTTTAGTCCATGCTAGAGAAGAACAAAGGAGATCGCATACACATTTCAAAGGCCTTGATTGAAGAAAAATTTGACTGCCACCTCCTCCCATCAACACAACTAACCTCATCAACCTCCAGGTTGGTTGAATTCTTCCTTTTTTTTGCTTTATATCTTGTTTTTTGTTTTGTAATTAGTATTCAGTTTTTTTTTTGTTTAGTGTGTTTTAGTTCAATGTTTTATAGTTTTTAATTGCATTTAGAAAACCAAAAATGTCAATGAAACAAAGAACACTAAATTGTAAATTGAAAACCATAAAAACTAAACCTAAATTGGACCCATTTAACTTAGAAATAAAAACCCTAGAAAGCTTAGGTTACAAAATTTACATAGGTCCCTAAAAACTAATTTACACAGGTTAATCCTTGGAACTAAACCCTAAAACATAAACCTAAAACCCTATTTACCCTAAAACGTAAACCTAAACTCCTAAATTAGGTCTCCTCAAGGAGGCTTAGATTACATTTTTTATTTGACATAACCTTCTTTGTATGATTTTTACTCTCACTCATGGTTCTTAGTTTATTTAGGGTGGAAGTGATGAAAAGTTCAATATTAGGGGCATGTGATATAATAGAAGAGGTAAAATAAGGATGTGTAGTAATATTTGATGACATAGCATGTAGGGAGGAATCACAAATTATAGTCCATACATTAGGTACACTTTGGTATGTCGTTGGTGATCCACACAACTACCAATGAAATTCATAATTGACTAATAAAGGAGGTACAAACAATCGATGCATAGATCTATATATTAACCAACAAATTGATTTAATTATAATATGTTCACATAATATAAATTTGATAGCTAATTTTATCTCGAAAAACTTCATGATTGTATAATTTAACTTGAGAAAGTGTACCAATGAAGTAAAATAATGTACCTCATGTGAAAATATGTGCTTGATTTAATAAGTTTATATATCATGATGCTAGTTGATATGAGCATGCAATCACTCTATATCAATGTTATTAGCTTATATAGTGTATGATGTATTCTCTTAAAAAAACATAGAAATGCAAGTCATACTTGTTAATCTATACTATGTGAAATATGGATAGAGCTAGACACATAAATGTTATTAAATCAAATAAATATTAAAATGTGAAGCATGAATGATTTCTACCCATTTCTCTTATTTGGATGAGATCCTTTGTGAATTATGTAAGGATGCATTATGATCATATTTAAGCCTTAATTTATAGGATGTTATTCATAATATCTATAGGTTGTGTGTAATCTAATTCCTATTTTGACTCTCATGTGTAGTGGCATTGTTCTAGATTAGGAAAACTAAATGTTGTACTTTCTCTAAACTAGTGTATCAAAGCTAACTTGTAGCATGAACATTTCAATGGAAAATTCAAATTACTTATTTGAGAAACTTGATAGATGATTCATAAATCCAAGTCAATTCTATAACCAAAGGTTTATTTTCTAAGATTATTTATTTATTGAATTGATCAATTGATTCCTCACTTAGAGGCAGTTAGGCTCTTTTTTGAAAACCCATGTGTCTAGAATTTATATAAATATGAAGGAAGAGTCTATGCCATAGAAAAGTTTCAAAAATATATGATTAGAAAAAAAATTGGGTCTAAATAACTTTAGAACCCCTCTTCCTTTCTAAATCATCCAAGAGTGCTTAGAGGTCAAAATAGGTTCAAAATCCATCGTAACTCAACAACTCAGTTATAATTGAAATCTAAAATTCCTAATTGTTGATATATTGAAGCTATTCCTAGAATGCCACATATTTTATTCAAAGCACTAAGTTTAGGTGGTAGGGTTTCTAATTTACTTGTAAAAAATTATTCATGTGTCTTCTATATGTTTTCATGTCATCAAATCTCTAAATCTAAACCCTAAACCCTAAAAGCATTCATTTTGTTGTAGGACCTTAAAATGAAATTTGGTTGCCTTAGGAAACTCCACCAAATTTTATTCCCTTAAGCCATGGAACATTTTTTCCTAGGACCTTACTAGACATAGATCCCCTTAAGCCATCCTATCACCCTAAATCGTAAATTGATGTCTTAAGGGGCCCTAATATGACACTTTTTAAGGGGATCAAAGAAGTTCTCAAATTTTGGTGAATAGAGCTCAAGCTCATCTTTGTTTATTTTGTACATTGCAATTAGGTCACTAGCATATATCTATGTGTTCCTTTGAATGTATTCTATTAATTTTTAATTCTTATCTTTAGTATTCTTTGAAACAAATGAATGAGATTATAAATTTTAATGTTAGTGTTAAACTTATAATTTCTTCTTAACTACTTTGTCCCACTATAAAGAACTTGTGTCTCTTATCATGAAATTTGAAAATTTAGATAAATCAATTCATGTCCTCGAATTTAATTAAATTCTATATCATACTTGATTAATACATCTATTCATTTTGTTGTAGGACCTTAAAATGAAATTTTGTTGCCTTAGGCAACTCCACCAAATTTTATTCCCTTAAGCCATCGACCATTTTTTCATAGGACCTTACTACACATAGATCCCCTTAAGCAATCCTATCACCCTAAATCATAAATAAATGTCTTAAAGGGGAATTTGACATTTATTAAGGGGATCAAAGATGTTATCAAATTTTGGTGAATAGAGCTTGGTCACTCATCTTTTTTTATATTTTGTACATTGCAATTAGGTCACTAGCATATATCTATGTGTCCCTTTCAATCTCTTCTATTAATTTTTCATTCTTATCTTTAGTGTTATTTGAAAATAATGAATGAGATTAAATAAATTTTAATAAAACCCCATAATTTCATTTCTACCCTTCATATTAACAACCCCACACTGGACTCAATTTAATGTGTGTACATGCTATTAATTTTTAATGTTATGGATTTTTTAATGTTATAAATCGAATGGTCTTCAAATGAAATATATTTTGAATTTGTGCATGTTCAATGTGATTTTTAAATAACTTTCAAATTGTGTGAATTATTTAATTAGTTTTTTGATATATATATTTTTAATTTTTTAACATGCAGTTGCCATATCATTGTTCACATGGATCCAATGTTTAATTTAGAGGATTTTATGCCCTATCAAGAAATTCCTATAGATCCTGTACATCCCAATCAACCACATGAAAAAAACCCTAGCACACCTCCATATTCTCGACTACCTAACCCCCCACCCCCTCCTATAGTTGATCAAGATCTATTACGAGAGAATATGTGAGAAAACCTCATTGTCATTCAAGGAAATATAGATCTCATAGAAAATGAGCCTAGAGTCCCTCCCCATCTCGCACAGTTTGCATCTATGATGCAAACTATTGTTGATTATGTTAAATTTATTGATGCGGACCTAGATAGGTTCCATCAATGGAGAGAAGAGAGGAGACAATTCTATGTGGATGGATTGTCATATAAAGAAATCAATGACCTAAAAATTACCAAACAAGCCATGTGCCAATATTTTATTAACCCCCAAACAAACCAACCAATTCCACCCACGAAAAAATGAATTTCAATTTTTATGGTGTAGGCACCAGCAGATAGCTGCACATTTTTGGGAGAGATGGTGGATGGTGTTTGATAATCCACCACATGGCAATAGTGAGGTGCCCTTATACTTTTTGAGAAAGTTATGGGCTGAGTTTGAGTTGGGTAAAAAACCCAACTATTTTGATATGAGGTCATTTCAAGGAGTTGGGAATGGCATGCCCCAACATAGACTAGGAGCATGTGTCGATCCTTAGCAACATGCTCTAATTGCTCCTATTGTTCCTCCTCCTTCTCCTAGTGTTCTTGTTGCATTTCAGTAGCAGACCATGTTATCAACATTAGGAGCATTGAGTTCACTTTCATGACAACTCACTCAGCAGACTACATACGTGGCCACTAAAGTGGCCAATAGAGAGCATGGAGGCTCAGGATATAGGGATACTCGTACATCCACTTCAGGTGACACACATACATCTGGAACGGGGTCATACTTGAATTTACTATATTTTGAGGATCGTCCTACACAGGTATGTTCATCTTTTGAACTTAAATTTAATTCAAGTTTGAAATGTGAAAAATTCATGTAAATAATAATGTGAAATTATATATATAATATAGTATTAATTCAATAAGTGTTTGGTGTAGATGCATGATCATGTGATGCCTAAAACTCAATATGATCATTGTGTGTATATGTCGAGTGTTGTAGATTTGGGCTCACCTTTTGGATAGGTACTTGAACCAATATATATTAAATAATTTGTGTGGATATATATCTAATTTAATTTGAATTTGTACACATGTGTGAATTGATATATTATATCTAGATGCAGGGAGGTTATATGATACCTAGTACTAACTAACCACAAGTTATAGTGGTGAGCACTCTTGAGACATCATCAACTTAGGTGTGTGCTTTCAAAAGTTTGTTAAGTTTAAATTAAATACACATCATAGATCTAATTTAATTTTTTCATTTACATACACACATGTGTGAATGATCTATACGAATTGTTGTACATCTATATGCAGGAATTTCATGAGATACCCATGGCAGGCTATGCACTTGAGACATCATCGACATTTATGCATGGGAAATATTAGGTGCATGATCATGAGGACATATCATTCGAGGTTGTAAACTTTACTTTAAATCTCCTATACAATTTTTACGGACCTTTTTAATATATATATATATATATATATTCGAGGTTTTCACATATTGTTTGCTTTATATGAATATGCAGGATATAGTAGATCAGACATTTGCATCTTCTCAAGTGACAGTTATGCTACCCGTTGAAGAAAATGTGTCAGTTACAGATTCACATGATCATATGGTAATTTATGCATACTAGAAATCATTTTTACTATATTTACTAGATATTTAATTAAATTTATTTTTATC
Source organism: Sequoia sempervirens (assembly GCA_007258455.2). Lineage (NCBI taxonomy): Eukaryota > Viridiplantae > Streptophyta > Pinopsida > Cupressales > Cupressaceae > Sequoia > Sequoia sempervirens. The sequence goes on from VDFB02281492.1 coordinate 777,587,411, forward strand.
TAAAAGTTTGTATTTTCAAGTTTAAATATGTTTAATTATATCAAAATTTCTAAATAAATTTAAATCTAATTTCAAGTTTCTTGTACTCTTTTACAGCATGATGTGGGTACATCTAGTCAACATGGAACAAAGAGGAGACTTGATTTGACTGATCAGTCTGAAAGTTAGAGGGTTTTGTATTTTATGGACTATAGATCTCTAGTTTTATTTAGATATGTGTTGGACTTGACATATAAATTTTATGGACTATCTATCTCTAGTTTTATTTTGAACATGTTATTATCATATTTGTGTTTATTTATATCAATCGACTTTAATATGATGATTATATATGCAGTCAATTATGAGATCTTGTTATGTTCATTTTCATGATTATATGCACTCATACATATCTATATTTATATTTTATCTAATTTTCAAGTATTGCATGCACTATATAAATTCTTATCTAGAATCAAATTTCATATATATAATTTATCACATGGTTAGGTGACAAATTAAAACATTCCTTAAATAGTTTAGATCATATTCATAATAAATTAAGGCTAGGTAATTTTAACTATTTTCCAATTAGATAGCAAATATTTGAATCAATAAACAAAAAAACTATCTCCTTATATGTATAAAATGTATAATCTATAAAGTTGGAACAAGATATTTAAAAAGTGACATCGAACAAACATATATAATGTATATCAAGATTTTTATTACAACTATATAACATGATGAAACATATATGTGCATGTGGATACAATTAAACCTTATCAAATTTTAGGTGAAGACCAAAAATTGATATTTACATAGTCTCTTGATAAATTAATTTTTCAGTTCAATAATGACATCGTAGACCGACTTGATGAGAACCTGAAAAAATAATTAATGTAAGTAACTACAATTTTTATGAGTCATTTAAGAAAAAAATTCATGCGAGAAAAGAAAAATATATAGTAAATTCCATAAAAATTCAAATGATGTTTTCCATAGGATGGATTAAGGGGACCTAAGAAGATATATAGCTTAAGGGGGGTCTTAAGAGAATGCCTTAAGGGGAGTTAACAGGATGGTTTAAGAGGATGCATCTCATGAACCCTAGGATATGGCTTAACAGGTCCTAAGAGGATGGCTTAAGGGGATGCAAGAGGGTGGATTTGTAACGCCCATCGTGCAAACCCTAGAGAACACACATAACTCAAATAATTTTATTTTTTTAAATAATAAAATTAAACATGCAAATAACATTAAACTATAACCACATAGCATATTACATAACATTAACACACTTAGTTCTCTGGGGCACGCGAGGTTACTTCGCAACAACTAAACGGAAATAAAGATAAAGATTACAACATAACCATTTATATTATAATAACCATAAATATGGATTACATCCAATAACCATGATGCGAGAATAATAAAAATCACATAATACAACCATAATAAAACTCTTAATAAAGATACACATGATCCTAACTATTACATCATCATTTTAATGTTACATTACAATCTCTTGATAAATGAATTACATTGAATTTCCCAACATGAGGATTGATACAAGAACAATGAAATCTGAAATACAAAGTGAATACTGGTACAACTCCAACTGCAGAAATGCTGAGAAGGCATGATGCTGATGGGGAACCCAATGGGTGCAGAGCACGTTCCACCCAACCATGTGAATTATGAATAACTCACCCCTCATGCTCAGAGGTGACAAGGAAGTTAACTTGACCATGATTGTCAAACCGACTCCATGAACAATATAGTACGAATACAAATACACTCAAGGTTACAATGACATAATCCACAACATTCACAAGTCCAGAAATAAGATAAAGGTAAGAAACTCACCACAATTAATCAAGTAATGACAATTAAACAAATCCAAATAGAACATTCATAATTCATTCTCAAAAGACTCTGAAACACATTAAACATACAACTTCCAAGATACATTTCCAAAAGAACTGATACAACATTCGAAAATACAAATCCAACTAAATCTGAAACAATGAAAAGAACATGATTCCATAAAAATCTAAAATAGCAAATCAATACACAATTCTAGAGGCAACAAGAAACAAGGCAAATGAGTGTCAAGTAGAGAGTGTCATCGCATAGCTCTCATGGGATCCCCTAGCTCTTCCTCCAACTGAGGCGCCGGCACCCATCTATGGATCCCCTAGCCCTTCCTCCTACTTGAGGCACCGGCACCATAGGGTAGCTCATGCGGAGTCGATAACCTCTCATGAAGACGAGATTCTAACTTTTTCGACCACGGCCTACTCAGTCTATCATTAGTCTATGATAGCCCCAATGCATAGACGAGGAATCCAATGTTTATTATCTTGTGTGTTTTACTACCCATCCCCCTAAATTCTATTTTTAGGTTTTCACTTGTTTAACTACTCTTACGTGGGTTCACCTGAGCTCTTCCTCCTTCCGAGGCGCTGGCTCCCATGAAGAGCCACTCTCCCTACGACCCTTAACATAAATCAAAAACAAGCAAGGGTTGAACTATAACATAAAAAACATAATACCACAACAAGAACATGCGAGGCATTAACCTTCTCGCAATAACTCATAACCAAAAGTCTTAACAAACCGTTCAACCCTTCCAAGCATAAACCATTAATTTTTCAACTCCAAAAATTGATTCGAGATGAGAATAACATTCAAAATAAACAAGCCTCTAGAACAAGGTTTCACAAATTACAATCAGTTTCCCACATCGACTATGCTAACCAATAACCACTAAAGAAAAAGGACTCAAAAATAACTTAATAAGGTTGCAACATAAAAATTTAAATCATTCCCAATTAACTAATAAATCAATTTTCCCAAATTGCCACTAGTTCCTAAACAATAACATCCATACTATCACATTTATAATAAATTTTCAAAACAATAAATTTTCTACATTGTAATAATCATAATGATAATTTTTATTTTATTTTAATTTAAATCATAACTTTAACACCTATATATATATATAAACTATATATATACATATATATCACTAATTTAATAATGATAAACAAATAATAATTATAAAAGTAATAAATAAATAAAATATTTAAACATAAACATAAACATATATATATATATATATAAATATATTTATATAAATATATATAAATATATTTATATATTATATATAAAAATAAAAAATAAACAAAATTCGGCTGAATGAACAACCGTCGGCAGTATTGGTACTGGGCACAGCAGTCATAGTGATTGTTGTGTGCAGTCCATACACTGCACCAATGGTATAGGGGGAGGGGTACGACCGTAGCCGTCCCTCCTACCACCATTCAATAATATTTTTTTTTTTAATTAAAATTTCTTTTATAAATTTTTTTTATATTAAAAATCAAAAGCCCGTCCTTTCTGAGGTACGGATTCTGACAAACTCAGAAAGAGTTTTCATAAAATACAAAATACAGAATTTAATAATATATATTCAATATATATATATATATAAGCATTACAATTTATACATATTTTCTTTTCCCATAACAGACCAACAAAAGGGTTTACAGCAGACTACACAATCAAATATATAAATAATATATATACCTATTTATAAAGTTTCAAATCTATTGCTTGCAAATGAAATCATATTTATTTATTTTTCTCTAATTTGAACACAGTCAAGTTGGATAATTTTTTTAAAGAAAAATCATGATAAATTTAAACAGCCAGATGGGAAAGACACAAATGTTTTTAAATCAACTAAATTTTCTCCATACGATTTGCTATTCCCTAAAATCTAAAAACCAAGAGTTTTTTGTTCTCTTACACATAATATTAAATTTAACTAAATTTCAGACAGATGTTTCCTTTGCAACACAAATTCATTCAAATCATAATTTTTGTTTATTTTGCAGATTCAGAGAAATCAAAGGTAGAGACAGGAACCTGGAGTCCTACGCTTCTTTGAGAATCTGATGATGCTTGCTTGATTCTGATGGCCCCTACGAAGAAATTCTCGTTCCTGCTTCCAAATCTCCTCTCCTAAATTTCATGCTCGAACTCGAATCTGATCCTTTGTTCAGAAGACTCTCCAAAATAACCAGCAAAAGATTACAAAATCCTTTCTAAAACTCTCAAAATATAGCAAGCAAAAGATTGAAATATCTTTCCTGAAAACTCCAGAAGACTCAACAGTACAGAACCATTAACTTGCACAACTTCTGTCTCAATAATCCTCTGTGTGTGAAAAACTTACAAAATTCTTAATTAAATAAAAGATACTTGCAATTTCTTCCAAAAGCTCACAAAAATCCACAATAAAAGAAATTAATTCTTTAAAAGCAAGCTTTTCAATCAAATTTGTATTCTTATTCGTTCTCACAACTTTTCATTCTTTTTATTTGTTTTATTTGTTTTAATTTCTATTTTTACAACTTTACTTGCACATCACATTATCTATTTAATTTAAATAATTTATTCTAATAATTATCCTCAACAAGATAATTAATTAAAATAAATAACACACAATTTAATATTTTAATTATCATTTAATAAAACACATGACCTTTTTAAAATTTAAATAAAACATTTAAATATTTAAATACAAATAAATCTAACATTAAAATAATCAATTATAACCAACAATTAATTAACTAAATCACAACTTATAACATATCAACATAAATAATGTACGACAAAACACAAACGACAACCATAACGAATGACAACTACAAGAACGTACAAAACCATTTAGACAAGACGGTCTGACATCATGGGACAAGATGACTTCGTTGTCACCTCTGTTTCAACTTATACCGTTGGGTTATTGGTGCTCGCCCTGTCATGCCGAAGCAGGTGGAATCGAGACTTGTACCTTCAAATCTTGCATACAAACGAAGTCGTGTACATGTGCATATATATATATAAATTCAAAGCATTAAATCGAAGCATTGCATTGTGAGAAGGAATCACAGTGTAACAGAGCACTCACAAACAAGTGATGCTACACTGTCCTTCATCACATCTATATTAACAATTATAATATAACTGATAAAATAACATTTCTAAACAAACGATTCATCTCATGACATAATTTATTAAATCACTGCATCATAATATAATTCTGAAAATCAACTAACATAACCAACCATAATGTCATATCAATAACCAAGCTCCTCAAATGTATAAACATAATCACCAACAGTCTACTCATCAAACCACCAAACCAAACAATAATAGTATCATCACAGTATCAATGTATCAAGTTAAAGCATAGAAAATAATAAGTCTAAACAGTATGAGGGGTATTACAAGATTAAGGGGAGTTGATAGAATGACTTGAAGGGATGTAAGAGGGTGGATTAAGGGGAGTTTATAGAATGAATTAAAGGGATGTAAGAGAGTGGATTAAGGGGATACAAGAGGGTGGATTAAGGGGAGTTGATAGAATTACTTAAAGGGATGTAAGAGAGTGGATTAAGGGGAGTTGATAGAATGACTAAAAGGGATGTTAGAGACTGGATTAAGGGGATGCAAGAGGGTGGATTAAGGGGAGTTGATAGAATGACTTGAAGGGATGTAAGAGAGGGGATTAAGGGGAGTTAATTGAATTACTTAAAGGGATGTTAGAGAGTGTATTAAGGGGATGCAAGAGGGTGGATTAAGGGGAGTTGATAAAATGACTTGAAGGGATGTAAGAGGGTGTATTAAGGGGAGTTGATAGAATGACTTAAAGGGATGTAAGATAGTGCATTAAGGGGATGCATGTCATGAACCTTAAAATATGGCTTAGCAGGCCCTAAGAGGATGGCTTAAGGGGAATTATGAGAGTGACTTAAGGGATGCAAGATTGTGGATTAAGGAGAGTTGAGAGAATGAATTTAAACCCTAAACCCTAAACCATATGGCCTAAATCCTAGGAGATGAACCCTAAACCCTTAAAAACCATATAGATTTGTTATTCTAAGCATCTCATGAACCCTAGAAACTATAAACCCTAAACCATATGACCTATAGACTGGGAGATGAACCCTAAACCATTAACCCATATAGATTTGTTATTCTAAGGATCTCATGAACCCTAGAAATCATAAACCCTGAACCATATGACCTAGAGATTGGGAGATGAACCCTAAACCATTAGCCTATATAGATTTGTTATTCTAAGCATCTCACGAACCCTAAAAACCGTAAACCCTAAACCATATGACCTAGAGATTGGGAGATGAACCCTAAACCATTAACCCATTTAGATTTTCTATTCTATGCATCTCATGAACCCTAGAAACCATAAACCATAAACCATATGACCTAGAGACTAGGAGATGAACCGTACACCATTAAACCATATATATTTTTTATTCTAAGAATCTCATGAACCCTAGAAACTGTAAACCCTGAACCATATGACCTAGAGATTGGGAGATGAACCCTAAACCATTAACCTATTTATATTTTTTATTCTAAGCATCTCATGAACCCTAGAAACCGTAAACCCTAAACGATATGACCTAGAGATTGGGAGATGAACCCTAAACCATTAACCCATATAGATTTTTTATTCTAAGCATCCCATGAACCCTAGAAACTGTAAACCCTGAACTATATGACTTAGAGATTGGGAGATGAACCCTAAACCATTAACCCATTTAGATTTGTTATTCTAAGCATCTCATGAACCCTAGAAACTATAAACCCTGAACCATATGACCTAGAGACTGGGAGATGAACCCTAAACCATTAACCCATATAAATTTATTATTCTAAGAGTCTCATGAACCCTAGAAACTGCAAACCCTAAACCATATGACCTAGAGATTGGGAGATGAACCCTAAACCATTAACCCATTTATATTTGTTATTCTAAGCATCTCATGAACCTAGAAACTGTAAACCCTAAACCATATGACCTAGAGACTAGGAGATGAACCCTAAACCATTAAGGGGTCCTAAGAGGATAGCTTAAGGGGTGTTGAGAGAGTGATTTGAGGGGATGAAAGTGGATTAAGGGTAGACATACGAGGATATGGATTAAGGGGTCCTAAGAGGATAGCTTAAGGGGTGTTGAGAGTGTGACTTAAGGGGATCCAAGTGGATGGATTAAGGGTATACATACGAGGATATGGATTAAGGGGTCCTAAGAGGATAGCTTAAGGGGTGTTAAGAGAGTGACTTAAGGGGATTCAAGTGGATGGCTTAAGGGTGGACATACGAGGATATGGATTAAGGGGTCCTCAGAGGATATCTTAAGGGGTGTTAAGAGAGTGACTTAAGGGGATGAAAGTGGATGGATTAAGGGTAGACATACGAGGATATGGATTAAGGGGTCCTAAGAGGATAGCTTAAGGGGTGTTGAGAGAGTGACTTAAGGGGATACAAGTGGATGGATTAAGGGTAGACATACAAGGATATGGATTAAGGGGTCCTAAGAGGATAGCTTAAGGGGTGTTGAGAGAGTGACTTAAGGGGGATGCAAGTGGATGGATTAAGGGTAGACATACGAGGATATGGATTAAGGGGTCCTAAGAGGATAGCTTAAGGGGTGTTAAGAGAGTGACTTAAGGGGATGCAAGTGGATGGATTAAGGGTAGACATACGAGGATATGGATTAAGGGGTCTGTTGTGCAATTTTTGCACACACGCCCCACTTGGAGTAGGGACCCTCTTTTTGGTGTCTTTGACCTTTGGTTATATTAGATTTACCATTTTAGGGTCTTGGCACTTTGATCTTGTTGGCTTTGACCTTGCCTTGAGGTTTGAATTGATTAAAAATGAGTTTTTGGCCGAGTCCGGGTTTTCACTTGGATCTGGGATTTTCCAACTGTGGTGGATTTTCCCGGGCCCTGGTTCCTTGTCCATTTCTGGCAGGATTCTCCGATTCCAGGTTTTTTCCTTACTTCGGGATTTTCCGGTCCGGGCGGATTTTCCCAGATTCTGCCAAAATCCCGATCTTCTTCATTTCCCCGGTTTCTACATTTCCGCAAAATCTGTGTTTCCGCGCATTTTGGGATTTTTCGAAATTCTGCTTGGGGCTCGGGTTTCCAGACTTGTCAGAAGTGTCTTATCATGCATTAATGGTTGAGGTACCTTTGCTCAGGTGGGTATAAGGGTGGATTTAGGGCATTTTTAGTGCCATTCTAACTTCATTGCTCCCTTGTTGATTGCTCTGGCGATTGAGATTTCTATTCGGAGCTTTGAGAATTGATCTTCATTTATTTGCGTGAGGATTGCTTGAGTGTCGGTGTTGGTGTTTTCACTGCTTGGACGTGTTTGTTGTGAAGGTCTCCTTTTCAAACTCGAATGTCTTCCGCTTCGATCCATGGTATGTGGTCATTTCCCTTCCATTTTGCTTGTATGGTGATTGGGGGTTTTGCATTGGATATTGTTAGTTTTTGGTCGGCCCTTGATCAATTTTGATTTCATATTTATAGAGTCAGGGTTTGACCTGTCTTATGTTGTAGAACCCTGTTTCACGTGCCCTATGGGCTCTATTTATCCATGGGACGGTGTATGTATCCTTTAGAGGGGTCCTCGGTTGGATTTCTTGCTTTTTTGTGTGAAGTTAGGGTTTCCCTCGGTGTTGGGCCCAAAGCGAAGATTTCTTTTGTTTGAGTGATTTTGTCCCTGTATCTTGTTGACTTTCCTGTCTTGCGAAGATTTGAGTGCTTTAGGTAAATCCTTAGCTGATACTTTAAACCTTAAAGCTTGCTCTGGTTTTAATGGCGGAAATTTGATTATTCAATTTAGGGCACCATCATTTTGATATGGGATTTTGTCCTTTGCAAGTCTCTGGGACTTTGGGGTCCTTTGAGCTCTGAATTTTGTTGATTGCTGTCAGTTCTGAGATCATTCGAGCTTAGGTGGGGAGGATCCCGTGGTCGTTTGGGTTTCGGGTCACGTTTTGCCATTTTTTGGGTTTCTGAGGTCGTCGTGGAATTTCCTCGCTGTTGGATTTTCCTGGTTTGGACTTATTCCGCAGACTGGGGTTATTTCTGGAATATTCTAGGTTGTCCGCGAAAATTTGTTCCATCCGGATTTTTCTGGATTTCCTGTCTGATTTTGTCCTTTCAAATGTTTCGATGATAGGATTAATGGAATGGTTGTTTAATGCTTATTTCTTGTTGCCAATGAGTGAATTCAATGATTATCCTTTGTTTTTTCATCTGCACTAATGATTTATTTAACTAATGATGCTTTGGCAGCAGGAATCCGTCTGGGTCAGATTTCTCTAAAATTCTGCCCCGACGGTATTTTCCCGGTTTGCATGATTTTCCCAGACTATCTGATTTCCCTGGATCTCGAAGGATTAATAGTTAGCAATGGACTTTGATTGATTTATATGATTTGTGCTAACCTTTGGATTGGAATAGGCATAACAATTGAATACTAATGATGATTTTTGGATGTGCAGGCCGAATCAAGCAAACCTGCTGCTGGAAAGTCCAAGGGTGGCGCAGGGGCTTCGTCCATCTCTGAGACAGAATGATTATGACTGGACATGAAGAACTAGCTTCCTGAGAGCAAAGTGTCTTCTGTGTGGGCTGAAGTATCAGATACTAATGTTGGTGCTTGGCGATATGAGGAGTTCAAGCAAAGAACGGCAGAGAAGGACTTGTCCGCCTTGAGGCAAGGGATGATGAACTCCAGATTGGTACATGTGGCAGGGTTCCCTCCGGCAGTTCAGTGTTATGAATTAATCTTGGAGTGTGCCCGACAATATGACTTTGATACACAGAGAGTGGTTAGCACCGAGGGAAGAGTCCTGGCAAACTTCAGTCCAGCCTCTATTGCACAAGCTTTCAGCATGCTAGATCTTCCTTCAGTGTGTGCCTTGAATATTGACACTGCCAGGACCTACTATGAGAACGAGCTAGTCAAGGCTCAGTAGATAATCAACTCGTTGCTAGAGAAGCCAAAATCCCATCATTCAAAGTTGCCCAAACAGCTGCACAGGGTAAAATTCAGGTCAAATGTATATGATGCCATCACACTTCTGAGCAGGGTGGCCGGATTGAGAGGTGCAGGGGTATTGGAGAGTTGGATGGTCCATGTGATCACCAAGATTAGTCAAGGGACCAATTATCACTGGGCAGGACTCATCAGTGCTGAGATTGACAAACAGTTGAGGAATGTTTTGGAGGCAAAGAAATTCACCATGTCCTCATATGTAGTGTATGTGTTGGCCATCTCCTACCCATACAAAGGTCTGAATCCAAGGGGAACAATTGGATAGAATATAATTTATGAGGTTTATCTGAAGTTACATTTGGGGCACAAATATTACAGGAGGGCAAATGATGCATTCACAATGCATATCACCCGGACACTCCAGAATGCTGAGCACATGAGGTTATCCGATGGAGCCAAAGGGCTAATAAAGAACTACGGAGCCTGGTTCATCCAGTTCCCTACCTTCACCTACCTTAGGATTGATGGATGCTCGGTTGCCCCTTACAGGTTGCCTCGGTATCCCACTGATCATATTGTGCTATTAGAAGTTGTAAGACAAATCTGTGAATTTGATGCAGTGGTGAAGAGGGAGAAGCACAAGACAGGCTTTGGAGGAGACTTCCCTCTTGGGATTGGTGTGGGAGAGATGTGCCCGTCTATCCAATCAGCTCACACTGCAGGGGAGGAACTGGCAGCCTATGGATTCTCCTTCCATTCGAAAAGAATGAATTTTGATATAACAGGAGAAGCACAAAAGAAAGCTACCTGAGAATATAGGCATAAGGAGGACTTAGAAGATTATTGAGTCAATCTCAAAGATGACCTTGAGGCGAGGAAGAAAAGATATTCTAGGTTTCCTGTGGAGGCCGTTAGGCAATATAATGTTAAGCTGATTCTGGATCAACTTGATGATGATGGAAACCTGGTGCAGGACCACGCCTATGAGGCAGTGAAAGATAGGCCAATCGGAGATATTAACTGGAATGAAGATGAAATTACAGAACTGGAGGACCTGATGGCTCCTGTCATGAAATTCACCCTTTCTTGGGTAAAGCAAAAAATCTGGGAGTTGGAGAATGCAAAGGTAGCTTGCACCTTTGAACTGATAGGAAATCTCAACCCCATGTTGACTTCTGAAGAATCCGGGGAAGATGACCCCAAAGGGAAAACAACAAAAACATCACCATTCAAGATCAAAGTCAGAGGTCCTAAGGGAGCTGAGCCTGAAACGAAGACGAAACCAAAAGGGAAGCGAAGGTGGAAGACCTTGACAATCAGCAAGTCCTCTGATGAGGAGGAAACAGAGAAAGCTGAGGAGGAAGATGCTCCTCCACCGCCTAAGAAAACTAGAACAATAAGGACTACTAGGAAGAAAGATCAAGTTGCTTCGGAGGATGAACCTCCAATTGTCGATGTGGAGAGTTCCGGAGGGGAGAAAACCAAAGTATACACAAGGAAATCAAGGACTCCCTCTCCCAAGGATGCTGCACAGCAGAAGGACTCCTCCCCAAAGCTACTAGTTGAAGAGCCACCAAAGTTTGTTTCTCCACCACCAAGCGTACCTGAACCGGAGAATTCGGATGAGCATGAAACTAGCGGGGAGGCAGGATAGTTCAAGGAAGGAACACTTTTCTGTGAGGTGGCTGAGCTTGAGGTAGAAACAGAAGAAAGACACACTTCTCCGTTGGTGCAATATGAGGATTCCCCGGAAAGTGACAGAGGCCGCGGATCACCTGAGCCGGAAGAAAATATCCCTGTTAGGACCCCATCGCCTGTGTTTCCAGAGTTAGGACTTGAGGAGCCCGACCAAGGTGAGCAGCCTCCGGAAAAAGAAGATGATAAGGCAACAGCAGAAGAAGAAAAAGTGACAGAAGAGCCGGAAGATGCCAGGACAGAAGAAATCCAGACTAACCTTGTAGCCCCGGACTGGCTGGAGAAAGAACTTGCAAGGAAGAAGCAGGTGATTGTTGAAGATACTCCCTTAGACTGGGATGAAATGTTATCTAAGATTGGTAAGGGAAAGAAGAAGAAAGCTGCCAAGGTCATCTCCTGGGTGGAAAGGGATGAAACGAATAACAGGGTAGTCCACATTGCCACCCCTGCCGTAGATAAAACGAGGGAGGATATTACAAGCCAGGACTATAATGTCCAGACTATCAACCTCGGGCTAGTCTCTATGGAGCAGGATATTGAGGAGTTTGAGGGATCCAGCGCAGTAATTGTGGACAGGTTGAAGAAGGAGACCCAAACCAAACACGAACTCAAGAAGGAAAATGAACGGCTAAGGAGGTGTTTGGAGGAGGTTATGAAACCTTTGCAGTCCCTTCACCCTTCTTCATCTGCTATTCCCGGGTTTCTGCCTAAGGAGACTATCTCCAGAATCGAAAGGATGAAGGCCTCATCTCAGGCTGCAATAGACTGGTTGACGGATGTCCAGACCAAAGGAGATGATGTGATTAAGGAGATCTTATCTGTGGGAAAGGATGCAGTCCGAGTGAAGCAGCTGTTAGAGCATATCCTGTCTTAGGATAAGGATGACATGGACCTCTTGTTGCAGAAATCAAAGGTTATCCTGGGGCATGGGAAGGAACAATTGGTTAGGGATGGGATCCTTCCTTCCTCCAGGTTGGATGAGCCTTGGGAGTGGTTCGAGGCACTACAGATCAAGCAGAAGGCCATGAAGAAAATTTTGAAAAGAAAGAAGCTGATTGATGGTGAGCTTACTGCAGTCTATGACGGATGCATTGCCTTCTTTGAGGTAATGACAAGGAGGAAGAAAATAGTTCCGAAATATCTGAGTTTGGAACAATTGAAAGAGTGGTGGCATGAAATTTATGCCCCGAATTCTGATGGAGCTGTCACTGGCCACCTACTTGATGATGCAGCTACATGCTTGGCGGTAATGGATAGATACATAGCCAGCAGGGAAGATTGGAGCAAAATTGTTGAACGGTCCAATGAAGAAATAGATTCCATTAAATGCCAACTCAGGGTTTTGCCATTGCCACCTATTGCTGAGTTGGAGGGAATATTCTTGAAGGTCCAAGGGTCATCCGGGCAGAAGAGGGATAAAGGGAGTAGCAGTTAATTCTCATTTCGAGATTTGTGCTTCCCTATTATCATAGGGCATGCATTGGACCGGACTTCCTTGGGGACTGTGTCAAAGCTGACTTGGATGATGGCATTTAATGTGTGCCTTAGTTCATTTTTCCTTGGCCGACCTATTTTGGTGGATTTTTATTATTTTGTAAAAATGTTTGGCTGGGCCGACATGCCTTGGGATTTGCTATTAATGGGCGTTCTTTCCTTTTTAAAAAGGGTTAGATATTAGCTAGACAGTGATAGAGAAGTGAGAGCAATAGTTAAAGCATTTTCCTTAGAAGTAGTATTCAGTTTCTTGAAGCAAATTCTGTATCAGAACAGTTGAATTGTTGCAGCATCTTGGTGATTAATACAATTGAAGACATTGTGGTTTTCCTGGTGCAATCTCTTGTGTTATTTCATCCGGCATGGTTCTTTTGTTCTATCGTTCAAATTGCTTGGAAATCTAGGGTTTAGTATTTAGAAATAAATCAGTTTCAGTTGGATGTATGATGTTTATGATTTCATATTTGGAATGTTTGTAGCTGTCTCTGGTCTATACTCCCAGTAACTATCTGATTGTAGTAGGCTAGTGAAGTCAACCTGGACCATATATATTTAATGTGCCTAAGTTCGATTGTAGATGCAAGTCTATGATTTGAAAATTTAAATACCTTAGAAGATTGCACCATTCTTGTAAGATTGCATTGTGGGTCGATCAGGAACTGGTTAGTTGAGATAGGTCCATTCCAAATATCTGTTGTTTACATTGTTCATTCTAGGAGTAGTTTAGATTCTATTATATCCTCGCACCCTTATCTTTTGCTATTTCTTTATCATTTGGTTAGATTTAGGATTTAAGATCATCATATTGTCATATCTGATAGGTTGAAAGATACAGTTTGCTTGTAGTAAGGTCCCTTTGTGATTACCAGCATTTTCACATGATTATCTAAGCTGTTTATGCACTGTTATGACCTAACACCCGAGAGACCTTGGGGTGATTTTCAGTAATTTATTGTTGAGAATAACCTTTCAAGAGAGATAGAATATTGCATTCTGTTTGAGTTGTTGCTGTGCAGAATACACCATCAACAGGGTCCTAAGATGATAGCTTAAGGGGTGTTGAGAGAGTGACTTAAGGGGATACAAGTGGATGGATTAAGGGTAGATAGATGATGATATGGATTAAGGGGTCCTAATAGAATGACTTAAGGGGAATTAATAGAGATACTTAAGGGGATGTAAGAGGATGGATTAATGGTACATAAGAGGATGGCTTAAGGGGTTTTAAGAGAATGACTTAAGGGGATATGAAATCAATTATAAACTTTTTATAAAATGACAATGAATTAAATTTAGTTTTATATTTATACTATCAATTAAATGTATCTAGAACTATATATATAGTTACCTATCTCTAGATTCGAATTTCATTGTAATATATGTATCTTCTCTCTTTTTTGTAAAGCATCTAATTTTGGGAGATCTGAAACAAAAAATGATATAAAACTTTAATTAGGAAATGACTATTAAAGACAAATATATATATCAATTAAATATATATACTTGACTATATACTTACCAATATTTAGTTACTTTGTTGTACCATCTGCATCCTCTCTTTCTTTTAATCCATTTATGATTACCTCATGATCATCCATTGAAAGTGTCCATAAAAATTTATTAGAAGGCCTCTCTTGATATCTAATTAGTTTTATATTGGTTTCCACAATCAAATGTGAATAATGTATAATCTTCAAATGTAGGCAAGCCATTCTTTCTCATCAAATATTTTTGAAGCCAAGTGTCAACAACAACCACTGAACTAGTTGGATACTCAAAGTTGTCATCATCCACTCTAGGATGTACTAACTGATGTTTTCTCTCAACACATCTAGCCAACCAATACTCGGTCTGCTCTTCATTTCCCTTAGCGGAAACAACATACACATGTCTTGCAAAAATAAATAAAAAATTCAATAAAGAGTGACTTATATTTAATTCACATATATTAAACATGCGTACATATAAAATTCAACTCAATAAATAATGTACCTTCTTGTACAAGATCTGAAACATGATCATATTCATCTGATGTGAATAGTTGACTATCTTCAATTGTCATTTTGTGTTGAACATGTGTCGATGTAGGTGTTAAGGCTCTTTGTTGCCATTGTTCGACCCATTCCATATTTTCACATGCCTCCCAATCACCTGCAATACAAAATTGAAAAAATCATGCCAACTCCCTTGTCCATATTGTCCATGTGTTTGCATTCGAACTCTTAAACAAATGCCATTTTGCAGATCCATTAATTGTTTCACAATATTGTTGAGAAAAAATATCATTTTCTTCAACTAACCAAAAGAAGCATTGAATTATTGAGCTCTCACTTGTTCTTGTAGATAATTTGGTATTGCACCAATCTACAATTTCATGTGCATCTCTAAATTCCGTAGTATCTTCAAATTTTAGTTGCTCTCTAGCAAGAGCTCTTTTCACACATGCACCCACTCCATCATGTTCTTCCTTACCATGACTAGCTTCAAAAAAACTCCATATGTGTTGGATATTATTTTCTTTATGAAGTCTACATAATCAATAAAACATTCTAGTATTTTTCAATTGACCCGTGCAATTATCCGGCCATATGAGATGTTCTAGCATTTGAATTCCTCTCTCTTTTAAATTTTTATAAAATATATCAAAACAATATTTAACAAACTTGGATGAATGTAATCAATTATCACTTACATAAAAATGGCACTCTCTCAAAAAAATTGTATTATCTTTTGTACTATCATCTGCATGTCTATAAACAATGTGAACAAATATAGCTACTTGCACTGAATTATAATACTGTGATTGAATTTCTTCTTGTGGAGCAAGAGTATAATTTTCAAAAAAGTCAACAACTGACAATATAGTTCCAATTGGGAATGTGTTTTTACATAAACAAAATTGATTATCAAGCCAATGAGCATACTGAGAGTGTTGAACATATTTAGGTACAATCTTATCTTTAAATTCATTAATAAATGCATGCACAATAAATTTTTTCACAATTAGCTCACAACGTTTTCCAATTTTTCCATCTTTCAAAGTATACTCAACATTTTTAAATTTTTTTACATCCACTAATTGTTGTCCAAATTCATCTAAACTACTTTCATGCATACATTCTCCTAATAATGAAAAGTTACCACATCTATCGCATTCTCCAGAAATACATGTTTTTAAATAAAATAAGTTTCCATTAGAGGATTCACAAAACAAACCTGCAATAAAATCTTTGATTCTTTTAGGTGGCATATGAATACCACAAATGTCATGCATAATTTGGTTAGCATACAAAGTGCATCGTATATATTGAAAACTATCATAATAATAATGAAATTGTACATGGGTCTTACAACAACAAGAGATTCATTGCTTATTAATTCTAACATACCAGGGTTTACACTTTTCAAATGATCTTTGTCTTATATTAATATTCAATGGTAAGATTGAAGAATCTATTTTTTTTTTATATAATTTAGTTTGAGTCATATCTAAGAGATGCTTTGGATGAGATTCACGAATTTTCAAACCCACCCTTAATTTTAAGACATCTCTAATGTTAGGTGATACTCTTGTATTATCATGCCAAAAAAATTTGATTAAAGATTTAATTTCATGTATGATCTTGGAAGTATACCACTAAAACTCCAACATTGATTAATTGGATCCTTTTCAATACTTTCTCTTCTTTTAGTAGCTCTTATCAAAGTTCTAGGATTTACTTTTATACATTTACTAATCTTACTTAACATTCTTTTATTTGAGGTTGCTTTATCAACTAGAGCAGTTGTTATTGTACAATGAGCTGCATTCTTATCTTTTGATCGACTTTTCTTACCTATAAAATCAATAGCATTAGCAACACTAGCTATGACTTGTTCTACTGAATCATCTTTCTTTTTTGGTTTTACAAAAACACCTAATTTTTTCATCACTATTCTCATTTTCGACATTATCATCAATTGCACCATGAGTTGACATTGGAATCCTAATTTCTTTCTATAAAAAAACATTTTATATATTCTATTTCCATAATTTCTAATTTTTCTCCAAGAAACTTTACCACGAAGTTTATCTAGCACATCTCTTTCAATTGTAAAAAGAACATTTTCAGGTTCATCCATACAAGGGGTTTCATTTTCATTCAAACAAGGGGTTTCATTTTCATTTTCAAATGTAAAAGGGATTTCATTCACATTTTCATCAATATGAGGGATTTCATACTCATTTGCATTCGCATAAGATATAATTTCATCATTTTTTTGTTTTGGCATTGTTTCAACCCTAGAATTATTGATATCATCAATGGTGTATCCAACTTCATCTAAACAAGCAATATCAATATTATCAAAACTTCGGTTTCAACACATACCTGGATGGATTGTATGAATAGGTGCATTTTCCATATCATTGAGAGGTGGATTTGAAGACATACCCAAAGTTGTTTGCATAGGTACCATTTCCACATCATTCAAAGTTGAAGTTGAAGGCATAGTTGGGTTTCTCTCCATAATTGCATTTTCTTCCATATTCACCATCTCCACATTTGCATCATCTACATTCATTTCATCATTCATGGCTTCCTCTTCAACATTCTTGGAACTAGATGCTTGCAAATTTTTCATTTGACAAATCCTTTCTCTTTTATCCCTTTGTCTTTTTTCCTCCATATCTCTATTTGCTTGAATTTCTTTGGGTGTCATTAACTATATACATGTTTTTCTTTGTCTTTGCTTCTCACCCATGGTTACCAAACGCTCTTTGATGACAAAAAAAATGATTCAAACACAACCTATTTTCAAATTGCTATCTCCTTCAAATATTCAAATAAAACTATGTAGTATGAATATGCTTTTTTCTTTAAACTATGAAGTACAAAAACATGATGAATGCATCCAAAAATTCTCTTTTTCCAAATCTTCTTGTAAAAATTTCTTGTACTTTATTCCAATTTAGAAAATTAAATCTGCACTTTGTCTCTTCCAACAATTTGAATAGAATATGCCCCGCACAAGACAAATTTGCAATAAAAAACACAAAAAATGGCACTTTCAGTCCATACTATAGAAAAAGAATGTTGCAGAAAAAATGTGTTTTATTAGTATTTACTAAATTAGGAAAAAATGGCTATATCAGAAATGTGTATGCTTTATGAAATGCGTACACATTTTTTCTAGGAACGCATACACGTTATAAAACGCACACGCGTTACCTTGACCCAATAGGTAATTAGATAATGTGTATGCATTATGAAACGCGTACACATTTTGTTTAAATAACGTGTACGCGTTATTTAAAATTTGATTTCCCAACCCACATGCAGCCTTGGTTTTAGGCTTGGCAATCCAAGCCTTAGCTTTTGACCTGCAACTAAAAAAATAAGGCAAATTGAAGAAGAATGACCAACTTTGGCAATATGGCTAATGGACTTTTTTTCTGAATCAATCTATAAAATTAAAACCCATTAGAGAAAATGATGTCTAATTTCCAAATATATAATTTTTTATTAATATTGGATTATGTTTGCTATTTTTTAATTAATTTCTAAGAAAACTAGTCTTTAAACTTGAAATATCAAGCTTTTTTTGTTTTTTAATAACTTTTTTTTGGTTAAGTTTCTTGTAAAAAAAATTATATGGCATCAAAATTCAGACAATTATCTACACAATGAAAAAAAAAAAGATTCAAAAAAGTTTAGTTTAGGTCCAATTATGCTGTCTGCACATGTTGATTTTTAAAAACAATAATTAAGGCCAATAAAAAATTAATAAAAAAATAATATTCAACAAAAAATTACAAAAAAAATTCTACATCAATCTTCATGTTGTTAGCTCTCTTTTCCAAAAAGGAATTAGAAAAATACATTTATTTGGGTCAAAAAGTGATGTCTGTACACATGCTTGGTATGGTTAAAAAATGACTTTTAAAAAGTGGTTTTCATAGATCCCTATCAAAATTTAATTTCTATAATCTGGGTATTTGAATAATTTACATATTTGGAAACTAGACTCAAAATTTTAAATTTGATAATACTGACTTTTTTAAAGATTCATTATGTAAATTCCTAAAATTTTCAGTCCAAGTGTGAGAAATTTTGAAAAACAGGAAAAACACTTCCACTTTTTGAGCTTTTTGTGTACCCAACTTCTTGCATCAACCTAGTGCTTACTGGCCCAACTCATCACAACCAAAGATAAAATTCAAGTGATAGAAGAGAAGATTCTTAAATATAAGGTGGCTTGGATAGGTGAGGTTGATGATGAAGGTCGTTGGGGTCTATTGTTGTCCCTAACCAAGTCTTTTGATAAATAGGCTATTTAGGAGAATGAGGTTGAGGATCTCCAAGAAGTAGTTAGCATTTAGGAAGATAGAGTGAAGTTCTAGGAGGAGGTTTCCATACTGTGGAGCAATCAAGACAAACTTCAAGTTCTTATAGGAAACTGTGGACTATAGAAAGGAAACCATAAAGAATACTGGGGTTACCATCCAAGTGTTCTATTAGAAGCTTTGAAACAACTATAGAACAAGGGATGGTGATGATAGTCGAGACACTAGTCTCTCCAAGAAGAAGGGTAAGAAATGGATCAACTTTTCTTTGCCTAGTGCTCAGGAGGTCCAGCCTACCCATAAGGGGCCTCTGTCCTTTGAAGAGAAACTCTAATTCCTCGCTAAGGAATGGAAGACAATTAATGGCCTTAATCTAAGTTGGGTGACCAGTAGCTAGTCTAGCCCCTAGCTATTTTTGCTTTATGCTTTACATATTTCATCCTTTGTTGCTTTTTGTTTACTTTCTCTTTTCTACTTATTGGGTGTCTCATGTCTCATGAGCCCTCCCACTTGACCTCCATGGCCATTTTGTAAATGGGCATGGTCCCTTCCTAACTTTAATCTAATCAAAACAAATAAAAAATGACACTAAAAAATACTATACATAGGTTTTTGGTAAAAAAATAAGACACTAACAAAAAAAAGATTAAAGCTTAAAATTTTAATGTATTTGAAATGTAGAAAAACATATATGAATAGAAAGGTATGAGAGAGCTTGACATTATTATTGAATTTTGGAGATCTGCATAGAAAGATATGAAAAACTAATGGAAAGCATGCTTGACATTTAGTTATTTTTCATATTTCTAGAAAGCACATATTTATGGATTGACATGCAAGTCCATCTCTTTGGGTTTGATGTCGAAAAAAAATCCTACCTAAGGGTTGGAAATATACAAGGTAAGTTATAATGATTATTTTATAACATGCTCATATTATGATATGCTCATACTATAATACTAGCATATTTTTTTGCATGTAAAAAATAGAAAATGATCAAGAAATGTGTGCATCCCATGATTTTGAACCCACATGCTCTATTTTTAATGGTTTTGAGAAATTACAATAATTTTTGACTAACTTATGATATTTTATTCTTTTACTGACATGGAACATTAAAATTGAACATTTTTAAATTGAATTTGATAGTTTGAATTATTATTTTCATGTTTTAAAAAATGTAAATGACTATTTTCTCATTTTATATTTGAATTTGGAAATTGTCAATCATTTTTAATTATTTTGAAAAATTAGATATAGAATCCAATATCATACCAAGATAATTGATCATAAAGTAAAATATTGGAGGAGTGTGAAGTTGAGAATGAACAAGACAATTTTGTGCAATTAAGAAATTCAATCCAAGAGTTGAAGGTAGATCCTCTTTTCCATCTCAATTTGATATTGAAAAAATTATTGAAACAATAATTGAATTTTTTTAATCACAAAGGTGGTGATATCATAGTTGATTATATTTTGTTATTCCATGATGACAATATATTTAACCTTTCTATATGCCTTACCTTGTGTGCCTTTATCCAACCATATGTTCTACTTTTAGATTGGAGGGTAATTATCCTATGAATACATGGTTTGATAAATAATTTCAAAACTTTCACCTCTCACTCAAGGACTTAGGCACATGATCCTATTACTAAGATATGATTATTCATAAAACTTATCATACTACACTATGGTAGAAATAGCGATAATTCATTCTCACCCATCACCATAACATGATATTAATCCAATTTATTTTATAGGTTACTTGCAACCACACAAAACATGGTCTTATTATTATACCTGCGTGTTATTTGATAAGTATTATGTTTCAATGTTGTTGTATTAGGTATTAGGTTTTCTCTATTATTATCTTATGCATACTTGTCTATGCATGTTTCTATTTTTTTTATGTTTCAATCCTTGTGGTCCCCCTTATTTTTGAGCTTTCACTCTATAGAATGATGGATTCTTAACTTATCAATATGTTATACTTATCAATAATAGAGTTAATTCTACCACCTAATTAAAATATAAAAATTATTTTCCTTATTAGCATGCAAACACTATATTTAACATTGTTCTAAGAGAATTTCAATTACATATTTAATGATTAGGGTTGTATTATATACATTTATCTTAAATAAGGTTATTTTAATGTTAT
Source organism: Sequoia sempervirens (assembly GCA_007258455.2). NCBI lineage: Eukaryota > Viridiplantae > Streptophyta > Pinopsida > Cupressales > Cupressaceae > Sequoia > Sequoia sempervirens. Next base: position 777,608,968 of record VDFB02281492.1, read on the forward strand.
ATAGGTTCTTGAATTAGTGTTTATCTACGATTATACCATTTGTTTAAATAATGGGAAATCCAATACCATCACTAGATTGGTCCAATTCACCATGGGATGTGTGACATGACTTATTGTAATTTCTTGGTTTGGTCTCATGTATTTACTCATGTTTAGGTTCCCTAGTAAAGAAATCTAATTGAAGCCAAAAAGGCATTTTCTTGGTAGCATGCCTATGGGACCTTAAACTATAAGTACCTAAATCCTTTCTCTATACCTAATAAATATTCTATTGGTGTCGATTCTCATATTATATCCTCACAAAAACAATTCATGACTTTAGGTTATAATTGATTATTTAATACTTATAACTAGTGGGTAAATAATTCAAAGTGCTACATAGTTTACTCTCAAATAGCTAGTGCTATCACCTTACCTATTCTTCACTACTAATACATGCAAAATAACTTTAAGAAATCCCCCAAGGAAAATATATAAAAACTTGGTGAATATTTTATTTTTGAAAAAAAATATTAATTTTATTAGAATTTTATTTTAAATCAATAAAAAATTGTAGAAAATATTGGAAAATTATACTTCTATTCAAACAAATAATATAATGTCATTGGTGAATTATTATTTTATTCAAAAAAAAAAATTCATTAGTGAATTAAACTTATATGTAAACCAATAAAATAATTTTGTTAGTGAATTAAACTTGTATTGAAATAAATAAAATAAGTACACTAGTGAATTATATAAATAATATTTAAAACTATAAAATTAATTATGTGGAAAATGTTTTGGTAAGTTTTTGAAAAATAAAAATATGGGTGGAAAAAATATCAAATATTAACTAATAATGATTAAGTTACTTAGTGAATTTATAACTTTAGATAGATTTGCATATATGTCATTAGATGATCACACATCAACAAAATAATTTTTATTTTGGGGTGAAATTTTGACACAACCAAATTTGTACCTTAAATCTTCAGAATAAAGATAGGTTTCAATAAGTTAATGGGAAGTTAAATAAATAAATAATAAATGATTTTTTAGCACTTAGTAGACTAATATGTCAAAATCACTTGTAATGTATCATTTTCACTTGTGTCTTATCACTATTTTTTTTGTAGCAGCAATATGTGTCTCCACTATCTTGTCATGAATTAAATATTGAAGGGATAAGTGTTGGTGTATTTGATGGATATTTATTTCATATATTGTGAATTAAATGTTGAAGGGTAGAGTGTTAATGTATTTTATCTATATATACTTCACAAACTTGATGTTCTTTATATCCTTTATAATATATTTACTTTATGTCTTATTTGTTCACTATGCTATAATGGAACCGACATAGTTCTTATAAACAAAGAAGAGTCTTGGACTTTAAGGGGTAAATTTAAAAGTTTAGGATGAAGAATACTTTAAGACTAATTCCTTGGTAGTTTTGGAAGTGATTAAGATGGTCTTAGGTATTTTTTTCATGAAATAAAAAAATATATTATGATTCAATTGTATTATTGTCTTTAAATTTTTGATAGTTATGTTGGACTTAGTGGAAGATAAATATACTATGAAAAAGGTGGAAAAATATCTCACTAAGCACAAATGGTGCCTAGGTCTGAAATATATTCTAGACTGCGTCATTGTGGGGCTTGGTTTCTATAGTGGTGTTAGGGTATGGCGTACTATACATACCAATTACAATGCTCCTTGGATGCTTTTTATTATTGAAGCTATGAGAGATAATGCATCCAAGCATTACCACCATGCCCACTAGGGTCTAGAGTGTATAAAATCCATCACTAGGGTTTCTAATTCTAATATTGCAGATTTCTATTTTTCCTTCATTTCTACCTCAGATTTTGATGAGGAGTTCAGTCCCTAATTTCATCTCTATTTGAAGTTATATAATGTTTAAGTGTATGAAAATACAACTATATCTTTTATTATAGTATATGTTAATGTTGAAAAGTTTTGATCACACTTATCAATGTTAATATAAATATTGTTGAACACACTAGAATACTGAGAAGGGGGATGAACAATATTCAAAAAAAATTCACACCCTCTAGAGTAAACTTAAAATTAAACTCTACAACACATGCAAGTACATGAAAGAAAGAAATAATGCACAACACCACACAACACTATATGTACACAAAAAAACCCAAAGGAGAAAAACCATGATGAGAAATTTTGTTGGGAGCTATTATCCTAATCTAGCCTCACAAATGAATAACAATTACAACTTTATTTTAGGAATACAACTCAAGGATGCTACAAATCCCTAAAAAGGTTTTAGGGTCACTCCTAAGGAAGCTATAACTCCTTGAAATCTTTGTTTTAGGTCTATAACCCAAGGAAGGAATTACTCCCTGATCTAAGAACAAACCCAAAAAATTACAAAATGATAGTCTTTTATTGTTTGAATCTGAAAATGAAGCTCAATCATTTTGATGATTGCAATTCTACTTTTCACTTCTCTTTTTGATGATTGAATTTCTTCTTTGAAAAATTATAAAAAATTATTCAAATGGCTTCTTTGTAGCTTATTGGCTCACTACCCTAAAACTTTAAGAATATTTTCCTTTGTATCATGTTATGCCTATTGCACACATGCCCCATTCGGACCGAGGAGCCTCTCTTTCCTTTTCACTTTTTCCAGGTTGTTTTCACCTTTTTCTCATTTTGTTTGCCCCTAATTTTGAACTTAAGATGGTCACATGATATAAAGTCATCACATTTGAATTGGCCAAAATCATCACTACCAAAATTACTAAGTCATTAGTCCATGTGTTTATTCCCTTGCAAGTTTCCCTTTGCACTTTGCCCTGGCGTTTGTGGAGCTCAGCAGACACACAATTGCAGGTTTCCATATGTTGGCCGCCATCATCACTTAGCCACTAGCTAGCGGAAAAACCCAAGGGTCCACCCACATCACAAGTTTTGCAAGGTCTTCTACCATCTGACGTTTGCACCAAGTTGAGTTCCCGCATCACACCAACTTCACCTACCACTGTACCTAGAAATTAATGTGCAATATTAATAACATTTTGCCAATAAATATAGGTGTTGATCTATCATTTTCACCATTGTAATTTTAATTTCAAGAGAGAGAAGTGAAGAAAAAGGAGCTCGTGTCCATGTAGGCTATTGGAAGATCAAAACCAAGGTTTTCATTAGATTTACGTGTCGTTTCCAAGTTAGCCATCACTTAAAATTTTAGCAAGTGCTTTCTATAGTTAGGGTTTAAGCTAGTTAGGATTAAAAATCATAGGAATTGAAACCCCAACTCACTTGATGGCCTTCGCAGCCCTTGGTCCCGCATGAAATTATTGATTCCTCATTTAAAAGTCATCCAAATTGGCCAAAATCATACCTTTGCATTCATGTGGAGCCTCGTGCTCCCTTCACGATTATTTGCATAGCAAGGACACCTTTGCAACCCATGCCATCACTGTAACTACCCCAGTTAGCACTAAAATCCTAGAGAAAAATAATTAAGTCCTTAACCCTATGCAAGAATCCCCATGCAAAATTTTGAGTATGGGTGGCCACCTTCTGATCGTCATTGGTTAACGACATAACCCTAGCTGCTCTCAGCATTTTGGGTCCCACCTCCACCTTTGTCATCAATTGCTAAAATTTGCTAAGTGCAAGCAGACTTATAGGCCACTGAGTGTGGCTCATTATCATCCTAGCACCGTTTCCTAGTAGAAAAGTTACTCTATTTTCCTACATTGCGGACTCTGACCTCTTCATTACCATTCTGAGTCTGCTAAACATGAAAATTATGTTATGTCAAAAAGTTGTTTGTGGGCCAACCTATGTGTGTGGCCGTATGTAGGTATCCTTTTTTTAGTATTTGTTCCCTAATTTTTGAGCATTCACATCTCTCTGCATTGTGGATCCCATGGAAACATTTACCGTTTTCTTTGATGAAGTTTTTCAGTGCTAAACTTAAGTCTAGGAGCCCATTGCGGGCCTACCAATGCGGAATGCCATCCCTCCAAAGCCATTCTTTGATGGAAAACCTTCGACGATAGCCTGATAGGTTTTCTTCACATGACCAAAGGTATTTAAACTCTAAGGAACAATCCTAGACCTTCCAAGGTTCCCACAAGTCCCACAATGTAGAATGCCACATGCAATTCATCATCCCCTCAATTTTGTTGCTTAATGGCTCAAGCTCCTAATGTCCTTCTACCTTCTTGTGCTCACATTCTTTAGACCCACAAATGAATCAAAGCTTAATATAGTGACTTCAAGAGTCTTGCACCCAATTTCCTCACATGTCAAACTACCTCACAAGCACCTTCATTGCCAAATTCACCATACAAAGTTCCTACTATGGGTGGTGACCTGTGGGTCTCCATGGTTGTTTTCTCATTGTCTCCTTCTTGATGGCTTCCATCTTGGGGAAACCCACATCCTAGGTGCACATTTTTTTATATGATCCAAATGAGCCTTAAATGATTGATAGTGATGAATTTTATGATCTTTTGATGATGAATTACTAGATCTAACCCTTGGTTTGCAGGATTTGACTAACGCATGTTCTAATTTCCATATAAATGCGCTTACTACATATTTTTCATGTAGGATTTATGGAACCTCTTGTGGGTCCATTTCAGAGGTCTGTTGAGAAAGATGATAAAGGAAATAATCTCACACACATGCCAAGGGGAAAGGAAGAAAAAGATAAGATGAAATATCAGTTTCACGGGGTGGAGTGGACCTCCAAGCTCTCTTCTACCTAGGACTTAGTTTCAGATGCAAATATTGGGCACATAAACATAGGTGAGTTCCGAAAAAGGGTGATGGTTACCCTACAACAAAAAATACATGAAAGATCAAGGTCGGTGGTCTAGCCAAGGTAGTCAGCTTTCCTCCTGCACTAATCACCCAGAAACTGGCCATGGTTTGTCAGGAGTGCTACCAAACCAGAAAAAATATTATTGATCATGATGGAAGGGTGTTGGCAGATTTATCTACTAAATCTATTGGCCGAATGTTCCACATTCCCACATTCGATGTAATGGAAGAAACATAGAAGGGATTTTCTAAAAACATGTGGAAGTAGGAACCTCTCGCATGCAAGAGAATAATAAACTAGCATAGGTTGAAGGAAAAGAGGGGAATCACCACAAAGTACCACAAGGGTTGTTTAGAAGTGACTTCTTTGAAGAGTACCATGATTTAGTTACCCTATTCTGTAGGGAAATGGGCCTACCGACTACCACCTTCTTCGAAGAATGGATGTTTTACTTTGTTGAGGAGATCATCTGAGGCAAGACCAAGTTCCACTGGGAAAAGATGATTAGTGAAAACTTACACAGGCAACTCATGGAAATGAAGAAGAGTTCCAAATTTTACATTACTTCATATTTGGTGTACCTCCTAGTGGAGAAATTCTCGTACAAAGGAATCTTTAGTGTAGGCACCCTGGGAACAAAGAAAGGAGAACATAAAATCTATGACTACTATCCTCAGTTGCAGTATAGAAATTTCAAAAGAGAATATCAAAGGGTGAATGATGCCTTCATTGCACTCATAATCAGACTCTTGGGAGGAGACTTTGAGAGAAGGGTTTCACACAACACTAGGGACTTCATTCAATAGTTTGGGTATCTATTCATACAGTTCCCAAAGTTTACATATATTAGAATAGAAGGATTCTCAGGGAAGCCCTACCAGTTACTGTGCTACCCTAATGACCACATGATCTTGCTAGAGGTTTCTCAACAGCTGAAAAATTCCCACACACTATTAAGAGAAAAGTATGGAGTTAGGATTCCATATCCCTTGACCTTCAGGCAAGGGATGTATTCCTCTCCCATTGCCCAATGAAAAAAATACTTAGAGAAAGAATTGGTGGAATACAACTTAGATCTCCACACCGACTAAGGAAGGATGGATCCTTATGGAAAGCTAAAGAAATGGGTTGAAAGACAATATGCCCATCGACCTCAAGTCAAGGACTTTTGGGCCAACTGTGCAGATGATAAAGAAGTGTGAATGAGGAACTATATGAGAATGATAGCTTAGTTCATGAAGATGGTGAATCTATTCCCCGTACCCAACTAGCTAATGGAGGAAGACAACAATATTGCTTATGATAGATACAATGTTGTGGCCAACTTTCCCTATGATAGATTAGAATGAAGAAGAGGTCACTAACCTTGATATATTGACACAACCTATTGAAAATAGAATGAGGCAGTGGATAGATACCCAAATTTCCCAACTCAAAGCACAAGGAACTAGAGTGACATATGGTGAGCTCGAGGACGAGCTTGAAAGTGAAAGTAATAGTGGAGTGGCCACTACATCATTAGAATATGCTCCCAAATTCCCACCAACAACAAGGTTAAATAAAAGAAAGGATGTTCCTAAGCATAATCCTAAGAACAAGGTATATTCAAGAAATTCCACTAAGGTAGAATCTTCTAAGACATAAAAGAAAATGGGGGCATTTTTACTTTAGATTCCCACCATCTAGGAGGAGGATCCCTAGCATGAAGAAGAAGAAGTTGAGTAGCTACATTCATGACCTACCACTTCCACTCACATTTCTGTTGCTACCATTGCCACTCCTCCACCGTCTACCTCTCAAGCTTTACTTGTCTCATCTCTTCCCACCATGGATATATCAATCCATCTCACCTCCACCTCTCTAACTGATCTAGTGATGGTACTTGACTCCTCCTCTTCCACTACATCCCCATTTTCATCCTCTTCTCTCCCTCCTCCACTAACTAATTTCTCTATTCTACCACCTATAATGTCCACTATTACTATGCCGCCTCTTACTCTATCGAATGCTTTCATGGAATATATGCAAAACATTCCTAATAATTTTTTTGGGGTAATCCTTGACCCCAAGGTTCAAGATTTGATGGCCCAAATTATTGTTTCCTTGCCTCTTCCTCCACCACCTACAGATCCACCAAAGATGGAAAAGTGTCACATAGAACAACAATGAGAGACTGCAAAAGATGTAGTTGAGGAGCCCAAGGAATTTGATTGAGATGATTATTTTGAGCACCCACAAGGTGGGATAAACATAAATTTGGACAAAGTGCCATCTAATGAGGAGAGGTCACATTCTTTGGAAGACAATGTTGAATCCATCAATGAGTGATATGTAGTAGAAACATCAGCCCAAGAATTGGATGAAGAGTTTCCCTAGTAGACAAATAATATGGGTGAAAAGACTGATCCTGAAGGACACCTCTCTAAGGAAAAAGTTGACACTGATGTTGATGTGGAGCTACTTGAAGAGCCTCCACTAATTGGCCAAGACAAGGGCCTAGTCTAGGAAGAAGTACCTCCAGAAAAAGAGGAAGAAAAAGATAAATATAAAGAAGAAGAGGGTGTGCTAGGAAAGAGCCTCAAGCTTGAGTAGCACATTGAGATCGAGTGTGAAGAAAAGAAGATACCCTAGGAAGAGGGCATCCCTGAGGAAAATATAACTTCAACCAAGTCAAACAAAGGGAAGACTATGCAAATAGAAGGCTCAAATGAAGAAGAAAAGAATGATCAAGAGGCTCCTAGCAATGAAGAGGAGCAACCTCAAAATGAATAGAGAGAGGAAGGTGATCATGAATCACCCAAGGAACAAACCAAGGTGCCTAACTAGCTAGAGTGACAATTGAAAAAGAAAGCTCCTATGGTTTTTGACCTAAAAGCTAGATTTGAGGCAATACCTGGCCAGGGCACCAAAAAAAACACGAAAGGAGAAGAAGCACAAGGTTTGTTCTCATATCACGATGGATTCCTCTGGATCTTGAACAATAAAAATTTCTATTCCTATGAAAAACAAAGATATGGGCATCGTGCAGGGTCAAGACTACATCATATCAATGATAAATCTAGGTCCGGTGACCCATGAGAAAAAAATAGATGAATTTCAAGGATCAGTAGCCACCATCATGCAATAAATGAATAAGGACCAATCAACTAAGGAAGAGCTAAAAGCATAGCTAGTATATCTTACCACTTACATTAAATAATGGACATACATGGAAGAAGAGGCCCCTACAACATCATCCACACCCACTGTCCTCTCCCAGGAGGAGCTGAACATAATGTAAAAGATGAAAAATTGGACCAAGTCCATAGCATATTGGTTCAATCAGGTGCTATATAATGGTGACATGTGTATCAGCCACACTGCCCAGGCATTCAACAAGTTTTGAGGGTTGCAAAACCAGATAAATGAAATGATAAATACATGCAATAGGTTCTCTGAGTTGTACAGGATCACATATCCTAGGCTCAAATGCATCCTCAAACTCTCTCGAGAAATATGGGAAAAGGAACTAGAGCTCCTAAAGGATGATCATTGGTTATTCGAAACATTAAAAATGGGTCTAGATTACATAAAGAATGTATTAGAAAAGGATTTGCATGAGCTGGAACTCGATCTCGAATGGGTAGCAGAACTCTGGACTGATAGTGAAGATTATTTAAAAATGATGACAGCTTATGAGATGCCTGCTCTAGAGATAGATCTAAAAAAAATCAAGCCATTCTTCCACAAGAAATTGGAGCAAGGGGCCAACGATACACTATCATCGGACTTTATGGACTTGCTACCAGGGAATTCATGCAATCTAAACAGGTCATCAAAGCAACCCCAAATGCACTAAGAGCTAGGAGCACGTTACTGGGAGACAAGAAGATATCCTTCCAAATCCTTCAATCCAATATCATGGAATGTGACAAGCTCTAGGATCTAATTGGGAAATTCATAGAGTGTGCTACTCTCCAAAAGAATGAAGGAAAGCAAGTCATAGATGATGAATATTTGACAAAATAGTTACAAAGGATGGTAGCCACTATAGGACAAAACTGCTACAGTGCTAGGGTCACTAGATAACAAAATAGGGAAAAGATAAAGAACGTATTTTATATTGTCATATATTTGGGGGTATGTCAAACCCTAATGTAAAAATAATTTGAGCCACACAATGAAAGTTAATATTGTCCATTCATTTTTCTTTTATAAAACTATAAATAAGGGTCTCCTCTCATTTTCAAGGGGAGAGTTTAGTTTTTGCGTAAAGGAATGCTACATAAATTTAATGAGAATAGCACTATTTTGATGGTTTCTTGTGTTTTTCTTCACATATGTGAATGATTCAATCTATCAATATTAGATTTTATCTTTTTTGTTCTAGTTTTAAGTTGCTTTAGTTGTTAATTTATGCTTCACTTTAATGGTGAAGAATGCTATGGTGTTGATATCTTCCTTGCTCATACTTTTTGTTGTTTGTTGATGATGAACCATTGTGTAAAGTTATTCTAAGAATTATTTCATTGTTGCACTTAAGTTCATCTATTTTTCATGCTTTAATGGTGAATGCATGATTGAAAATATACATACCTTAGAAAATTGCACTTGTTTCAAGAGACTATGGGCTATCCTTGGTTAAGTGGAACTAAGTTTTAGGAAGGTTGTCCATTGTAGCATCCTCCATTATTACTATTCAACATTAGTTGCAAGTTTAGGAAACTTCTCATCACTTTTCCCTTTTGAAATTTCTTTGAAAATTGAAGTTGAAGTAAAGTTCTAGCATCACTGTAAAGCCAAATCTGATGAAAAGCATGGAGTTTTAGTTTGTTGTCCTAAACTTGCAGCAATTGTACCACATTTCAAAACTTACAAAACTCATTTTGTAGATCCAATTCCTTCCATGCTTAGCCAACCATAAAGGCCACCTTGTGATTACCCACAAATCACATCAACCAATTGAACTATTTCAAGCTTAGTCATGACTTGACACCCAAGAGACCTTGGGGTGATTTATAAAACTTAGTTGTAGAAATTACCTTTCAAGAGAGGCAACATACTTGTGTGTTGCCTATGTTGAGAAGGTGGAAAAACACCCATCAATAGAACTAGCGCTAGAGGGTGGGTGAATGAAAGAAGAAAAAATTTCTCTAGTCATCATTCATTTTATGCTTGCCTCTCCTCCTACAAACCATCAACATAATTGGCACTAGAAGGAGGGAAAATGAAAAAAGAACACATTGCTCTGATCATCATTCATTTTATGCTTGCCTCTCCTCCTAGCACCCATCAATAGAAATGGCACTAGAAGGAGGGAGAACAAAAGAACAACACATTGCTCCAGTCATCATTCAGTTTATGCTTGCCTCTCCTCTTAGCACCCATCAACAGAACTAGCACTAGAAGGAGGGAAGCCAGATTAAGCTGGATCAAATTGGTTCCTCCTACCTTCAAAGGTCTCATAGAGTGCTTAGATCTACACCAAACAAGGGAGGATTCCAAGAGCTAAAAACTCCCACCAAGGCTAAAAGAGCTAAAAAGGGAGAAGTATTAGCTTCCACCCCATCCACTTGACCTACATCTCATCCATCCCTTTGATCTCCTTCCATCTGTCAATCCCATTCCTCCCCTTCACTTCCAACTGCCTTTCCACCCTTGTCTTTCACAACCAAGGTGCTTTCCCAGCACAAATCCTCCAAGGCACTACCCCAACTATTGCTCCATTGTAGCCTCAGATTATTGTAGCACAACAAGAAAAACCTCCACCTCCCATGATGGCTTGGATGGGTAATAATCCATCCCCATTATCCTTAAATTATTACCATGAAATACCAAAGAATCCAAAAGGATTTTTCACTAAGTTCCACCCATGTGACCTGCAAAGGACAACAGAAGAGCACATCGAGATCTTTCAAACACCATTGAAGGATATGTAGATAGAACATGAGGACATGGATTGTAAGATCTTCCCTTACTCATTAGGGGGGGAGGATTTCTATTGGTACATCCATCTACCCACTGGATCCATCACCACTTGGGATCAAATGAAAGACACATTCTTATAGAAGTTCAAGCTTCTTGTTAGCCCCTCTAAGTTATACCAGCAGTTCATGTCTATCAAGAGGTAGGTTAGTGATCTCATTAGCTCCTTTAATGAATAATTCCATTGAGCTTACATGAAGTTGCATCTACCCTATGTGGTTGACGACACCTCAGATAGGCTGGTCTATTACACAACTTTGGATAATCTTACATCTGCATTGGTGAAAAGGATGCACCCACCACCTGCTAGGTTGGTGGATGCATATGTAGAAGCAGTCATAGAAAGCATAGACTTGGGGAAGCACATTACATGCCCACTACTCATCCAACTCAAATCCAAGGGCTCACCCACACCTTGTCCAATCAGATGCCCATGCTAAATCAAGATCCCCAGCTACTAATAGTTCTACATCTAAGGCAGCCTTTGAACCAAGCACCTTTCGTGCCTCATTACTTGCATTAATCACAATAGTAGGTGTACACTCCACAGCCTCAAGTTCCTTCATACTTGCAAGGCTTTGAGTTCCCACCCGCGCAACAAAACCAACCCATGACACATCTAGTCTTCCTTCAGAAGTCAATACTGCAACAAAATAACACGAAGAAGGATCATATAAATGAATTGACTGAGATGGTAAAGAATTTTTCCACTGAGATGACACTTATAAGTGAACCATATATTTTTTAGGAAGGGATTCTATGACTCTCTTGCTCAATTAGGTTTTTTCACCTAAAGGAAAGAGATAGACCCCACACAAAATCTAGGCAGTTCACTCAAACTAATGCAAGTATAATGGAGATATGAATGAAATGTGTCTAAATGAGATAAACTAAATGAAAATAACTAATAAAATATATTCATCATTAAGTGAAAACTATTGAAATGCAAATTGTTGGAAAACACATTGTGATATGTGAAAACACCTAGAAATGAAAGCAAACTATACCAAAATTTGATGAAACTGGAAGTGTGCACTTGAGAACTTGATGGATACTGGAAATAATATTTGGAATGTTGCTAATATTGAAAATTTGTCCCACTAGGACTCATTCACCATTCTGGATGAATTAGTCCCAGATCTGAGAAACTATTATAGAGCTCATTTTGGACAAATCGGTATCCAAAACTATAGAAAACCCTAGTTTAGGCTTGGTAGTGGGACTCATTTCCCATCCATGGTGAATCAGTCCACTTTTAAATTTTTGAAAATCTAAAAGTGGAAACTGAAGTCTCCTATCTGCACTTTGGTTCCAAACAGGTGTTTGCTTCGAAAGTCTGATTTTCGAACCTGAAAGTGACTTTTTGTTGATATTTTTCCTTAGTCAACAAGGATGTCTTCAAAAAATTTACAACTTGATTTTCAATGATTTCCAAGTCTTCAAGATTACTAAATCTGCAAACACATAAGAAGAGAAGAAGAGATATTGAATGTTTGGGCATGGGGGTTTTCCTTGGTCAAACCCCTTTTTAGGTAATTAAACAAAAATGATAAAAGAATGTAATGAAACATGAAATGATGGAATTAAAAACTTTCCATGATGTTTGATCTTGAATTTCTATAGCAATGGAGGAAGATTCTTTCCTTGAATGTCTTTGGAAGCTATCTTGATGACTTAGAATGATAAAACCCTACCTTGCTTGGCTTAAGGGAGAAGATAGATGATGAATGAATGATAAGAGATGTGTGAATGAGTTAAGAGATGTAAATTAGGGTTTAGAGACTTATATTTAAAGGAAATTCACCTTATTCACCCATCAATTGGATTGCTAAGGCCGACATGAAAGAATAATAAAGTTAAATTCTAGTTTTTCCCACTCAAAACTCAAAAATGACCCAAATGGGACAAATTTTCCACCTTGGGTGAATCAGTCCCACTTGGTAGGGATTCATTCACAATAGATGTCAAATTAGTCCCAGAGGGGCCCATTTTCTAGTTGAGTTGTTGGGTAATGACCTGAAATCAGGTTTATATGGTGACTTTGTCGAGTATTTCATCAAATTATGCCTTAAGATGCACAATATGGGGTTATAGGGGCCTATTAATGATGATTTAATTATCAATTAGGGCTTGGGATACAAAATTCAATGTGAAAGTGTGATACACAACACTAAAATGAGTTCCACATAGCCTAGAAAGGCACAACATCTAATGTGAATGTGTAAGACACATTACAACACTTATCATTAAGTTTAATTTACAAGCCTTCTAGATTGATGTGAAGATGCATTTAAATACATTTTATAATGTTGAATTAAGGGAAAATGGGTTCATTGAGTCTAGAGTGGCATGATAGTCTTTTACAACACTTTACAACACCTTTACAATACATTATTATTGAAAGGGTCCAAGACCTAGTGTGGATGTGAAAAACACCTCACAACACCAAATCAAGGCCTTATTAAGTCCAATTTATCATCAATTATTCCTCAAATCAAGCAAGTTGACTTTTTACTATGGTAAATTTAGCCCCTACTTTATTGAGAGGATGAACTTGCTTCAAAATCACACTAAAGTAGACATTCAAGAGAGGTCCAATCATACCAATGTGGATGGTCTAGGATAAAAAATATCGAGAAGGCGGTCAAACTGACATGAGTGCAAAAGGACATACACAAGGTGAATGAAATGCAGTGAAAAAAGATACACAATCATGCAATGGCAAGAACTAGGAAGAAGAGAAAGATGAAAATGAAAATGTAGATCAAGCTTCAATCATTTTTCCAACATGTTGTGGATCATATCTAGGCTATTTGTTCAAAAATGTATACTCACTTTGGGGCAACATAACTCCTGCTATCCGCTAGGTGAGAAATCCACAAGGTGGCTATGGGGAAAAGTCATGCCTAGGAATGGGCTTCCCTCTCAACCATACCAAAGTTATACCTTCTGATAACTTTAATAAGGCACCACAAAAATATTCTTCAAGCTCTATGAGGTAAGCAAAACTTTGTATGCCTGACACTCATAGACATTATAAGTTTAAGGTAGTGCAAGGAATGCTCAAAGGGATTTTTCTTAGTTCGTGCAAGGTCTCATCTTAGGGAACATCATGCTTAATGTCTCCAAGAGAGGATGTTTCAAAAGAAGTATCACACTCTTGGAGGAAATCAAGCCCAATGAATCCACTAAGAAGAGGACACATAGCAAGAATAAATAAATTGCACAATGAAATGTGAGTGGTGATGTATGCCCCCACTTTAAAGCAATTGTGAACACTAGTATTGGGAGAAATTCATTTAAAGAAGAAGGAAACATGAGATCTTACTCAGAAAGCCCTATGCCAAGTCATATGTTTCCAATAAGCTACATCATGAAAAGGTAGTATTGCACATGCAATCCAACTTAAAGCATGTCATCCACATCCCAAGCTTTCTCTTATATCGTCATGAAAGGTTAACGACTAGCCAAAGGAGGCAACAACAAGTGACATACGAGGACAAGGCTGAATAACCCCTTTCCCCCACTTAGTGTAGGACAAAGGTGAGCCAAAATGAAATGCATCCTAGAGTTAAAATCAATATCAATTAGAGGAATGGGGTGCCCCCATATAAGGAAGAAACCAAACTCCTTAAAATGTTGGATTTTATGACTCAAAGCCTTGCATTCATTAGTGGAATGACCATGAACTCTATGATATGGATAGAATGAAGTCTTGTAATAGAATTTATTTCAAGTTCTTGGAGGAAGGGATATCAAGTGATCTTGGAGGAATCTTGACAAGATACCCTCTTGATCTATGGTAGAAGGTGGTCCTATGGTTTGATAGAAAGATACATCTTGCTTAGTGTGAGTTTTCCTACCTATGCAAGACTCTTTAGATTGTGATATTTTGTTCTGTCCTTGGAAAGAGGGTATAAAATGTAACGAATTTGATTCATTAGTGTTTTACGAGATGAAATTAACATTAAGCAAAGAGTTCATTGTTTGTGTCGCGTTGTGTAAAGGATGATGTTCAAGACCACTAGTGTCGAGGAGTTTAGGATGGATGACTATTAAGGATGATTTAGGAGTATGTTGTGTGAGATTGTTGATGTTGAGTGAAGGCTTGGTGATCTCTATCAAAGGACAATAACCAAGACCATGAGTGGTTTGTTGTGTGATCACATCTATAGGGTTATGAATACCTTGTTCATTAGCACAACATCCTTTTCCACTATATCCAAGTTGTTTCATAAGCTCATAACTGTTTCCATAAAGATTTTTCATTTCTTTTGGATCAGGTGGTGGTTGGTGATAATCGTCGTTAAAGGTGGTTGTGTAGTTTGTTGTGTTGTATAAAGTGCTTGAAGTGGATACTTTCGAAGGTTCATCTACTTTTTAATTTCCCCTATGTGAATCTTTGTGTATGATCTTGTACTCGCCCATGAATTCATGTTTGAAATCCAAGGAACCCCAATCATCGTCTAATATCTTGGTGTGTTGTTTAATTTCTTTTTTGTTGTCATTTTAGTGCATAGATTCCACTTGTGTAGTTGATGTTGATATGTTCAAGGTATTTTCTTTGTTTTTCTCAAGTTGTAAGACACTATAAGGCTCAGGATCAATGTCAAGTATGTATACTTTATTGTTGTAAATGTATTTCATTTTTCAATGAAGAGTGGAAGGAACACCTTTCATTGCATGAATCCACGATCTTCCTAAGATAATATTGCATGAAAGTTCATGAGGCATAACATGGATTGGTGTATTCAAAGTGGCCAATCCAACTATAAGATATATAATGATCACCCTGAGCGGTTTCTTTTTGACATTGTTAAATCCCTTAATAGATAAAGAATCAGGTCAAATAGTCAATTGATCAATTCCAAGCCTATCCAGAAGGCTTACACTACACGAATTAAGGGTAGAACCAGTATCTACAAGATTTCTCTTTATCCTTTTTCATTTGTATTGTGCTATGAACATGAAAGGATAATTTTGTTTTTGCACATCTAAAGAGGGGAGTTCACTTTAGTGGAAAACAATGTCATTGATTATTTTGTGAATGATGGATGTTATGTCAATTGGTTGCACATTAGAAGAGACGGGAACTTGTTGTAAGGTTGTTTGAATCATGGTGTGATAGGTAGGTGAATTTTGAAGAAGATATCAAAGGGATATATTTGCAGGAGTGCTCTTAAGTTGTTCAATGAGATCATACTCCCTTAATTGAGGAGCATGAGACACATTAGGAAAAGGTAGGGAAGTCAGGGTTGGTTGTTGTGGGGATGGATTGTTTTGAGTGTGATATGTATGAGCAACAGTAGTATGACTCAATTGCTATGACACATTATTATAAGGTGGGTAGAGGGTGAATTTTGGTTTGTGTTGAGATGAAGGCTGGTGTGATGGCAAATAAAGGATGAGTTCAGGTTGATTTTGAGATTGTTGTTTGTGCGAAAGGGGATAAAGGATGATTTGAGGTTGAATGATATTAAAATCCATTAGTGAATGAGTCTAAAATGGGATCTTCATCTTCTTATAAGGGAATAATATCATTATTGTCAATGTTATCCTTGTCTTGTATCATGATATTCTCCCTATGAGGAGAGTTTTTAAGAGAAAAAAAAAACACATGTTTGTGACATTTGAGGGTTGGTTTGTCTAAAAAAACTACATTGCAAGTAAGGGAATGATCATTGGTTGTATTTTATTTTTTATTGATAGTGGGGAGATGAGGAGAAGAGTCTACTTGATTATCATGTTTCCCTAAGGTCTCATTCTCTTGTTCCATATTAGTAGGAGAGCTTAGAATATGTTCATCCAAGGTTGAAGTGTGTAAAGTAGCTTCAACACAAGTGTGGGAGGCATCAAGAGAAGGACCGCTAAGGTTGTCAAATAGATTATTCCAAATTGTAGGAGCATGAGGAAAGGGAGGGTCAAGATTCACATGACTCTTAATAGGTATATCTTCTAACATCAACCTATCCTCTTTTCATCGAAGAGGGATATTAGGAGATAGAAAATTTTGATTTTCATTGGTATGAAGACTAGGTTAGGTGATTTTTAGGAATGTTTCTATGATGTCATGTTCTTGTTGTCTAACATCTTCCAGAGGGGAATGAGTAGATGGAAAATCAAAACCCTCAATGCTTGTACCTTCCTTCACCAACATACCTTTGTCACTAATGGGAGAGGTATCAGGAGAAGAAAAAGTATGAGTGAGATGATTGTCTACACTATCATTCTCACCAATGGGCAATGTAAGATTAAGGATTGTACCAATGGTGTGATCATGTTTCTTAAAGACCTTATTGTTGTAATCAAAATTCAACTCATAAGAGGGAATGTTGTATTTATGCAATCCATTAATAACAAAACTAAAGCCACATCTTTTGAAAGAAAACATGGTATGATGAAAAAGGAAAGAAAGTGCAATGAAATGACTCAAAATGAAATGCAATTTTTAGATATGAAACAAGGTAATTTTTTTATTACACTATGCAACAACCTGAAAGAAAAAACAAATTGGAAATTAAGAAATGCATGAAATTGGCTAATTTAAGCTAGATCTAATGAAATGCATGTTACAAAAACTCATCCAACTGATATAGGTAGGTAATGGCACCAAACAGGAGCTAAAAAATAGGGTTTTCAGTTTTGGAAAAGGTAGTTTTGGGGGTGAAAAGGGACTGATTCGCCCAAGGTGGCGAATGAGTCTCACTGGGGATTTTTTTTCATAATTTTCAAAAATTTCTAAGTGATTTTGATGTGTTCTGAGTTATATGATGCAAACCTAAGTTAAAAGTGCAAAATTTCAAAAAAATTAAATGATTTAAGATGAAAAACAAAATGCAACCTATATGCACTTTCACTAATGCAAAATTTGAAATCCTAGAATGTAACTTAACTAATGCAAAATGCAATGCAAGATAATTCTAGGATGATGGACACCAAATTAGAATAGAAAAGTATTCCAAAGGTGGGTTCACCAAAATGAACCATAGATTTTTTGGGAAGGGATACTATAACTCTCATGCTTAATTAGGGTTTTTCACCTAAAGGAAAGAGATAGACCCCACACAAAATCTAAGAGGTTCACTCAAACTAATGCAAGTATAATGGAAATATGAACGAAATGTGTCTAAATGAGATAAAATAAATGCAAGTAACTAATAGAAGCTATTGATCATTAATTGAAAACTATTGAAATGCAACTTGTTGGAAAACACATTGTAATATACAAAAACACCTAGAAATGAATGCAAACTATAACAAAATTTGATGAAACTAGAAATAACATCTAGAATGTTGCTGATACTAAAAATTTGGCCTACTAGGACTCATTCGCCATTTTGGGAAAATTAATCCCAGATTTGAGAAATTGTTCTTGAGACCATTTTGGACAAATAGGTATCCAAAACTGTAGAAAACCTTGTTTAGGCCTGGCAGTGGGACTCATTCGCCATCCATGATGAATCAATCCACTTTTAAATTTTTGAAAATCCAAAAGTGGAAACTGAAGTCTCATGTCTGCACTTCAATTCTTGGCAGGTGTCCGCCTCTGAAAGTCTGATTTCTGAATCTGAAAGTGACTTTTTGTTGATATTTTTCCTTAGTCAACAAGGAGATGTCTTCAACAACTTTACAACTTTATTTTCAATGATTTCCAAGTCTTCAAGATGCCTAAATCTGTAAACACACAAGAAGAGAGGGAGAGATGTTGAATGTTAGGGCATGGGGGTTTTCCTTGGTCAAACCCCTTTTTAGATAATTAAATCAAAATGATAAAAGAATGTAATGAAACATGAAATGATGGATTTAAATACTATCTATGATGTTTGATCTTGAATTTATGTAGCAATGGAGGAATATTTTTCCCTTGAATGTCTTTGGAAGCTATCTTGATGACTTAGAATGGTAAAACCCTACCTTGCTTGGCTTAAGGAAGAAGATAGATGATGAATGAATGACAAGAGATGTGTGAATGAGTTAAGAGATGTAAATTAGGGTTTAAGAGGCTTATATTTATAGGAAATTCACCTTATTCACCCATCAATTGGATCCTTGAGGCTGACATGAAAGAATAATAAACTTAAATTCTAGTTTTTCCCACTCAAAACTCAAAAATGACCCAAATGGGACTAATTCACCACCTTGGGTGAATTAGTCCCACTTGGTAGGGACTCATTCACCACAGATGGAAAATTAGTCTCAGAGGGGCCCATTTTCCAGCTGGGTTGTTTGGGAATGAGGAAATCAGGTTTATATGGTGACTTTGTCAGGTATTTCATCAAATTATGCCTCAAGATGCAAACTATGGGGTCATAGAGGCCTATTAATGATGATGTAAATGTCAATTAGGGCTTGGGATACAAAATTCAATGTGAAAGTGTGATACACAACACTAAAACGAGGTCCACATAGCCTAGAAAGGTACAACATCCAATGTGAATGTGTAAGACACATTACAACACTAGATTATCATTAAGTTTAATTTGCAAGCCTTCTAGTTTGATGTGAAGATGCATTTAAATACATTTTATAATGTTGAATTAAGGTAAAATTGGTTCATTGATTCTAGAGAGGAGTGAAAGTCTTTTACAACACCTTTACAAGAAATTGTTATTGAAAGGGTCCAAGACCTAGTGTAGATGTGAAAAACACCTCACAACACCAAATCAAGGCCTTATTAAGTCCAATTTATCATCAATTATTCCCCAAATCAAGCAAGTTTCCTTTTTTCTATGGTACACTAAGGAACCAAAATAATCAGTTGTAGTCCTCGTAGAGGAGCATTCAAGCTAATCTCAATCAAGAAAATCATGATTCAAGTACTTCTTCTAGGAAAAATTATGAAAGAGGACAAAATTCAGGCCAAAACTTTGAATGAATTTCTTCGCAAAGGAAAAATTGAACATGGAACACGAGGCCAAATAATGGAGGTGTCCCTACACCTCTTGATCAACTGACAACCACAGATAAGTCTATAAGTGGAGTTTACCTAGTTGAGGTGGCCATATCTAGATGGTGTCAAATTCACAAGATAAACAGGCATTCAAAGTTGGATTGTCTAGAATTTCAAATTACCACAAAAATATTTCAACTAGAAGTCCAAAATGTAGTTGATGGCTCAGGTTGCTAAGACTTAGTTTCATTGAAGCCATATGATTCTTCAATGCTGGTGGTCAACCAAGTTCCTTTCTAAAAAAGTGAAAACAACTCACCTGAGAAGGAGGATATGCCCAAGGATGAAAATATGAAGGAGGTAAGTAACAATGATGCTTTATCTCAGCTCTTTGATTCAGTAGATAATGGTTCAATAGATGAGGAAGAATCTTGTGAGGATGAAGTCCATATGTTCCACCAAAGGGAAACTCCCTAAAACCTAAGGAATAAACAAGTTGGAGGCCCTTTCATGACTTCTTCTCCCCCCAACAACTTTAATACTTCACTTGATCCTAATGCCAACAACAATCCAACTTACCCCCATGTGCTTGCCCAATACTTTAACAAAAATAGATAGCCAAATCAAGCTCAAGATCAGCCCACTAGCTCCTCCCAAAGTAGATTATCTAAAGTACATGTTGAACAAATGGGAGAGTATGTCCAGAATTCCCTCTTTAGGTCACTAAACAAAACCGCCCTGTTAAAGCTAGCCTAAGAGGTACCCACCAAGAGGGTTTCCCCTTACACTTCGAATAGTGATCTTGTGATTAGAGAAATCTTGAGAAATAAACCCGATTAGCCCCTAAACTAGTAAGCTAGTAAGAATCATCCTGTAGATAAATCTCCCACCACAGATTCAAATCAAGTACAAACCAAGGATAAATACATTGATAAAGGCAAAACCCAAGTGGCTAAGGTTGATGTCTCAGTGGGATTGTTTCAAGGAAATTTGGATACCCCTCCCTTCTTCATGACTATTAAGATATTCAACAAGAACCTACATAACTTCCTATTAGACTCGGGAACTTTGGCTAATGTCGTGCCCTTTGTAGTGTGCCAAGCACTAGGGATAACTCTATCTCCCTCTTGACAGAAAGTCACTCAGCTAGAAAAGACAAAAGTGAACATACTTGGAGAAATGAACAAAATACGAATGTAGATTGTTGCTGACCCAAGGGTGTAGTAGGTAATTGACATTCAAGTTATTGATATTCTTGACATGTGTGACATTATATTGGGGTGATACTTCACCCATGCTTTGAATGGTTATGTTGCCATAGACTATTCTCATATGTTGTTGCCATGGAAGGGACTACCAAACTAGCTCTGAATTTAGAGAGAGCCTTAAATAAAGTTCATGATCATAGAGTATAACAACACAAATGAGGTGTTGTTTGCAAAAATGAAGTTGGGAAATTATTGTCCCATGGAATATCAAGATGAAGAAGAGTTCCAAGAAGAAGAGGTATTCGAGGAGGTCCTTATTTTAGTAAGCAATGATCCCACCAACTTAAACCATGTCCCTGATAGTACAAAGGTGCTAGTTGAATCTGAAGATGAAGAGTCCTACAATGATGGTAACCTTAGATTGTTGGATGGATTTCAAGAATTTATGCAGAAATGTGCATAGGATCAACTTAATTTGGAACTAGAATGGATTTTTAGGAGCTGCTACTACCAAGTTGGTGCAGGGTACATAACACTCCCCATTTTGAATTCAAATGATTCCTATGTTAGACAACAGTTGAGCATATCAAGGGATAGGTCATCCCAAAAGAAGCTACAGGAGAACAACGAAATCAAGACCATCCTAGACCTATGCATCCACCCAAGGATACAGAAGAAGATACACTACCAAGAAAGGGAGCACACCTCACCAGCCCCCAATTTAAAGAATCTTCCAAGTTTTGGATGTTGCACTTTGATGGATCCAAATCCAAGCAAGGATTAGAAGCCAATTTCAATCTCATATGTCCTATGGGTAAGATGCATTTTGTTGCCCATAGACTCTAATTTTATTGTACAAATAATGTAGTAGAATATGAGGCATTAGTTCATGGACTTTTGATGGCATTAAGAAAAAAGATTAAAATGTTGCAAGTGTTTGGTGATTCTGAGCTGGTAGTGAAACAAGTTAGAAAACTTTACTCCTTTCATGATAGAAGGTTAGAAAACTATAGAAACAAGGTATGAGATCTTATAGAAGGATTAGATGCATTCAACATTTAGTTAATTCCCCACAATAGGAATTAGATCACCGATGCATTAGCCCAAGCAACTAGCACCCTTCATCCCCTTTCCTTAATAGGCTTAAAGAAATTCACTCTAGAGCTCACCTCTACCCCATCAATGCTTGACAACATCACCAAATTTCAAGTGTTCAATTATGACAAGCACATCCTTGATTTCATTAGCAGTTATGATGTGTTTGCAACCCAAATCATTAATGAGATAGAGCTAGAAGAGGCTAAACTTGACATAGAGGGAGTAATAAACTTAAAGAGAAACACAATATCGAGAGGTATGGTTCAGCTGGAGAGAATATTTGATTTGTACTAGATAAGGGATCAAGATCAACAGACTAAGAAGGATTCAAAGGATAATCAATGTGACACTCATAATATGGGTACTACTGAAGAAATTAAAAATGTGTTCATAGGTAAAGTATGCACATCAGATGAAAGAAAGGGGATCATTGATGCCTTATGCATGTACCGTGATGTAATTTATTAGGGATACAAAGAATTGAAAATGTATGATACCTCAATTATCACTCACACCATTCCCCTCAAGCCAGATGTGAGACCTTTCTGATAGCGTCAATGCCTGATCAATGCATTGTTGGAGCCAATTATCTACAAAGACATTCAAAAGTTATTTTGGCACTCCATGTGGGTGGAAAATTTTGTCCCAGATAGGAAAAATAATGGTGAAATCATATTATGCATGGATTTTTTGGAATCTAAATAAAGTCTCTAAAAAGGACAACTACACAATGCCTTCACTAGATGAGGTATTGCAAATAGTTAATGGATCTCAAATGATGTTATTTTTTGATGACTACTCAAGATATAACTAGGTAATGGTATAATATGAAGATAGGCACAAAATGGCATTCACTATGAAGTGGCGGAAAATTTCATACAGAAGGATCTCGTTTGGATTAATCATCGACACTAAATTTTAGTGTGTCATGGACATTGCTTTCAAATATCTCATCGACAAGTGCATCATCATATACATGGATGATGTCATCATGTTCTCAAAGAAAAGGGGAGACCATGTCTTTGATTTGTGCAAGGCCTTTCAAAAATGTAGAGAGTTCGACATCTCATTGAACCTGAAGAAATGCACTTTTGGAGTGACTGAGGTAAATTTGTTGGGACATGTGAAGTCAAAAAAGGGAATCTCAATTGATCCAGAATGTATTTAGGCCATATTAAAGATTCAACTCCTAGGTAGCAAGAAAAAATGGAAGTCTTTCTTTGGAAAGATCAACTTTGTCAGGAAGTTCATCACACGCTTTGTTGAAATCATCAAGCCAATGAATGCTATGCTTAAGCAAGATGCTAAAGTGGAATGGACACTGGAAGCCAAGAAGGCTTGTGAAGAAATTAAGAAAGCAATTGCAAATGCCCTAGTGTTGGTTAGTCTAGACTATCTGGGGTCATTCTACATTTATTCCTTCACTTTGGATCACTCATGCACCAGCATGTTAACACAGAAAGATGAAGAAGAGAATGAGCGACCCATTGCATTCATGAGTGATCCAATAAAAGATGCAAAATTAAGGTACCAAAATTTTGAAAAGTAGGCATATGATTTGGTCAAAGGAGATAAGAAATTTTGGCACTATATTCTCTGAAACAAGGTATTTACAATTGTACCAGATCTAGTTGTCAAGACCCTATTAATGCAGAATGAGTTAGGAGAAAGAAGAGAAAAATGGGTCACTTTGCTACAATAATATGACATGGAGATTTAGCCCATGAAATTGGTCTGAGGAAAATCCCTCACTCGCACCATAGAAAAAACTAAACTCGAGCTATATGCTACAGGGATCCATATTGTACAAGCTAAATCATGAATGAAACTACTTTAGATGCCTGGGAAAGGAGGAAGCAACTAAGGTGCTAAAACAATTTCATGATAGGTTCGACACTAGTCATCAATTCATCCCCTTCATTGCTCATCAAATCTTGTGGACTAGGTACTATTAGTCTATGCTATTCAAGGATGTGCACAACCATATCAGATCCTATCACATCTACCAAACTTCTGCTACTCGAGAAAGGAATGTTGATGTCCCATTGTAGCCAGTTGCAGAGGTAAGGCCTTTGGCTGAGTGGGGACTAAACTTCATTGGTTTGGTAGGCCCACCATCCTCTGAAGGCCATAGGTACATTCTAACTACTTTTGATTACTAGACTAGATAGACTGAAGCAATAACATGTAGGCAATGTACAAATGAAGTATTTACTAATTTCCTAGAAATTTTTATTTTGAATCACTTTGATTGCTTGTTTTCCCTTGTGTTCAACAATGGTCCCACCTTTTCATCCCTTAAGTTTTCTAGTTGGGCCTTTGATTATAGATTCATGCTTAAATTCTCTTCTAACTACTACCCCCAAGAAAATGTCCTAGTTGAATCCACAAATACAAATCTTCTGACTATGATCCAAAAGCTACTTGACAAGAATCCAAAAGATTGGCACACCTAGTTGCATTTTCCCCTATGGGAAGATCGCACGTGCTACAACGTTGCCTTGGGAAATTCCCCATTTTTCTTTGTCTATGGTCCAAAGCCAATATTCCCAGTCCACCTCAAGATCCCCATGCTCCAATTTGTTAATACATAGTATGAGGAAGGAGAATGCCAAGAAGCTTGCCTTGTTGAATTGCTGCATTTAGAAGAAATTGGTGACCAAGCAATAGAAAAAATTTCCAAACACTAGGGCATAGTCAAAAGATGGTTTGATCATCAAGCCAAAGTAAAGGCCTTTAGGATTACAAATTTAGTCCTCTGCTAGGAAAATTCCCTTGAAAAGAAAGGGGACATGACAAATTCGATAAGCTCTAGCTTGGCCCCTTTCAAATTTCAAAAATTCTAGGACATAATTTCTTTTGCCTCAAAATGCTAACTGGAGAGGATGTCTCATTGCAAATCAATGGGTAGTACCTCAAGTATTATTTCCTTGTCTAAGCTTCCCAAGCTCATCTCTTTGTATATGGGTGTAAATAGCTAGGGTAGGTTCTTTTTCTTTGCTTCTTTTCTTTCACCTCATTTTTGCTCACTTTCCCAACTTTTGGTTTTGCTAAGGTGTCTCTCTATCTTAGTACAGTGGTTGTGACTAGCTCATCAGAGGGACAAATTTTCTTCCCTCTCCCATTCACTCTTTGGATAAGTCTTCATCTGTTACTATTGGCTTCTGATCGCTCCTATGAAGCAGGTTTCCTTACTTGAATTCCAACTTGATCTAGGATAGAACCCTTATTTGAATCTCCTCACACTTTGTAGACACCTAAATTTGGAAACTTAATTTATCCAAATTTATCCCATTTCGTCTAAACATCCTTTTATTTGCATTAATTAAGTAATATCACTATTATTTAATTAATACCCTTAATTCTACAAAATCCCTAAGGTATTTAGTTAACAATTAGATACCTTATCTCTTTAATCCTCTTTTCATTAAATAAATTAAATAAATATTACATTTATTTTATTCCTCACATGTCAAATATTTCTCTTAATCCTAATCAACCTCTTAATCTTTTCATTTGGGATGTGCACATGCCTAATCCTTGATTAGGATGTCACATCCTCCAACTTTTGCAAGTTGGCTTCTAATCCTTATTAACCACTAATTATCCCCCAATTACTGATTAGTTAAGCCTAATCAGTACCTTGGTCAACTCTCTCCATCCCCCAAGGAATTTTTAATTCCTTTTTATTCATCCAAGGCTCCTCTCTCCCCCATGTGAATTTTTAATTCACTTTTATTGCTCCAAGGAATCTTCTCTTCCCCATACAAATTCTAGAACTTTTGACTTATCACATCACATGTGCCAAAGTTTTCTAGAATATTTGAATTATCACATCAAGTCACATATGGGTAAGTACTTACCTTTTTTTAAGCACCTTGTTTTATGCAAGGTACTTCTCACCTCTCTTTTTGGGAACCTTGTCTTGTCCAAAAGATCTCCCAATCATGTAATTTACATTTATTCACCCAAGATTCTCCTCTTCCCCATGTGATCATTGAGAGGTCGCATCATCCCTTTTCCAAGCTACTTGTCCTTCCTCCACATCATTTGTCCTTATTCCACCCCACTTACACATCATCACTTCCTAAGCCACTTCACATTCCACATGTCAAGATGTGAGGGCTTGTGAGTCCTCAACTCACCATAGCCCTTCATCTTGGCCTTGTTGGCTTAATCTCAACCATTGAATTCTCTAAATAATTCAAATTCTTCTATAAATACCCCCCTTTTCTCTCATTTAGGGACCTTATGCATTTGATACCAAACTCTTGCCATTTTGTCATTTGAAACAACACTTAGCCATTTGCACCCTTATGCTACCAATTTGATTACTCAACTTGCAAACATTTTCCCTCATCTAATCAAGTCATTTAGCAATTAGCATTTGCATTTTATCATATTGTTCATCTTGCATCTAGCCATCTCCATAGCCATCCAAGGAGCACACAAGCTTTTAAACATTAAGGGCCAACCAAGGGATTCAACAACACAAAGGTATAATCATTTACAATCATTATTTTGCTATCTTTCTTTGTGTTATCTTTTCTTAGGCTAATCTTTGAGGTGTTCCTTATGTTGTTATTTATTTCATAATAGTTATTTTTCACCTTTAGAATAGGATAAACTCAAGGCTTCACATTTCTAGCGCGCCTATTGGGACCCATAAATGGGTTCCTTCATTTCATATTTGTTGTTGTTAAGTTTGTTTGCAAGTCCTGGTCGTAGAGGGGTGGACTTGCCCTGCAGAGTGGTGGACCTGCTCTCCAAGTTACTATAGAGGGGCGAACTTTCCCTCCAGTGTGTTGTAGTGAGGCAGACTTGCTCTAGTTTCCATTCTATTTTCTGACATTTGATCATAGTGGGGCGGACCTACCCTAGTATTCATGCTAATTTCTGACATTTGACTGTAGTGGGGCAAACCTGCCCTAGTTTTCATCCTATTTTCTAACATTTGATTGTAGTGGGGCCAACCCTCCCTAGTTTCCATTCTATTTTCTGAAATTTGATTGTAGTGGGCCAGACTTGCCTTAGTTTTCATCCTATTTTCTAACATTTGACTACAGTGGGGCGGACCATCCCTAGTTTTCATCCTATTTTTGGACATTTTGTTAGTTCTCAAAAACACAGGCAGAATGCCTCAAGAGGCTGCCAATCTCTTGATATGCTTTAGGGTAATAGACAAGGTTAAAAGCATTCAACCTTCTACTCTTCAGGTGCTGCTAGACCTAGGCAAGTGTAGCTTTATGAATGAAGTAGACTTGACTTATGATTATCCTTCTTGCAATGATTTTTCCACAATGGAAAATCCAAGTGAACAATTGAATTCAAGCGCAATAGAAATCTTCTTAATCTAAATCCTAAATGCTCAATTAACAAATATAAAGAGAATACATGAATCTTAATGATGAAACTGTAGAGACCAGTGCCTTATTGGGTAGGCAGAGTCAAATGAAATCAAGATGAGCAACACTCTCTGGAGAAAACTCAAATTATCTAGCATATATTATGTTTAAAACTTGTATAAACATGCAATACTATAACTACTAAGCTCTACTTTAACAATCCAAATGAATCTCTTTGATTACTGTGATCAATTAAAAGGACTTAATCTTTGCTTGAAATAACCAATTGATTAATCACACAAATACAACAAATGTGCATTGATAAACTGAATATAAACTTGTTATATCAATTTAAATAACCAGAAAGCATCAATCTTGGAGATAACTTAGCAGCATTTTTATTGAATTCAATAGACAATTGACACCAGAAAAATGCAACAACATCAACTGATTTTCATAAATACCTCCATTTTGAAAACATGCATCAATAGTCTCTGATCTAATAATTTTATTCCACTCTATCTACTTGCTGTGTATCGAATATCTTATAACTGATGATTTTACAATTACAAAATGCCTATTTATACACCAGCATCAAGAAAATAAAACATATTGAAATTCCATGTTGGCCTTCCAAAGAATTTGGGCTCAAATCAAGTCGACCTGTAACAGTATTTTATCAATTTATATGTCAAGCTCAGTATTTGAATTTCTATTTTTCATCAGTGAAATAGTCGGCAAGACATATCGTATAGCTATGCCAAAGGAAATTCAATCATTAATCACTCTGCTTGATGTTACCCGCTTTCGCTGTGACATATCAGAGTCAGGAAGATGTCCTAAAGATTACATTATGTTTCAATGAGAGCCCCTGCGATCAAACTGTATGTCGCTATAACATATTGCTCATTACACCAAAGACAAGAAGCATCCGCATGTTCCCTTTGTGTTTCACTATAGGTCTATGATATGAGGGAGACCTCACGTAGACCACATCATGTTTAATCAAAATCCCTTTATTCATTTTGAGTCGCTGAGACAAGATCATACTCTCGTCGACAAGGTCCTTCATTGTTTTCCATCGGCGAGACCGAAGGTCACTTGCCAAGACCTCTTATCGAGAACCTTAACTCATAGCGATATGTATCTTTTCACCACCGGTCGGTGTGACAATGTAAATTTTCTATGACCTCACACCGAAAAAAACATGTTTGGCTGAAGTGAATCCTTAATGTGTTTGTCGGTCGGTGTAACAATTCAAACTCGCTAAGACCACATGCCGAAAGCCTTAACTCTTACTGATACATGCATCCTTCTGCCATTTATCGATGAGACGATGTGAAGTCGCTATGACTTACTCTGAAGAAAAAGTCTCTCACCGACGAGCCTCATGTGTAATATTGGCGAGACCAAAGGTCACTCTCCAAGACGTTACCTCGAAGAAAATCTCCTGCCGATATGTATATGCATCCACCACCGATCGGCAAGTCTAGGTGAGTTCGCCAAGACGCTTCATCAAAGGAAAAACTCTCACCAATGCATCTCCATATACCGGTCGGTGAGACATAAGGCACTCGGTAAGACCTCATTCCGATGGTATAACTTATGTCGATAGGAACCTTTTCTATCGTTGAAACAACGTGAATGTCTTGCCGATAGCCTCCAGTAGGTGAATGTCAATCGCTGTAACAATGAACAAGTCTTTCCGATCATCTACAACAAACATATGTTAACACAAAAGCATCACGGGTCAGAGAGACCTGGATAGACTTATGTCGATACAGACTACAACATGAAAAATGCATGACCCGATGGATTTTGGGATAAATATAGGCAAAATGTGGGCAAAATGTACATGGTAGGACCAATCTAGAAATATATGAGTAAAATCGATATGTAAAAACATTATATTTTTATAGTTCTAACACATTTGACTACAGTGGGGTAGACCTTCCCTAGTTTTCATCTTATTTTCTGACATTTGATGGTAGTGGGGTAGACCTGCCCTAGTTTTCATCCTATTTTTTGATATTTGACTGCAATGGGGTGGACCTGCCCTAGTTTCCATTTTGTTTTCTAAAATTTGACTGTAGTGGGATGGACCTACCCTAGTTTCCATTCTATTTTCTACACATTTGACTCCAGCGGGGCAGACCTACCCTAGTTTCCATTCTATTTTCTAACATTTGACTATAGTGGGGAGGACCTGCCCTAGTTTTCATTCTTTTTATTGAAATTTGACTGTAGTGGGGCCAACTTGACCTGGTTTTCATGTTTTTTCTGACAGGTGACTGCAGTGGAGTAGACCTGCCCTAAACAGAACATTCTGGAAGGTAAAATAGTCATTTTAGCTTCGTTTTGTCTTAGTTTTTTGTTGTTTTCAGGTTTTAGCCCCTTAACCTTATTTTTTTGTGGGTATATTTGGATTTCTTGCTAATTTTTTGCAACATATTCTCATAATTGATGAAGAACAGCGGTTAAAATAGCTAACACTTGCTTGCATGGCCATCCATTTGTTTAGATTTTAAAAGCTTTCCTTGCTTTTTTCATTAATCTAGGAACATAGTTAACTAGGGGAAAGTAAAATTCACTGTTTTCTCTATCTATAAGTCTATTTTTTGTGTCACCCAAGGGGGCATTAGTTTTTTTCACTTTCCCCTTGCACTTCATGTGAGTCTAGGGAGTAGCTAGAAATGATTAGTGCCTTTTATTTAGAGGGACCTGCTTGGGGATTTCATCACCCCAAGAGACTTTCCCAACCACGTGTATCGGTGGGGTATAGAAAGGGGGAAGAGCCAAAGTTGTACCCCAATCTAGTCACATCATGTCTAGCAGAGTGTCAAAGCTAGGGTGATACCTAGATAGACGTGAAGAGTTGGTCTGAGCCCTTCAATATGTCACTAGGGTTCTCGCCTCATGCTTGTGACAGTCTGGTGTTCACGGTTTGGGCCTCACATACTGAGAGTATATCGAGGACTCCCTAGAAGCCTCATGCATCCTAGATTAAGACCTTTGTTCACCATACCCTTAACACTAATCATAGGATTGTGCTTGTTTGAAGTGTCTTCTTGTGAGAAACCAATAAACCTTTTGACAAGTCAACCTCATCGTTGTCATTTTAAGTTCTTACCATAGTCATTTCCATCCAAACCAAGTCTCTATTTCCCATAGAGGGGCGGACCTTCCCTAACCTGCCCTGTAGTGGGGTGGACTTGCCCTGTAGTTTACTATAGTGAGGCAGACCTGTCGTAACCTGCTTTGCAATGGGGCGTACCTGTGCTACAATTTACTGTAGAGGGGTGAACCTGCCCTGTAGTGGGGCGGACCTACCCCATGAATATTCAATTTCACTCTATTTAACTGTCCCAATCCATCATTTAACTATTCCAAGCATTAGTTTAATCATTCCAATCATCTGTTTTACTATTCCAAACATCCATTCAACTATTTCAAGTATTCGTTCACCTATTTTGAAGATCCATTCATCCCTTCCAAACTTTTGTTTTTCATTCTGATAGCTCATTTCACCATTCGGGGACCCCATTTTATTACCTAGAGATCTTGTTTCACCATTCAAAAGACTTATTCCATCTTCTAGTGAGCCCGCTTCACCATTCGTTAGGCTGGTTCACCCGATTTAAACAAAAACTAGTCGGGAACCTAAAAACTTATCATTTGTTGTGATCTAAACATTTTTATTCTCATTCAGTCATCACAATTCACACTTTAGTCCATTTACACTTTCCATCCAATTCAAGTCTCAGTCTTTTGTAGAGTGGCGAACTTGCCCTGAAGCTTACGGCATAAATGTGGACCTTCCCTAAAGTTTACTATAGAGGAGTGAACTTTCCCTAAAAACAACCTTTTTTACCTTCCAAACAACCTTTTTCATCATTTGTTCAACCGTTTCAAGCACCCATTTTCTCATTTTCACATTTCAAGTAATTGTCCCCTATTTCAAACATCCTTTCATCATATTAAGTGATCATCCCCTCAATCAAAGCAATCACCCCCTCATTTCAAGCACATGTTTACTTAATTTGAGCATCCATTTTTTATCTTTTTTCCACCAAAAGATGAACTTTCCCTTATCCTTGAGTTGACTTTCGCTTGAGAGGGGCATACTTGCCCTCTAAAGGGGTAGATCTACCCTAACTAGGGTAGATCTACCCTAACTAGGGTAGACTTGCCCTCCAAACGACCTTTTAGGCACCCGTTTTCCCATTTCAAGCAGCCATTTACTCATTTTGAGTAGTCTTTTAGCCCTCTCAATTATTTGTTTACTCATTCTAAGTAAAATTTCATCCATCCCAAGCATCCATCTCCTCATTTTGAGAGTTTTTCATCTGTTTTGATCAATTGCTTACTTGTTCTAAGTTTTTGTCTCTACAACCTAAGATTTGTTCACCCATTCTAAGTGGTTGTTTACTAGTTTTGAGTGCTTGTTCATCCACTCCTATCATTCATTCCCCAAGTTTGATCATCTATTTCCCCAATTTGATTATCTAACACTCCATTCCAATCACCCGTCTCCTTGTTCTAAGAGCTTGTTTGCCCGCTTGGAGAGTCTGAAAGTAGAAGGGTGAACCTGCACTGCAATGGGGCAGACCTACCCTACAAAAGGGTAGGTTCACCCCTTTGTGAGGGTGGGTCTACTCCAAAAGGTCAAGTTCACCCCTATGCAGAAAAAATTTGGAAAACAAACAATAAAAAGATCCAGCTTCTAAATCCAACCGACATAACCAATCCCATCATATCCTTCAATCCAATCCTAATTCGAGCTTTAATTTAATCCTAATCTGAGCTTTAATCCATCTAATATCTTTGGATATCAAAACAAATCTTAAGATTCCTTCCTCTATCTCCTTCCAATTCATCCTATTTATCCTTTCATCATCCATCCCCATCTTTCTAATCCATATTGATGTTATCCAACATCATGAATCCTTACCCTTCATTAATTCTTCCAAAAATAGTAGTCAAGGGAAACCCTAATTACATTGATGATAATAATGAAAGTCTTGTCAATCAAGAATTATATGACATAGATCCCCTTGGCACTATCATCGCTAGTAATATTTCTCCACCTTCTTTCCAAAATCCAATTACTACTCTGAGCTATCTTGTTATGTCTTCATCCATGCCTAATCATGCTCCTTATGCTACTTGTGACAAGGGATATCCAATATCTTCCCCATTTGCATATTTGTCATTTCCTTTATCTACATCATCCTCTTATCTGAAACCCACATCTTCTTATCCCAATCTACCATCCCAATACTCTTATTACAATCCCCCATCCATGTCCCCCTATCCCAATCCTCCTTCCCAATCTACCCATCCTAATCCTACATTCACACCTTTTTACCTTAATCTTACATCCCCATCAATCTATCCTAATCCAACATCCATGTCTTCTCATCCTAATCTTCCATCCCAATACCCTTACCACAATCCACCAACTGTATCCTCTTGTCCTAATCTAGCATCCATGCCCCCCTATCTTAATTCACCATTCCAATATCCCTACCTTAACCCTCCATCTAATCCTAATCCTCCATCAACTCCCAGTCTTCCATCCAATCTCGTTCCTCAATCTAATCCTAATCCACCAATCCATAGTCCTAATCCCCCATTGATCCATAATCCTTCATCCACTCCTACCTCGCCATCTCAGCCTAGAGTATGCAAGTTTCTCACTCCAGAAGTTCTCCAAGGACTTATGGAAAAGAGGACATCTATAACCCCACATTGTGAAGCCATGGAGCCATGCCATCCCAATCCCTCATCCACGGTAACTAGTGATGAGACCCTTCTTTGTATCGCACCTATCATGGATGTTACCACCTCTAGCACCATTCAAACTGTTGAAACCATCCAATCCATTGAGTCCCCATCTGCTGAACTCGTCGAAGCTGGCCAAATCCAATCACCATCTTCTATTCCTAGATCTATCTAATCCATCGAAGACCTACAAATCCAATCAACTCCTCCCACTCCTAGTATCATTGAAATCCTCTCTCATGAACTTTATGAATCTTCCATCCTTCCATCTCATCTACTTGAAGAGCCCATCCAACATGCCTCCATTATAATTCCTCCCACACATGATGAGTCATGCCAAGAGCCTAGTCCAAAGCATACCATATCCCCTCTTCTACATCAAGATCCTTCCATCCAAGCTATTCCACCTCAAGATCATAATCCCTTATCCATTATAGTCCATAATCCCCTTGTCACTCAAGATTCCATCCCACCATCTCATGAGACCTTATATCCATCTCCATTGCATGAGCCCTTATCACCTACTACCACAAATCTAGATCCTATCATACCTCCTAATCCCTCTCTTGATACTTCAGCACTCATTCCTCCCAATCAGGAATAAGTTGCTACCCCTTCATATCCATCTGATGATCCTCTACCATCACCTAACCATACCATTCCAACACCATGTGTATATCCCCATGGTACCCTCACATTCTTCCATTGTGGTCTCCTTGTAGAAAAAAAACAAAACATATACACCACCTATCCTCCTCCACCTAATAATGGACTCGCATCATTCTTCCTGAATAAAAAAATTCATGTCATGGATCAAATGCTTAATAAAATGAATTACCAAGGAAAGGGTTTAGGCCTTCATGAGCAAGGTATTATAGATCCTATCCAAGTCCAAGAGCATGACTACACATGTGGTCTTGGTTATATCTCTCAAAACTCACAAGATAATTTTTTGGTACAACCTCTATACGTCCTCAATGAGCCTCTTCCAAAAGAAATACAGGCTCTTCTGATTGCTCTGCCAAATCATTCACTGCCATCTCCCCTCCTCCATCATATCACCTCAAAACAACTATCCATATTCCTCCATCTTCTCCATCAATTTTACATCCTTACATCCCTCCATCTACTCCGTCCATGTCTCCTCTAGGTCCCACATCTATTTTGGGCCCTTATATCCCAAAATCACCTCCTCCATCTTGTCCTATCCATGTTTCCCATCATAAACATCCCACTCTGATGTCCCCTAATTAGGATAAAAAAAGGCACATATCTACACATTCTCCATCTACACATAATCCCCATAATCCTACCTCCATCACTCCACATCATCCATCTCCTCACACCCATCCCATTGCAACTAAAAGTACTTTGGATGCTAAAGAAAAAATGCATGAATCTCAACATCCACATGAATCAAAAGCTCCTCATGTCCCCTCTAAAAGACATGGTGAAGACAAGAAAAATCAAATCCAAAATCCAAATCAAATCCATAGGTCGTAAAGGTCCACCAAAACAAAGATCAAAACCATGTGGATCCCAAAGAAAAAAGATGCAATACCTTCAAATGAAAAATCTATAACAACATCCAAAGTTACTACTCTAGAAACTAATCATACACCCCTTTCATCTCCTAAATTTGTTTTGGGTCCTCATGTCCCAAAATTCACTATCCCATCTCCTCCATTATCCTTGCATTCTCCATCCATTAATCCTCTTATCCTTTTACATACACCACCACATGTGCCAATGTTGGTCCTAAACTAACTACCCCATCACACACCCACCCCATAATTCTATCCATATCCTTTCCAACACCACATCCATTATCTCCCCCACCATATCCCTCTAATTCATCCTCTTGCATAATCCATTTATCCTAATAAGGTTGTACCAACATCCAACAGTTGCTTCACATATCCATTTATCCTAATAAGGTTGTACCATCCAATCCATTGAGTCCCCATCTGCTGAACTCATCGAAGCTGGCCAAATCCAATCACCATCTTCTATTCCTAGATCTATCCAATCCATCGAAGACCTACAAATCCAATCAACTCCTCCCACGCCTAGTATCACTGAAATCCCCTCTCATGAACTTCATGAATCTTCCATCCTTCCATCTCATCTACTTGAAGAGCCCATCCAACATGCCTCCATTATAATTCCTCCCACACATGATGATTCATGCCAAGAGCCTAGTCTAAAGCATACCATATCCCCTCTTCTACATCAAGATCCTTCCATCCAAGCTATTCAACCTCAAGATCATAATCCCTTATCCATTATAGTCCATAATCCCCTTGTCACTCAAGATTCCATTGCACCATCTCATGAGACCTTATATCCATCTCCATTGCATGAGCCCTTATCACCTACTGCCACAAATCTAGATCCTATCATACCTCCTAATCCCTCTCTTGATACTTTAGCACTCATTCCTCCCAATCAGGAATAAGTTGCTACCCCTTCATATCCATCTAATGATCCTCTACCATCGCCTAACCATACCATCCCAACACCATGTGTATATCCCCTTGGTACCCTCACATTCTTCCATGGTGGTCTCCTTGCAGAAAAAAAACAAAACATATACACCACCTATCCTCCTCCGCCTAATAATGGACT
This sequence comes from Sequoia sempervirens, assembly GCA_007258455.2. Classification (NCBI taxonomy): domain Eukaryota; kingdom Viridiplantae; phylum Streptophyta; class Pinopsida; order Cupressales; family Cupressaceae; genus Sequoia; species Sequoia sempervirens. The sequence continues at coordinate 777,644,692 of VDFB02281492.1, forward strand.
CGCATCATTCTTGCTGAATAAAAAAATTCCTGTCATGGATCAAATGCTTAAGAAAATGAATTACCAAGGAAAAGGTTTAGGCCTTCATGAGAAAGGTATTATAGATCCTATCCAAGTCCAAGAGCATGACTACACATGTGGTCTTGGTTATATCTCTCAAAACTCACAAGATATTTTTTTTGGTACAACCTCTATACGTCCTCAATGAGCCTCTTCCAAAAGAAATATAGGCTCTTCCCATCGCTCTACCAAATCATTCGCTGCCATTCCCCCTCCTCCATCATATTACCTCAAAACAACTATCCATATTCCTCCATCTTCTCCATCAATTTTACATCCTTACATCCCTCCATCTACTCCGTCCATGTCTCCTCCAGGTCCCACATCAATTTTGGGCCCTTATATCCCAAAATCACCTCCTCCATCTTGTCCTATCCATGTTGCCCATCATAAACATCCCACTCTGATGTCCCCTAATTAGGATTAAAAAAGGCACATATCTACACATTCTCCATCTACACATAATCCCCATAATCCTACCTCCATCACTCCACATCATCCATCTCCTCACACCCATCCCATTGCAACTAAAAGTAGTTTGGATGCTAAAGAAAAAATGCATGAATCTCAACATCCACATGAATCAAAAGCTCCTCATGTCCCCTCTAAAAGACATGGTGAAGACAAGAAAAATCAAATCCAAAATCCAAATCAAATCCATAGGTCGTAAAGGCCCACCAAAATAAAGATCAAAACCATGTGGATCCCAAAGAAAAAAGATGCAATACCTTCAAATGAAAAATTTGTAACAACATCCAAAGTTACTACTCTAGAAACTAATCATACACCCCATTCATCTCCTAAATTTGTTTTGGGTCCTCATGTCCCAAAATTCACTATCCCATCTCCTCCATTATCCCTGCATTCTCCATCCATTAATCCTCTTATCCTTTTACATACACCACCACATGTGCCAATGTTGGTCCTGAACTCACTACCCAATCACACACCCACCCCATAATTCTATCCATATCCTTTCCAGCACCCCATCCATTATCTCCCCCATCATATCCATCTAATTCATCCTCTTGCATAATCCATTTATCCTAATAAGGTTGTACCAACATCCAACAGTCGCTTCACATATCCATTTATCCTAATAAGGTTGTACCATCCAATCCACTGAGTCCCCATCTGCTGAACTCGTCGAAGCTAGCCAAATCCAATCACCATCTTCTATTCCTAGATCTATCCAATCCATCAAAGACCTACAAATCCAATCAACTCCTCCCACTCCTAGTATCATTGAAATCCCCTCTCATGAACTTCATGAATCTTCCATCCTTCCATCTCATCTACTTGAAGAGCCCATCCAACATGCCTCCATTATAATTCCTCCCACACATGATGAGTCATGCCAAGAGCCTAGTCCAAAGCATACCATATCCCCTCTTCTACATCAAGATCCTTCCATCCAAGCTATTCCACCTCAAGATCATAATCCTTTATCCATTATAGTCCATAATCCCCTTGTCACTCAAGATTCCATTGCACCATCTCATGAGACCTTATATCCATCTCCATTGCACGAGCCCTTATCACCTACTGCCACAAATCTAGATCCTATCATACCTCCTAATCCCTCTCTTGATACTTTAGCACTCATTCCTCCCGATTAGGAATAAGTTGCTACCCCTTCATATCCATCTGATGATCCTCTACCATCACCTAACCATACCATACCATCCCAACACCATGTGTATATCCCCTTGGTACCCTCACATTCTTCCATTGTGGTCTCCTTGCAGAAAAAAACAAAACATATACACCACCTGTCCTCCTCTGCCTAATAATGGACTCGCATCATTCTTCTTGAATAAAAAAATTCTTGTCATGGATCAAATGCTTAAGAAAATGAATTACCAAGGAAAAGGTTTAGGCCTTCATGAGCAAGGTATTATAGATCCTATCCAAGTCCAAGAGCATGACTACACATGTGGTCTTGGTTATATCTCTCAAAACTCACAAGATAAATTTTTTGGTACAACCTCTATACGTCCTCAATGAGCCTCTTCCAAAAGAAATACAGGCTCTTCCCATCACTCTACCAAATCATTCGCTGCCATCCCCCCTCCTCCATCATATCACCTCAAAATAACTATCCATATTCCTCCATCTTCTCCATCAATTTTACATCCTTACATCCCTCCATCTACTCCGTCCATGTCTCCTCTAGGTCCCACATCTATTTTGGGCCCTTATATCCCAAAATCACCTCCTCCATCTTGTCCTATCCATGTTACCCATCATAAACATCCCACTCTGATGTCCCCTAATTAGGATAAAAAAAGGCACATATCTACACATTCTCCATCTACACATAATCCCCATAATCCTACCTCCATCACTCCACATCATCCATCTCCTCACACCCATCCCATTGCAACTAAAAGTACTTTGGATGCTAAAGAAAAAATGCATGAATCTCAACATCCACGTGAATCAAAAGCTCCTCATGTCCCCTCTAAAAGACATGGTGAAGACAAGAAAAAACAAATCCAAAATCCAAATCAAATCCATAGGTCGTAAAGGCCCACCAAAACAAAGATCAAAACCATGTGGATCCCAAAGAAAAAAGATGCAATACCTTCAAATGAAAAATCTGTAACAACATCCAAAGTTACTACTCTAGAAACTAATCATACACCCCTTTCATCTCCTAAATTTGTTTTGGGTCCTCATGTCCCAAAATTCACTATCCCATCTCCTCCATTATCCCTGCATTCTCCATCCATTAGTCCTCTTATCCTTTTACATACACCACCACATGTGCCAATGTTGGTCCTGAGCTAACTACCCCATCACACACCCACCCCATAATTATATCCATATCCTTTCCAGCACCCCATCCATTATCTCCCCCATCATATCCCTCTAATTCATCCTCTTGCATAAGCCATTTATCCTAATAAGGTTGTACCAACATCCAACAGTCGCTTCACATATGGGCTCTTAATACCTTGTATGGAACTTTATTCTTGAGTCCTTCATCTATATCCTTATTGCATATATTCTAAATCCCCTTATCCACATCCCTATCCTTATCCATCTCCATTCTTATGCTATCCAAAAATGTCGAAAAAATTCAAAAAAAAAAATCCAACATAGTCAACAACAAAATACAAAAGTAAAGAGAAATAATTTGTCCAATGGTGAAAACTTGGAAAAAAAGTGCCTTGGATAAGTACCATGATGAAAACTTGGAAAATAGGCATCATGCACAAATCCCCATCCTTCCTTTTCCACACTTGGGGGAAGCTTCCTAGTATGCATTCCCTCCATCCGCTATACTTCCTGCTATGATTCCTACTATACATCCTCCTAATTCATCCCCTCCATCCCACCTATCTTCCGCATCCTACCATCATATCCCATTTATCTCCAATCCATCCATCCTTCTTGCAATCTTTATCAAAACAATGGAACTTATCTATGCATGCTTTGGACACCTCTTGGTATACATTCCCTTCATCCATGCTCTATCATAATCCTTATACACATCCTCTACCTTCTTTCTCCACTCATTGTGCTACCACTAGTCTCCCTTCCTTATCCCAGTAGCCTACATTCATCCATCAACCTCCCTCAGTCACCCATCCTAACCTCCTCTAGTTATCTCCTTTATCTTCCCATCCACTCATCTTTTGTCCCTCCTACCTCATGACACACAACATATCTAGAGTGGGGGCACCTATCTCCCTTTGTGACATAAGTCCTTGGAGAAATCATTCATCCCTCCCTTCCATCCCCCATCCTTATCTTCCCATTCAAACAATCCTTTCAATCTCCCCATCCTTATCTTCCCTTCCAAACAATCTCTTCCATCCCTTCATCTTTATCCTCCTTCCATCTCATCATCCCTTGTCATTGGTATCTAGCTATAGGCTCCTCCATCATGCAACCCAATGCCTAGATCAAATCATCATCATCAACATCATTGGGATGTATCCTTCTCTATCCTTTGGTGTTGTTTTGAGATGTATCTTTCCCTCATCAGCAACCCTTTAATTGGGATGTATCATTCCCTATCCTTGATCATCTTTCCAATCCTTTATCACTTCTCATCATTAATCTCTCCATCATATCATCCTCCCAATTCATCTTTTGTTGATTTGGATAACTATCCCATCCCTAAGCTTCTTATGGTCACCATAATTCTATCTTCTCCAACAAGTCTATATTCTCTCACCATTTCGGTCCCCTCATTTCACCCACTTATCCTAGTCATCTCATCATCCTTTGTCCATCCTTGGTCTTTGGTATTTTTTCAAACTACGTTGCCCCTATGCTTTCATGTAGGCAAGGTCAATCATTTGATCCACCCCCAGGGCTCCTTTTGTCTATCCTATCTTGGTCATCCATTGAGGTTTCCATTACCTTCTTTCCGCTTTTATCCAGGGCCAGTCGTCAGCTTTTTATCGAACTATGAGGGCTCTGTGCTTTCACGTAAGTAAGGCTAATCTTTGATCAGCCCTCGAGCCCCTAGGCCATTAGGGTGTTTTGGTCTTGTGTCAGTCCCGCGTCTTCTCTCTCTTGTGTTGTGTCGTCAAGCTATGCCCTTATTTAGCCAATTCTTAACAAACAAGATCCACTTATATCAGTAGATCCAATCATCTTTGAGTATCCTATGTCATATCAATCTTTTAGTTTAGTATCTAACATCGGTCTCAATAGGATGCATCCTTCCTAATAGAACACATCAACCCCTTCCATCCTTTTGATCCTATGGAAAAGGATGTTTGAAATTGATTGTGATATTTTGATGCTTTTAGCTTTTTTTATCACTTGAGTTCCCTATCATCACTTGCCAAGGCTGCCATGATCCATCATATTATGGTGCACTCTAACTGGTCAACATAGGGGTATATCTTGATCTTTTTTGTTTTGTTGGTGTCTTCCTAGTTGTCCCACATAGTACCCACCAAGATCCTTGATGTCTTGTGTTATGGTGGGGCATCTTTTTATGCTTGTGGTTATCCCAATACCTGGCCTGACCAAGGTCTTTGTGACTTTGGGGTGTTGGGATAGCCTTCTTGTCTGTTTTGTTTGTTTTATGCATTAGACACTAATCCATCTTGGTTTACATACCCTGATGCCTTGTGTCTTATGCTATAGCAAAAATCAGTGCTCTGAAGATGGAAAATTTCATTAGGATTGCATTTCATTTTCCATTCCATCGTCATGCATGTATCCCCCATACTCTCATCTATCAAAATACCCCCATCCATTCATCCTTCATCACTCTCCCTCCCCTATCCATCCAATCTATTAACCTCATTTCTTCGATCTTCTTAGAATAATATAGATTGTTTATTCTAAGCATCTTATCCCCCATAATTTTAGTCCTTTCATTTATCTCACATCTCAATCGAATCATCATCAATTCAATCTCACCCAAATCATCTAATCACATCCTTGGTCTTATTCCCAACCTTGCTACAAGCCTTGATCCACTCATCCTTATCATCATCTTCATCATCGGGATGTATCCTTCCCTATCCTTTGGTTTTGTTTCGGGATGTATCCTTCCCTCATCAACAACCCTCTTTATTGGGATGTATCCTTCTCTATCCTCCATGTTGTTTTGGTATGTATCCTTCCCTCGTCAACAACACTTTCATCATCAACCCATTTGTGTTGTCTTGGGATATATCATTCCCTCAATGACAACACTCCATCCATCATCAATCCATTTTGGCTTGTAGCTTGACTGGGGCAACATCCCCTCTTGTTCTTAAATCCATTTTTTTTCTCATCATCTCCCATCGATTGTCATCCTTTCTTATCCATCACTTTTCATCATCTTTCTCATCTCCCTTTTCATCGTCTTGTCCATTTCAAAAGCACATTTGTGTTCTCTTGAACCTGCATGTCCTCTCAAGGGGGCATCCTTAATCCCTAATCTTCATCTTCACTCGCATCATTTTTTCCTTCCTAGTCACTCCTTTGAATGACTGGGGCATCTTTTTCAATCTAACAATCTTTTTTTAGGTTCTATGTTTTAATATTCTTTGAAATGTTGCTACTTGATAACACCATCTCAAAGAGGGGAAAAATGTAGACACCTAAATTTGGACACTTAATTTATCCAAATTTATCCCATTTCATCTAAACATCCTTTTATTTATATTAATTAAGTAATATTACTATTATTTAATTAATACCCTTAATTTTGCCAAATCCCTAAGGTATTTAGTTAATAATTAAATACCTTATCTCTTTAATCCTTCTATCATCAATTGAATTAAATAAATATTACATTTATTTTATTCCTCACATGTCACATCCTTTTCTTAATCTTAATCAACCTCTTAATCTCTTCATTAGGGATGTGCACATGCCTTATCCTTGATTAGGATGTGTCACATCCTCCAACTTTTGCAAGTTGGCTTCTAATCCTTATTAACCACTAATTATCCTTCAATTATTGATCAATTAAGCCTAATCAGTACCTTGGTCAACTCTCCCCATGCCCCAAGGAATTTTTAATTCATTTTTATTCATCCAAGACTCGTCTCTCCCCCATGTGAATTTTTAATTCACTTTTATTGCTCCAAGGAATCTTCTCTTCTCCATACAAATTCTATAACCTTTGACTTGTCACATCACATGTGTCAAAGTCTTCTAGAATCTTTGACTTGTCACATCAAGTCACATGTGGGTAAGTACTTACCTTTTTTTAAGCACCTTGTTTTATCCAAGGTACTTCTCACCTCTCTTTTTGGGAACCTTGTCTTGTCCACAAGATCTCCCAATCATGTAATTTACATTTATTCACCTAAGATTCTCCTCTTCCCCATGCGATCATTGAGAGGTCACATCATCCCTTTTCCAAGGTACTTATCCTTTCTCCACATCATTTGTCCTTATTCCACCCCACTTACACATCATCACTTCCTAAGCCACTTCACATTCCACATGTTAAGATGTGAGGGCTTGTGAGTCCTCAACTCACCATAGCCCTTCATCTTTGCCTTGTTGGCTTAATCTCAACCATTGAATTCTCTAGAGAATTCAAATTCTTCGATAAATACCCCTCTTTTCTCTCATTTAGGGACCTTATGCATTTGATACCAAACTCTTGCCATTTTTTCATTTGAAACAACACTTAGCCATTTGCACCCTTATGCTACCAATTTGATTACTTAACTTGCAAACATTTTCCCTCATCTAATAAAGTCATTTAGCCATTAGCATTTGCATTTTATCATATTTTTCATCTTGTATCTAGCCATCTACATAGCCATCCAAGGAGCACAAAAGCTTTTAAACATCAAGGGCCAACCAAGGGATTCAACAACACAAAGGTATAATCATTTACAATCATTATTTTGCTATCTTTCTTTGTGTTATCATTCCTTAGGCTAATCTTTGAGGCGTTCTTTGTGTTGTTCTTTATTTCATAATAGTTATTTTGTACATTTAGAATAGGATAAACTCAAGGCTTCACATGTTTATCTCATATTACACACAAAAACATACCTTAAATATTTTTGATGAGCTATACAATAACCATTATGAGGTTTTGGCAAGTGGAAAATCTTAAGTCTGCTCTAGTGACCATTGTGATTTTCAATGAGCTTCAGTGCATATGTAGTTGAGCAAAGAAAAGAGTATCAAAAGAAAATATCTAAAAAGAAAGAAAAGAGAAAAGAAAATGATTGAAATAGACAACTTTGTGGGTGTGTGAGCAACTCTATTAGGGCTATGCACACCTGGATGGCAATAGAGCAATCTTCATCAGGTCACAACAACAACTCTGTTAGGGCTATGGACGCCTGACTGGTAGTGAAGCAATGTCTAGGTTAATTTTTGGGTTAGAAAATATACATATCTTGCCTCGACTGATTGACTTCTACTCATTATAGACTTTGAAGGAAATGAATACATTGCACACACACTCTTGAGATATTTCTTTGATCAGATTCAACCAAAGATTTTTTTTTCTCCAATCTTTAGTTCACTTAACAAAAGTGGCTTCTGGTTTGTGAAACTAGAGATTCTAGGTTCCAAATGTGAAACTAGAGATTCTAGGTTTCAAATGTGAAACTAGAGATTCTAAGTTCCAAATGTAGAGATTCAATGATGTTCATATCCCTCTATTAATTAAATAATTTTTAATTATTTAATTAATTCACTTTCTAATATTTATTCTATCCTAATCAATTAAATTATTTAATTGCATCCCTAATATACCCCTTTCTACTATAATTAAATAAATAATCATTTATTTAATTATTTATCTATAGTTAGATAATAATTATTATTTGACCTTTTATTCTTCTGTGATTAAATAATTGTTGAGATTATTTAATTCCTCTCCAATTCCCATCCTCACATTTAATTAAATTAAATAAATTTAATTAAATGCTCCACCTTTTGTTTCCTCTAAATAAATAATTTGAATAAATTATTTATTTGCCACTTGTCCCCTTTCTCCACTTTCCTCCATTTTTGAATAAATTATTTAAAATAAATTATTTATGCACCACCTGGTCAAAGATGTCCTATCATTCATTTTTTTCATAGCCTTCATTGTTGTCATAGTTGTCAAGTGCCATAGCCATCATGATTCCTCCAAGAATAGCATATTCTTGGTGCATCAATCCTAGACCGTTGATCTTGGAATCCTTCTAGAGGATTAATCTTAGTCATCCATTCGAAAGGTTGTCTATAAAAGTAATTTTCTTCCTCCACTTTGGCCTTAACAACTAATTTTCTCCAATTTTCTTGCTTACTATTTGTAGGTTTTGTAGAAGTCTACTTCAAAATCTAAGGGAAAAGTTGGATAAGAAGAAGAAGGAAAGCATGGGAAGTGATTCAACCAATAATGGGGAGTAGTTTGTTTTATGTTTTACATTTCTAATCTTCTCCATTATTTTGTATTCTCTTGTTGATGTGGTTTATTGGTCTAGAGCTGTTAGATGTCACTATTCTAGGCTAGAAACTAAGAACCAAATCTCACATTGGTGAACCTGACATGAACATGGGTATATGCAAGATCATCATGGAAAAAATAGGCCCTTAAGTGGCAAAAATTTTAGAAAAATCAGAGTTAGGAAACTTGACGTAAAAATTTGAATAAGTTATCAATATTATTTCAAAATATGTAAGAATAGAATCTTTAGAAAATTGATTGTAGTTTCTAAACTACTAGGTTTGTTTAAAACAAAAATCTATTTGGTGAAAATTTAAAATTTCAATGCAGTAGTACTTAAATTTCAGAGAAAAAATAAGTAGGTGTCTATCTGACCACCCTAACCACAATAAAATGATAATATTTTTTTTATAAGATTTTAGATATAAGTAGATGACTCATGTCCCGATATTTTTTTGTCATTTTTTTCAAAGTAAATCATTAATTATGATTTTTTTATTACAACTTTTAAAAAACATAAAAAACTCGTATGTCTTGTCAAAATTATAAAATTTTGAAAATTTTACAATTTGTTTATACCCATGAGTTTCCAAATTAGTCCTTACCACATGCACAAAAATCCTCTTTTCATAATATTTTTCCCATACTTTGTCATGTGGTCCCATAGAATCCATCTAAACTTGAATATTTTATTGTATAATTCATATCGGCAAGAGATGGTGAGGGTCTCCCCAATCCATAAAGTGTTTTACACTAACACATATCTTTTGTAGTCTATTGGTAGGAGTTCAGGAATGTCATATCGATATGATTTTATTTGTAGACACATATCGACATGACACAAATCATTGTCTTGGTGACAGAAAGATCCTATAAGAAAGAAAGTCATCTTCGGAATAGGTGATAGCGAACTCATGTATGTCTTACCAACTTACGCATAGGGAGACATATCAGCTAGACAAAGGGTTATCGGGATGAACTCTTACTGCATGCATCAAGTCTTGCTGATAAAACATAAAGGGGGATTCTATCAATAATTATCGGAGTGAAGTTAGGTAGTCTTGTCGACCCATATGTGTTACCAAATGTTATTTTATCGGCGAGAAAGTAAATATGTCTCAGTGACCAGAAAAAATACCAAAGGACATATCTCAGTGAGACACAAAGTAATCTATCAATCATCTCCCTGACTCCAAATGTTAGAGCAAATTACATAAGTTGAAATAATAACTGTCGATGAGACTATGAATGTTGATGAGATGGCGAGACATTATAGCAAGATATAGTTGGTCATAGTCAGTGAGACTTTGAGGTGTCAAGGAGACTATAAGATGTTTTGACAAAAGGTTTAATGAACGTTGCAGAAAGTTATCACCCAAGATTTGAAAATGTCTCACCGACAATACTATTGATGTGACAGTGTGAATTTTGAAAAGGGGCTTGCTTCACTTGTGGTCTAGCTAACACATTAATGGTGCAATAGAGCACGATAAGGAGAATTCAATTGGAAACATTAGTGTGGAATTCATAGTGGAAGAATAAAAAAGGAGAACGAAAAATTGAGGCATTCTAAGTTAGTCCGAAGGTTTGGAGTGAAAGACAGTAAGTTCTTGTGCCTTAGTTCCTCTAATTTTAACTTCTGTAATTTTGAGGAAATGGAGTCCCCCTGCTTAGAAAAATCAAAAAGTAGAAAACATGGTGAAAGCAATCAGCCAAAAGGAAAGAAACAAAAAACCAAGACAGAACATGAGGGCATTGAGCGAAGATTGAATCAAGACCTCATTGACCAATTACCTGGCTCTGGACCTAAAGCCAAAAGATCTACACAACTTAGGGGAGAAATAGATAAGTTGGATGATAAATGTAAATTCATAGGAGATGTTTGCACTCCAATACGAGGGTATGAATTGTTTAACTTTCACTATTATAGGAGAAATCATTTTGAACCAGTATGCAACCCATGGAAGCTTAATTTGTGGGAAGCTAGTGTGCCCTAATGTATTTGTTAATGCAAAATTAGTAAAATTATTAGCTGTCCATTATAACTCAAAACTCAAAGCTATATGTGACTTATCCAAGAAGCCACAAATACATTTATCAGAAGAGGAAATAGGGGAGGTTTTCAATTTGGAAGGGGTTTGCAATAAAGAAATCATATGTGAAGAATTGGAAACGGAGTTCGGGAGAATGGACACAATCTATAAGGGTTGGATATTGCCAATTCATAGGATTAGACAAGGTGGCAAACCAGTTCCTTTACAGGATAGTGATGGACCTCCTTTTCATGTTGACTTATTTCAACCTTATATGAAATATACTTATTTCTCAGTGGGCCAGGTATTGGGAATGGATGTCCCCAAATATATGTCAATTGTGCCCATGATAATTTCTGCAAATATCCAGTACCACAACTCTAGGCCATTTGACTATGCTTCATACATTTTTAAGGGGATTGATTTTGGATTGATGGCAATAAAGGGTGTGCCTCTATTTTTCATCTCAGGCATTATTCATTGTTGATACATATGGTATTATATTTTGGACAAGAGTTGGGACTGTGGCCTCAAGAGATGAGGATTTCTCAATTTGACAAGGTGCAACATTACCTATTCAATTATGGATTGCTGTCTGTGACAGTAGGTTTGCCAATTCTAGTTTTGTTCATTTTGAAGAATATTTTGTGAAGACATTGTACAAATTGTACAATCATCCTTGTGATCATTCTTTATCTAAAGAGATAAAGAGGTTTCTTCAGCCAAAGGATTTCAATGGGCCAATTAATCATAATTGGGGAGATTGCTACTTCCTGGAGGGAGCTACAATGATTAGAGTTTATGGGTTCGAAGATGCCCCATTTATTTTGCCAAAAAGAGTCCCGAATAGAATTGCATATTTGGAAATTATCAAGCAGATGGATTATTCTAGTGTTATGAATTTTAGCTCCTTTGGGAAGCAAGCTTTCATGCCTAGTACATTATGCTTTGGTGATTTTACTGTGTTAGCCAAAGAAGGATACAATTTGATCCTTGATAAACTACTGCAGTACAATATGAAGAGAGGACCACCCATAAAAAAATTTGACCCCGAAGGATATATTAATTATGCTAAAATAAGGATAAAATTTGAAGGGTATTAACATGTGCTCTATAACTTTGATGATATGATCCGTAATTTGGATGAGGAAGAAGCAGAGATGGTGGTCGAAAGGTTTAATCAAGGGTTGTAGGATGTATAGTTGTTTTCTTCTGGGGAGGAGGCATCTGAGGATAATATACCACAAGGCCAACCAAGTAAAATGTCTAGATTAAGAACTCAACATTACACTTTTCCTACCAAAGAATTGAGTGCTAAAGAAAATGAAGAGGCAGCTGCAAGGCATGTAGAATATAGATCATTTGTGTCAGATAATGAATTTGTAAATTCCCCAGAGTTTAAAGCATTTTTGTATAAATAAAAGGGGAAAGAAATAAGGGAGAAGGTTGATAATATCACTCCAAGTAATGAAGAGCAATTGTTGAATGATTTAAAAATGTGTGTGGCCAAAGAGATGGCAGATATGACCCCTAAAAATGTGAGGAAAATGTTAGAAACTACTGGTGTTATGATTTTTCCTAGTTTCGATCTCAATTATGCATTAGTCTTTAATAGTTTCTTAAAAGATAGTAATGATACACATAAGCCCAGCCAAGAAAAGTTGAGGGAAGTATATGCAGGCTCAAGGTACAATCTAGATGAAGGATCATTGATGATTTGGGCTTTATATCTATGTCACAGAAAATTAGTTGTTATTGATACTGAGAAGGCTTTTGGGCATGTGATGAATCTAAAATTTGAGGAATCTGATCCTGTGGCAACAACAAAGATTGGAATTAATGTTGCAAAATTAAACAAAGCACAAATTTAGATGCTAATCAAGGAAAGAAAAATGTACAAAGCAAATAATGAAAGGATGTTGAGGGAGAATGACCATTTAAAAGATTTGTTAGGTATTACATAAAATCAACCAATGTGCTTACCCATGGTGAAAGTTCACAGACAAAAGATCATTGGGAAGGATCAAGTGCTTATTCTGAAGGAAAATATGATGCACTTGTGGCAATGATAAAGAAAAGGTAGGCCAGCCTAACAACTTGGTTAAATATACCATGGGGAAAACATTCACATAACTTTCTTGCATTAAAGGAACATGAAAGAATGGATGAAAGGATTCGAGAGAAGTTTGAAGAAATAAACCAGAGAGATGTTACTAACAGTCTAGCAATTGAAGCTACAAACCATTTTGTAAATAAGCATCGAGATTTCTCTGAAGAATTATGAGGGGATGCACAGGGATTGTTGGATGCCACCAAGAAAGGATTAACGACATTCTTTGATGACAAAGGAGAATTAAAAGACATTACTAGATGGAAAAATGAAAGTGAGTCGATATTACAAGAAATCCTGAAGACGACTATTGCGGAAGATACATCATTGGATGAGGTGTGCGAGCAAAATGAGATGTTGGTAAAAATGGAGATCTCAATCTAGAAGGCAGTAGGAGATGTAGATACACATGAACGCTAGGATTATTTGGATCACCTGTCTAAGCTTCATTTATGGCTTAACAAAGCTTGATTATCTTTAATCTATTGTTATTTTAAAATTGACATTTATGAAAGGACGCGTCCTTTCGAGTATTTGATGTATAAATATTTGTTCTAATAGAGGAACAAAATATATAGATAATAGGAGATAAAAATGGAAAGATACAATAGATTAAAATGTCATACTATGAGACTATGATGCATATTTGAAATTATGGAGATATAAATGAAAATAATTTAATGTGGTGGCATATTTCTAGTGTCAGTTGTCTGTTGTGTTCATTGAAAGTATTATTGAAGTTGTCTCCCAGGTTGGTGCTTTCTGGTTATTTAAATTGATATAACAAGTTTATATTTAGTTTATCAATGCACATTTGTTGTATATGTGTGGTTGAATTAATTGGTTCTTTCAAGAAAAGATTAAATCCTTTTAATTGATCATAGTAATCAGGGAAGTTCATCTGGATCATTAAGAAGAACTTGGTAGTCACAGTCTTGCAGGTTTATACAAGTTTTAAACTAAAATATTTTTTGAACAATTTAAATGTTTTCTAGAAAGAAGTTACCCATTTAGATTTTGTCTGACTCTGTATACCCAATAAGGCACTAGTCTCTACACTTTCATCATTTAGTTTCATTCAGTTTTTACATCTGTTAACTGAACATATTAGGTTTTAGTTTTAATATTGCTATACAATTTATACCAAATCAGGTTTTATTTGTCCACTCCCATATGCCAATGTTGAAAAAACACTTCAAAAGAGATAAGTACAACCTTAAGTCTACTTCATTCATATAGGTACACCCGCTTAGGTCTAGCAGCACCTAAAGAGAAGAAGGTCTAAACTTTTTGGCCTTGTCTTTTACCCTGAAACATACCAAGAGATTGGCAACCTCTTGAGGAATTTCACCTGCATTTTTGAGAGCTAATAAATTGATGACTTTGCTAGGGAAAAACATTAGAAAATTTAGTTCCATCCTATCCATCCATAGAGTCAATAAATTTCTGAAATCGGTCTTTAACCAAAGGTTCACAATTGTTTCATTTGCACTCCCCATCTAAGTTACACACCTAACAAATTGGTGACTCTACAAGGGAATCAACTTAGAATCGAGGCCTTAGTCATAGAGTTAGAAATCCTATATAGACTCTACTGGGAATAAGAAGCAACAAACACTTTCTCACTTTAAGAAAGTGAGTGGCGACTCTGGTAAGAATATTCAAACATGAATGGTAGAAGATCCCAATATAAGGGAGGTCCTACTAGAGGTCTTGCTGGCAATAGTAAGTGGACACACAAGGATGATAAGGTTGATAAGGGTAAAAGGATAAATGAGGACATGTGCATGATGAACAAAGAAAAAGCATCAAGACCACATTGTGAAACATATGATCATTATGATACATGGAGAGATAATTCAAGTGCAGAACCTTGCACCCCTAAAGAACAAAGAAATCCTTTTTACAATCCTTAGAAATAGGTTGAATTCGAGGCTAAAATTGAAGTTGAAAGAATTAGGTACCAATAGGAATATGATAAAAAAATGGAGGGTAACCAAAATGAGTTTATTGATCATGTAACTCAAGAAAATTTTGAATCCTCAACTCATGAAGAAGTAAAAGAACAGTTTGAGTTTCATAGAAAGGAGCTAGAAGAACTAAAAGATGAACAAGAGAAAGCCCAAATGATACAAGCAATCAGAGACATCAAATTGCAGAAAGCACAAATTACTACTCAAACAACTGGATTTTTGAATTATATACTGCTTCATAGGCAAGGAAATAATAACGTAGGGCCTTCTGATCCATCAAAGGTTCCTCAGAATCAAATAAGAAATTAGTACAAACAACCAAACCATCCACCACATATTCCCTCATAGTATAAAAATACACAACCACCTCATGGTCAGCATTATGTGCCACATCATGATACACAATACAATAATCTGATGTACCAGTATCAGTATCCACCTAACCCTCCCCCTCATCAATACACAACAATGATCAGACAATTCGACTTGATAGGGTTTCAACTATACCCTCACCCAATGGATGATAGTTGGAGAAGTCTTGTTCCTAAGTTTACAGGGAGTAGTGCAATTACTGTTGAAGATCATTTAAGGAGTTTCAATGCTTTTATCCAAGATTTGGATGTGCCATATAAGGATTTACATATGAGGCTATTCATGATGTCGCTTACTGAAGAAGCTAGGGATTGGTTCAATAGCCTACCAATAGCTTCTATCAATTCTGTCCAAGAATTTAAGGATCGATTCCTTGAGTAATATGGGAATCTAAGTGCACTAGATGCTGCTCTTCATGAATTAATGCAGATTCAGAAAAATTAGAATGACTCAATTTATGATTTTAACTAGAGATTCAACAAATTGCAAAATAAGATACCACCTGGATCAAAGTTGCCAGAATCTGTAGCATTGAGTGTTTATTTGAATGCATTCGATCCAAAAATAGGGTATGAACTAAGAAATAGGTTCCCAAGAGATTTAGTTGAAGCCCAAAAGATAGCATTAACAATTGAAAACAATAGGAAAGCTGCTGGGATAATCAGTAAAAAAGACAACCCTAGGGTTCCTCAACAAGCCAATAATTATCAATACAAACAGGAGAACACATACAAAAACAAGAGGCCTAGGTTACATGACATGCCCTATAATACAAATTGGAAGGATGGAAAACTTGTAATAGATAGGCCTAGAAAGAAAGAAAATCCTGATCCATTAAGGAAGAAGGGAACATATATGGTTAATAACAATTATTTTTGTAAAATTTGTGATAAGCCACA
>VDFB02281492.1:777661116-777691179 GCA_007258455.2 Sequoia sempervirens
TTTTTTTATAAGATTTAAGATATAAGTAGATGACTCATGTCCCGATGTGATGCATATTTTTTTTTAATTTTTTTCAAAGTAAATCATTAATTATGATTTTTTTATTACAACTTTTAAAAAACATAAAAAACTCGTATGTCTTGTCAAAATTATAAAATTTTGAAAATTTTACAATTTGTTTATACCCATGAGTTTCCAAATTAGTCCTTACCACATGCACAAAAATCCTCTTTTCATAATATTTTTCCCATACTTTGTCATGTGGTCCCATAGAATCCATCTAAAC
Source organism: Sequoia sempervirens (assembly GCA_007258455.2). NCBI lineage: Eukaryota > Viridiplantae > Streptophyta > Pinopsida > Cupressales > Cupressaceae > Sequoia > Sequoia sempervirens. The sequence continues at coordinate 777,661,403 of VDFB02281492.1, forward strand.
TTGAATATTTTATTGTATAATTCATATCGGCAAGAGATGGTGAGGGTCTCCCCAATCCATAAAGTGTTTTACACTAACACATATCTTTTGTAGTCTATTGGTAGGAGTTCAGGAATGTCATATCGATATGATTTTATTTGTAGACACATATCGACATGACACAAATCATTGTCTTGGTGACAGAAAGATCCTATAAGAAAGAAAGTCATCTTCGGAATAGGTGATAGCGAACTCATGTATGTCTTACCAACTTACGCATAGGGAGACATATCAGCTAGACAAAGGGTTATCGGGATGAACTCTTACTGCATGCATCAAGTCTTGCTGATAAAACATAAAGGGGGATTCTATCAATAATTATCGGAGTGAAGTTAGGTAGTCTTGTCGACCCATATGTGTTACCAAATGTTATTTTATCGGCGAGAAAGTAAATATGTCTCAGTGACCAGAAAAAATACCAAAGGACATATCTCAGTGAGACACAAAGTAATCTATCAATCATCTCCCTGACTCCAAATGTTAGAGCAAATTACATAAGTTGAAATAATAACTGTCGATGAGACTATGAATGTTGATGAGATGGCGAGACATTATAGCAAGATATAGTTGGTCATAGTCAGTGAGACTTTGAGGTGTCAAGGAGACTATAAGATGTTTTGACAAAAGGTTTAATGAACGTTGCAGAAAGTTATCACCCAAGATTTGAAAATGTCTCACCGACAATACTATTGATGTGACAGTGTGAATTTTGAAAAGGGGCTTGCTTCACTTGTGGTCTAGCTAACACATTAATGGTGCAATAGAGCACGATAAGGAGAATTCAATTGGAAACATTAGTGTGGAATTCATAGTGGAAGAATAAAAAAGGAGAACGAAAAATTGAGGCATTCTAAGTTAGTCCGAAGGTTTGGAGTGAAAGACAGTAAGTTCTTGTGCCTTAGTTCCTCTAATTTTAACTTCTGTAATTTTGAGGAAATGGAGTCCCCCTGCTTAGAAAAATCAAAAAGTAGAAAACATGGTGAAAGCAATCAGCCAAAAGGAAAGAAACAAAAAACCAAGACAGAACATGAGGGCATTGAGCGAAGATTGAATCAAGACCTCATTGACCAATTACCTGGCTCTGGACCTAAAGCCAAAAGATCTACACAACTTAGGGGAGAAATAGATAAGTTGGATGATAAATGTAAATTCATAGGAGATGTTTGCACTCCAATACGAGGGTATGAATTGTTTAACTTTCACTATTATAGGAGAAATCATTTTGAACCAGTATGCAACCCATGGAAGCTTAATTTGTGGGAAGCTAGTGTGCCCTAATGTATTTGTTAATGCAAAATTAGTAAAATTATTAGCTGTCCATTATAACTCAAAACTCAAAGCTATATGTGACTTATCCAAGAAGCCACAAATACATTTATCAGAAGAGGAAATAGGGGAGGTTTTCAATTTGGAAGGGGTTTGCAATAAAGAAATCATATGTGAAGAATTGGAAACGGAGTTCGGGAGAATGGACACAATCTATAAGGGTTGGATATTGCCAATTCATAGGATTAGACAAGGTGGCAAACCAGTTCCTTTACAGGATAGTGATGGACCTCCTTTTCATGTTGACTTATTTCAACCTTATATGAAATATACTTATTTCTCAGTGGGCCAGGTATTGGGAATGGATGTCCCCAAATATATGTCAATTGTGCCCATGATAATTTCTGCAAATATCCAGTACCACAACTCTAGGCCATTTGACTATGCTTCATACATTTTTAAGGGGATTGATTTTGGATTGATGGCAATAAAGGGTGTGCCTCTATTTTTCATCTCAGGCATTATTCATTGTTGATACATACGGTATTATATTTTGGACAAGAGTTGGGACTGTGGCCTCAAGAGATGAGGATTTCTCAAATTGACAAGGAAGGTGCAACATTACCTATTCAATTATGGACTGCTGTCTGTGACAGTAGGTTTGCCAATTCTAGTTTTGTTCATTTTGAAGAATATTTTGTGAAGACATTGTACAAATTGTACAATCATCCTTATGATCATTCTTTATCTAAAGAGATAAAGAGGTTTCTTCAGCCAAAGGATTTCAATGGGCCAATTAATCATAATTGGGGAGATTGCTACTTCCTGGAGGGAGCTACAATGATTAGAGTTTATGGGTTTGAAGATGCCCTGTTTATTTTGCCAAAAAGAGTCCCGAATAGAATTGCATATTTTGAAATTATCAGGCAGATGGATTATTATAGTGTTATGAATTTTAGCTCCTTTGGGAAGCAAGCTTTCATGCCTAGTACATTATTCTTTGGTGATTTTACTGTGTTAGCCAAAGAAGGATACAATTTGATCCTTGATAAACTACTGCAGTAAAATATGAAGAGAGGACCACCCATAAAAAAATTTGACCCTGAAGAATATATTAATTCTGCTAAAATAAGGATAAACTTTGAAGGGTATCAACATGTGCTCTATAACTTTGATGATATGATCCATAATTTGGATGAGGAAGAAGCAGAGGTGGTGGTCGAAAGGTATAATGAAGGGTTGTAGGATGTAGAGTTGTTTTCTTCTGGGGAGGAGGCATCTGAGGATAATATACCACAAGGCCAACCAAGTAAAATGTCTAGATTAAGAACTCAACATTACACTTGTCCTGCCAAAGAATTGAGTGTTGAAGAAAATGAAGAGGTAGCTGCAAGGCATGTAGAATATAGATCATTTGTGTCAGATAATGAATTTGTAAATTCCCCAGAGTTTAAAGCATTTTTGTATAAACAAAAGGGGAAAGAAATAAGGGAGAAGGTTGATAATATCACTCTAGGTAATGAAGAGCAATTGTTGAATGATTTAAAAATGTGTGTGGCCAAAGAGATGACATATATGACCCCTAAAAATGCGAGGAAAATGTTAGAAACTACTGGTGTTATGATTTTTCCTAGTTTGAATCTCAATTCTGCATTAGTCTTTGATAGTTTCTTAAAAGATAGTAATGATACACATAAGCCCAGCCGAGAAAATTTGATGGAAGTATATGTAGGCTCAAGGTACAATCTAGATGAAGGATCATTGATGATTTGGGCTTTATATCTACGTCACAAAAAATTAGTTCTTATTGATACTGAGAAGGCTTTTGGGCATGTGATGAATCTAAAAATTGAGGAAGCTGATCCTATGGCAACAACAAAGATTGGAATTAATGTTGCAAAATTAAACAAAGCACAGATTTAGATGCTAATCAAGGAAATAAAAATGTACAAAGAAAATAATGAAAGGATGTTGAGGGAGAATGACCATTTAAAAGATTTGTTAGGTATTACATAAAATCAACCAATGTGCTTACCCATGGTGAAAGTTCATAGACAAAAGATCATTGGGAAGGATCAAGTGCTTATTCTCAAGGAAAATATGATGCACTTGTGGCAATGATAAAGAAAAGGTAGGCCAGCCTAACAACTTGGTTAAATAAACCATGGGGAAAACATTCACATAACTTTATTGCATTAAAGGAACATGAAAGAATGGATGAAAGGATTCGAGAGAAGTTTGAAGAAATAAACTAGAGAGATGTTACTAACAGTCTAGCAATTGAAGCTGCAAACCATTTTGTGAATAAGCACTGAGATTTCTTTGAAGAATTATGAGGGGATGCACAGGGATTGTTGAATGCCACCAAGAAAGGATTGATGACATTCTTTGATGACAAAGGAGAATTAAAAGACATGAATAGATGGAAAAATGAAAGTGAGTCAATATTACAAGAAATCCTGAAGATGACTATTGCAGAAGATACGTCATTGGATGAGGCATGTGAGCAAAATGAGATGACAGTAAAAATGGAGATCTCAATCTGGAATGCAGTAGGAGATGCAGATACACATGAATGCTAGGATTATTTGGATCACCTGTCTAAGCTTCATTTATGGCTTAACAGAGCTTGATTATCTTTTAATCTATTGTTATTTTAAAACTGACATTTCTGAAAGGATGCGTCCTTTCGAGTATTTGATGTATAAATATTTGTTCTAATAGAGGAACAAAATATATAGATAATAGGAGATAAAAAATGGAAAGATACAATAGATTAAAATGTCATACTATGAGACTATGATGCATATTTGAAATTATGGAGATATAAATGAAAATAATTTAATGTGGTGGCATATTTCTAGTGTCAGTTGTCAGTTGTGTTCATTGAAAGTATTATTGAAGTTGTCTCCTAGGTTGGTGCTTTCTGGTTATTTAAATTGATATAACAAGTTTATATTCAGTTTATCAGTGCACATTTGTTGTATATGTGTGGTTGAATTAATTGGTTCTTTCAAGAAAAGATTAAATCCTTTTAATTGATCATAGTAATCAGGGAAGTTAATCTGGATCATTAAGAAGAACTTGGTAGTCACATTCTTGCAGGTTTATACAAGTTATAAACTAAAATATTTTTTGAACAATTTAAATGTTTTCTAGAAAGAAGTTACTCATTTAGATTTCGTCTGACTCCGTATACCCAATAAGGCACTAGTCTCTACACTTTCATCATTTAGTTTCATTCATTTTTTACATCTATTAACTGAACATATTAGGTTTTAGTTTTAATATTGCTATACAATTTATACCAAATCAAGTTTTATTTGTCCACTCCCATTTGCCAATGTTGGAAAAACACTTCAAAAGAGATAAGTACAACCTTAAGTCTGCTTCATTCATATAGGTACACCCGCCTAGGTCTAGCAGCACCTAAAGAGAAGAAGGTCTAAACTTTTTGGCCTTGTCTTTTACCCTGAAACATACCAAGAGATTGGAAACCTCTTGAGGAATTTCACCTACATTTTTGAGAGCTAATAAATTGGTGACTCTACTGGGGAAAAACATTAGAAAATTTGGTTCCATCCTATCCATCCATAGAGTCAATAAATTTTTGAAATAGATCTTTAACCAAAGGTTCACAATTGTTTCATTTGCAATCCCCATCCAAGTCACACACCTAACAAATTGGCGACTCTACTAGGGAATCAACTCAGAATCGAGGCCTTAGTCATAGAGTTAGAAATCCCATATAGACTCTGCTGGGAATAAGAAGCAACAAACACTTTCTCACTTTTAAGAAAGTGAGTGGCAACTCTGGTAAGAATATTCAAACATGAATGGTAGAAGATCCCAATATAAGGGAGGTCCTACTAGAGGTCTTGTTGGCAATACTAAGTGGACACACAAGGATGATAAGGTTGATAAGGGTAAAAGGATAAATGAGGACATGTGCATGATGAACAAAGAAAAAGCATCAAGACCACATTGTGAAACATATGATCGTTATGATACATGGAGAGATAATTCAAGTGCAAAACCTTTCACCCCTGAAGAACAAAGAAATCCTTTTTACAATCCTCAGAAATAGGTTGAATTTGAGGCTAAAATTGAAGTTGAACGAATTAGGTACCAACAGGAATATGATAAAAAATGGAGGGTAACCAAAATGAGTTTATTGATCATGTAACTCAAAAAAAATTTGAATCCTCAACTCATGAAGAAGTAAAAGAATAGTTTGAGTTTCATAGAAAGGAGCTAGAAGAACTAAAATATGAACAAGAGAAATCCCAAATGATACAAGCAATCAGAGACATCAAATTGCCGAAAGCACAAATTACTACTCAGACAACTGGATTTTCAAAGTATATACTACTTCATAAGCAAGGAAATAATAATGTAGGGCCTTCTGATCCATCAAAGGTTCCTCAGAATCAAATAAGAAATTAGTACAAACAGCCAAACCATCAATCGCATATTCCCTCATAGTATAAAAATACACAACCACCTCATGGTCAGCATTATGTGCCACATCATGATACACAATACAATAATCTGATGTACCAGTATCAGTATCCACCTAACCCTCCCCCTCATCAATACACAACAATGATCAGACAATTTGACTTGACAGGGTTTCAACTATACCCTCACCCAATGGATGATAGTTGGAGAAGTCTTGTTCCTAAGTTTACAGGGAGTAGTGCAATTACTGTTGAAAATCATTTAAGTAGTTTCAATGCTTTTATCCAAGATTTGGATGTGCCATATGAGGATTTACATATGAGGCTATTCATGATGTCGCTTACTAAAGAAGTTAGGGATTGGTTCAATAGCCTACCAATAGCTTCTATCAATTCTGTCCAAGAATTTAAGGATCGATTCCTTGAGTAATATGGGAATCTAAGTGCACTAGATGCTGCTCTTCATGAATTAATGTGGATTCAGAAAAATCAGAATGACTCAATTTATGATTTTAACCGGAGATTCAACAAATTGCAAAATAAGATACCACCTGGATCAAAGTTGCCAGAATCTGTAGCATTGAGTGTTTATTTGAATGCATTCGATCCAAAAATAGGGTATGAACTAAGAAATAGGTTCCCAAGAGATTTAGTTGAAGCCCAAAAGATAGCATTAACAATTGAAAACAATAGGAAAGCTGCTGGGATAATCAGTAAAAAAGACAACCCTAGGGTTCCTCAACAAGCCAATAATTATCAATACAAACAGGAGAACACATACAAAAACAAGAGGCCTAGGTTACATGACATGCCCTATAATACAAATTGGAAGGATGGAAAACTTGTAATAGATAGGCCTAGAAAGAAAGAAAATCCTGATCCATTAAGGAAGAAGGGAACATATATGGTTAATAACAATTATTTTTGTAAAATTTGTGATAAGCCACATTCACCAGATTATTGTGTTGTAGCCCAAAGAATGCAAGAAGAAGGAATGCTAATGGGTAACAATGGAGAAGATCACACAGTGTATTTGACTTTAAATACTTTTCACCATGTTTAGGAGAAGTACTAATCTTTAGAGGATGAAGGTTATGAGTACGACATTTCAAATCAAAGGTACAATGTCCACATGGCTGAACAATAGGTTCTTTCTGACTCTGAAGAAGATTATATAGAAGCACATTCTATTGAGATGCCTACTCAGTGCAATATGAGGAAACTAACCGAAGAGGAGATAGAGAGATTAACCATTGCTGCAGTTGAAGAAGCAAAGAGCAAGTACTGGTTAAGAAATAGGACAGTAAATGAAAAGGAAGGTGTCCCCAGGGGAATATTTATGAAGGATCAAAAGGTGACACAAGGAATTTTGAAGAAAACAGAAAATAAACAACATGATAAAAATGAACAGAAGTTTGTCCAAAAGGAGGAAGTTAAAGAGTTACACAAAGAAATGCAAAAGACTGATCAATCAAGTAAAAGAGAAAAGGAAGAGAAAAAAGGAGAAACATTAGAACAAAAGAAAATGACTAAGGTAGAGGGTTCCTCTTTTGACTTCATTCAGGCTTTATCCCAAGTAAAAATGTTTGTTCCACTACTTGAGATGATGAAAATTAAGGAATATAGAGACAATGTTGTTCAATTAATAACAAATGGAAATGAAAAACATATAAATTATGAAAGTAAGATGGCCACTAAAACAATTAATAAGCAAGAGAAGGTAAATATCCTAGAAGTTTTCCTTAATAATGCATTATTAAATCCCCCACAAGTTGATCCTTTTTTCACTACATTACTCATAAATAACAAATTGTTGAGGAATTGCATGATAGACTCTAGCACTGCCATAAATATTATGCCAGTAGGAGTTATGAAACAGCTTGGCATGTGGGTGGATACTAATGGAGGGAAATGTTATGCCATGGATAACAGACATGTTCCTGTGGTGGGTATTAGGAAAGATGTTGAAATCAAACTAGCTGCCTATCCTCAGGTGGCCTATAATATAGATATAATAGTAATTGATACCCCTCCTCAGTTTGGGATGCTTTTATCAAGATAGTGGACAACAACGGTTGGGGGAAATGTTTAGTTTGACTTGTCTTATGCAACAATTCCAATGAATGGACAGGAAGTTAAATTATATAGGGAGCCAAGGATGAACCAAGTTATTGATTATGTACCTCAAGATCAAATCTATTGTTTTTGTGATGTGGATCTTGATAATTTTAAGATAGAGCCAGCCCAACCGGAGTTAGTTAATACTGATCCAATTGAAAAACATGTTGCACAAGACTGCAATGGTGTGTGGAAAATGTACTTTGATGGAGCATGTATCCAAGAAGGTAATGGAGTAGGAATAGTATTTGTTTCACCTGAAGGAGTTACATTTAAGTACTCATTTTTTCTAGCATTCGAATGTACAAACAATGTAGTAGAATATGAAGCTTTGTTGACAGGTTTGATCATGGCTGTAAAACGTAAAATCAAGTTGCTAGCTGTTCTTAGAGATTTTGAGCTAGTTTTTTCACAAGTTAGATCAAAATATGCAGCAAAACATAAGAGACTAAAGCAATATAGGAATGTTGTATGGGATACAATCGAGTTATTTGATGCTTTCTCAATTGAGTGGATTGATAGGTCGAAGAACATAATGGAAGAATTTTTAGCCAATTTAGTGCTAAAAAGGATGATATTACACTGGCTGGAGTATCACAATTTGAGTTCAAAAGAAGGCTTGCTATGCCTGATAACATATATAGTTGGCAGGTTTTTAATGATGATACTGACCTTTTGAAATTTCTTCACTGTATAGATCAATATGAAGCCCAAGAAATTGATTTCAATGCCTTTGTTGAAGAAGTAGATGGGAAGTAGATAGTATTTGGGAAGGAGATCTTATAGCTTAAAAAAAATAAGCTTCCTAAAGGGCTAGTGGCATTGGAGAGGGTGTATGATGGAAGTGATTGGTCACTCATGAAGCAAACACCAATCAAGAGGGAGGATATTGAAGAGATCAACTTGGGGACTGAGATGGCACCAAGAAAGGTGTACATAGGGAAGAAAATAAGCCCGACAATCAGAAGAATGTTGATAGCATTACTGAGAAAATATAAACATGTATTTGCATGGTCTTATGAAGATCTAAAAGCATATAGCAAAGATTTGTTTCAGCATGAAATACCATTGAAGCGAAATGCAAAGCCATTTAGAAAAAAGTAAAGACCCATTAATCCAACATGGAATCAAAAATGTAGGAAGAATTGGCAAAGCTCAAAGATGGTGGCATCATCAAACCAATTAGTCACTCAACATGGGTCTCAAACCTTGTCACTGTGAGGAAGAAAAACAAAGATATCAGACTATGTGTGGATTTCAAAAATATGAATGTGGCATCCCTTAAGGATAATTACCCTTTGCCTAATATGGAAGCTATACTACATAAGTGACAGGATGCAAGCTATTATCTATGATGGATGGGTTCTCTAGTTACAACCAGGTCAAATTCAAGGAATTTGAGCAGTACAAGACAACCTTTACAACTCCATGGGGAACATACGTTTATGTGAGAATGACATTCAGTTTCACAAATGCTGGTGCAACATTTCAAAGAGCTATGGATGTAGCACTTGCAGATTTGATTAATGCTATCATGGTGGTGTATCAAGATGACCTTACTGCTTATTCAAAAAAGGCTGAAGATCATGTAGAACATCTGGAAAAGGTATTTATTAAAAGCTTTAGAATATGGCATTAGTCTAAACCCTAAGAAATGTCATTTTGCAGTCACATAAGGAAAAATATTAGGACATATTATGTCAAAGGAGGGAATTAGAATAGATCCTGAGAGGGTTGAAGCCATAGATAAAGTTCCTATCCCTAAAATTGTCAAGGCCATTCAGTCATTCTTTGGACAGATCAACTTTGTTAGGAGGTTTGTTTCTAATTTTGCTGAAATTATTAAGCCTATATCAAAGATGTTAAGAAAGGGACAAAAAATAGATTGGACTGTAGAAGCATTAGATGCTTTTATATCAATCAAAAAGGCCATCAAGGAGGCCCCTATCCTTAAGTCTCTAGACTTTTGAAAACCCTTTCAGATATTTTCATTTGCTTCATTGCATACTATAGCTATAGTTATGTTACAAAAAAATGAGGAAGGTCATGAACAACCTATGTCTTTTTTCAGTAAGTCATTGCAGGGGTCAGAATTGAAGTATGATATAATGGAAAGACAAGAGTTTGCATTGGTAAAAGCCACAAAATCTTTTAGGCCATATCTTGTTGGAGCTAAGGTGATTGCTTACATCCCTCATGCAACTGTAAAGGATATTTTGACACAATTTGAGGTAATGGGAAAGAGATGTCGGTGGATTAATAAAATCCAGGAGTTTGATATGGAAATACAAATCACTAAATTGGTGAGAGGTCAGGGTTTGGCCAAGTTAACAGAAGAATAAAATATTGAAGCAAATCATATCTATAATATAGAAGAGGAAGAAAATGCAATTGCAAGTATTGAGCATACTCCTTGATATGCAGATATAATGCATTACCTCATAAACATGAAATTTCAAGAGGGATTGAGTGATAGTTAGAAAAGAATTTTAAAGCTGCAAGAATCTAAGTATGTATTCATGGAAGGATATTTGTTTTGGAAAAATAGGGATGGAATATTGTTGTTATGTTTGGATGAGTCAAAAACTAAGAATGTCTTAAGAGAAATGCATGAAGGGGTCTGTGGAGGCCATTATTCTACAAAGACAACTACACATAAAATTCTTAGGGCAGGTTACTACTGGGCAAAAGTTTTTAATGACACCTTTTCACATGTAAGAAAATGTAAGGCCTGCCAAAAATTCTCTGGGAAAATGAAGTATTAGGGAGCTTTACCACTTAGGCCATTGCAGGTTGAAGCCCCTTTTCATCAGTGGGGCATTGATTTCATTGGGGAGATACAAGAGAAATCGAGTGGAGGACCTAAGTGGATATTGGTAGCTACTGACTATTTTACCAAGTGGGTAGAAGCAGTCCCAACCAAGCAAGCTACAAGTAAAGTTGTGACAAATTTTCTAATGAATAACATCATTACCAGATTTGGTATGCCACTAAGGTTGATTACAGATAACGGGATGTGCTTCAGATCTGATGAGTTCAAATATTTTTGCAGTACATATGGTATTACCATTTCTTATGTAGCTCCCTACCATCCGCAAGCTAATGGTCAAGTAGATTCCAACAACAAAATTCTTCTTAAAATCATAAGGAGAATGCTAGGTTAGAATAAGAGGTCTTAGGATTCAAAATTGAAAATGGTTGTATGGGCTGATAGGATCACTATAAAGAAGGCAATTGGAAAATCCCCATTTGAATTGGTATATGGAACACAAGCGAGGATGCCTTTATAAAATCTGTTACCAGTTTAAAAGTTTATCCTTCAAGAAGATTTGGATATTCCAGAACCTGTGGAAGAGAGAATGGAGCAGCTGGCTAAACTTGATGATATAAGGAGAGTAGCTCAAAATCAAAACATGAAGTTGCAAGCACAGATGAAGTATCTATTTGATAAAAAAACAAAAGATAGAAAATTTGAAGAGAATGATTTGGTACTGATGTGGAACACAAGGTGTCAGGAGAAAGGGAAGCACGTGAAATTTGAAGTCTTGTGGTTGGGACCTTTTGTGGTTGTTTGTAAGAAAGGTGAAGATTCGTATTATCTACAAAATATGACTAGTGAAGAACAAGAGTTACTTGTACATGGGAAATTTTTGAAGTATTTTTTTCTCTTGAGCAATACAAAGGATTAAAAGTTTCTAGTGCATGGACAACTCTTGACAATCCTCTCAAAATTTTATCTTCCATGCACAATAGTCTAGGAAATAAAAGGAACAAGAATTGCCAGTACATGGACAATCTTGATTTTCCTTCTTTTAAAATAAGTCTTTCCATGTACAATAGTATAGGGTCATATTCATTTCCATTTCCATTCATTCCATCTTGCTCACTGATCCATCACCTTGAGTTTGGTTTGCTCACCCAGAAATCTGGATCCTTGCAATGATCTCACAATCATTCATCCCCAGATGGAGCCATCATTAGAACTGTAAAATTTTGAAAATTTTACAATTTGTTTATACCCATGAGTTTCCAAATTATTCCTTACCACATGCACAAAAATCCTCTTTTCATAATATTTTTCCCATACTTTGTCATGTGGTCCCATAGAATCCATCTAAACTTGAATATTTCATTATATAATTCATATCGGCAAGAGATGCTGAGGGTCTCCCCGATCCATAAAGTGTTTTACACTAACGCATATATTTTGTAGTCTACTGGTACGAGTTTAGGAATGCCATATCGATATGATTTTATTTGTAGACACATATCGGCATGACACAAATCATTTTCTTGGCGACAGAAAGATCCTATCGACAAGAAATTCATCTTCAGAATAGGTCATAGAGAACTCATGTATGTCTTACTGACTGACACACGAGGAGACATCTTAGCTAGACAAAGGGTTATCAGGATGAACTCTTACAGCATGCTTTAGGTATTGCCAATAAAACATAAAGGGGGATTCTATCAATAATTATCAAAGTGAAGTTAGGTAGTCTTGTCGACCCATATGTCTCACTGAATGTTATTTTATCAGCAAGAAAGTAAATATGTCTCAGCGACCAGAAAACATACCAAAGGACATATCTCAGTGAGACACAAAGTAATCTATGAAACATCTCCCCAACTCCAAATGTCACAGCGAATTACATAAGTTGAAAGAATAACTATCGATGAGACTCTGAATGTCGATGAGATGGCACAACATTATAGTGATATACAGTTGGCAATAGTCGATGAGACTTCGAGGTGTCGAGGAGACTACAAGATGTTTTGATGAAAGGTTTAATGAACATTGCAAAAAGTTATCACCCAAGATTTGAAAATGTCTCATCGACAATACTATTGATGTGACAGTGTGAATTTTGAAAAAGGGGCTTGCTTCACTCGTGGTCCAGCTAACAAATTAATGGAGCAATGGAGCAAGATAAGGAGAATTCAATTGGAAACATTAGTGTGGAATTCATAGTGGAAGAATAAGAAAGGCGAACGAAAAAATCGAGGCATTCTTTAGTCTAAAGGTTTCAAGCGAAAGACAGTAAGATCTTGTGCCTTAGTTCCTCTAATTTTAACTTCTGCAATTTTGAGGAAATAGAGTCCCCCAACTTAGAAAAATCAAAAAGTAGAAAACATGGTGAAAGTAGTCAGCCAAAAGGAAAGAAACAGAAAACTGAGACAGAACATGAGGGCATTGAGCAAAGATTGAATCAAGACCTCATTGACCAATTACCTGGCTCTGGACCTAAATCCAAAAGATCTACACAACTTAGGGGAGAAATAGATAAGTTGGATGATAAATGTAAATTCATAGAGATGTTTGGACTCCAATACGAGGGTATGAATTGTTTGACTTTCACTATTATAGGAGAAATCGTTTTGAAGCAGTATGCAACCCATAGAAGCTTAATTTGGGGAAGTTGGTGTGCCCTAATGTATTTGTTAATGCAGAATTAGAAAAATTATTAGTTGTCCATTATAACTCAAACCTCAAAGCTATACATGACCTATCCAGGAAGCCACAAATACATTTATTAGAAGAGGCAATAGGGGAGGTTTTCAATTTGGAAGGGGTTTGCAATGAAGAAATCATATGTGAAGAATTGGAAATGGAGTTCAGGAGAATGGACACAATCTATAAGGGCTGGATATTTCCAATTCATAGGATTAGACAAGGTGGAAAACCAGTTCCTTGACAGGATAGTGATGGACCTCATTTTCATGTTGACTTATTTCAACCTTATATGAAATATACTTATTTCTTAGTGGGCCAGGTATTGGGAATGGATGTCCCCAAATATATGTCAATTATGCCCATGATAATTTCTGTAGATATCCAATACCACAACTATAGGCCATTTGACTATGCTTCATACATTTTTAAGGGGCTTGATTCTAGATTGATGGCAATAAAGGGAAGGGCCTCTATTTTTCATCTCAGGCATTATTCATTATTGATGCATATGGTATTATATTTTGGACAGGAGTTGGGACTGTGGCCTTAGGAGATGAGGATTTCTCAATTTGACAAGGAAAGTGCAACATTACCTGTTCAATTATGGACTGCTGTCTAGGATAGTAGGTTTTCCAATTCTATTTTTGTTCATTTTGAAGAATATTTTGTGAAGATATTGTACAAATTGTACAATCATCCTTGTGATTATTCTTTATCTGAAGAGATAAAGACGTTTCTTTAGCCAAAGGATTTCAATGGGCCAATTAATCATAATTGGGGAGATTGGTACTACTTGGAGGGAGCTACAATGATTAGAGTTTATGGGTTTGAAGATTCCCCATTTATTTTTCCAAAAATAGTCCCAAATAGAATTGCATATTTGGAAATTGTTAGGTAGATGGATTATTCCAGTGTTATAAATTTTAGCTCCTTTGGGAAGTATGCTTTCATGCCTAGTACATTATGCTTTGGTGATTTTACTGTGTTAGCCAAAGAAGGATACAATTTGATCCTTGATAAACTATTGCAGTATAGTATGAAGAGAGGACCACCCAGAAAATTTTTTGACCTAGAAGGATATATTAATTCTTCTAAAATAAGGATAAACTTTGGAGGGTATCAACATGTGCCCTATAACTTTGATGATATGATCTAGAATTTGGATGAGGAAGAAGTAGAGATGGTGGTCGAAAGTTATAATCAAGGGTTGCAAGATGCAAAGTTGTTGTCTTCTGGGGAGGAGGCATCGGAGGATAATATACCACAAGGCCAACCAAGTAAAATGTCTAGATTAAGAACTCAACATTACACTTGTCCTGCCAGAGAATTAAGTGTTGAAGAAATTGAAGAGGCAAATGCAAGGCATGTAGAATACAGATCATTTGAGTCAGATAATGAGTTTGTAAATTCCCCAGAGTTTAAAGCATTTTTGTATAAATAAAAGGGGAAAGAAATAAGGGAGCAGGTTGATAATATCACTACATGTAATGAAGAGCAATTGCTGAATGATTTACAAATGTGTGTGGCCAAAGAGATGGCATATATGATCCCTGAAAAGGGGAGGAAATGTTAGAAACTACTAGTGTTATGATTTTTCTTGGGTTGGATCTCAATTCTGCACTAGTCTTTGATAGTTTCTTAAAAGATAGTAATGCTACACATAAGCCCAGCCCAGAAAAGGTGACATAAGTATATGTAGTCTCAAGCTACAATCCAGATGAAGGATCATTGTTGATTTGGGATTTATATCCACCTCACAGAAAATTAGTTGTTATTGATACTGAGAAGGCTTTTGGGCATGTGATGAATCTAAAAAATTTGGGAAGCTGATCTTGTGGCAACAACAGAGATTGGAATTAATGTTGCAAAAATAAACAAAGCACAAATTCATATGCTAATCAAGGAAATAGAAATGTACAAAGAAAATAATGAAAGGATGTTGAGGGAGAATGACCATTTAAAATATTTGTTAGGTATTACAATAAAATCAACCAAGTTGCTTACCCATGGTGAAAGTTCACAAACAAAAGATCATTGGGAAGGATCAAGTGCTTATTCTCAAGGAAAATATGATGCACTTGTGGCAATGATAAAGAAAAGATAGGCCAACCTAACAACTTGGTTAAATAAACTATGAGGAAAACATTCACATAACTTTGTTGCATTAAAGGAACATGAAAGAATGGATGGAAGGATTCGAGAGAAGTTTGAAGAAATAAACTAGAGAGATGTTACTAACAGTCTAGCAATTGAAGCTGCAAGCCATTTTGTGAATAAGCACTAAGATTTCTTTGAAGATTTATGAGGGGATGCACAGGGATTGTTGGATGCCACCAGGAAAGAATTGAGGATAGTCTTTGATGAAAAAGGAGAATTGAAAGACATGACTAGATGGAAAAATGAAAGTGAGTCGATATTACAAGAAATCTTGAAGATGACTACTATAGAAGATACGTCATTGGATGAGGCGTGCGAGAAAAATGAGATGATGGTAAAAATGGAGATCTGAATTCATAATATAATAGGAGATGCAGATAGACATGAACACCAGGATTATTTTGATCACCTGCCTAAGCTTCATTTATGTCTTAATAGAGCCTAATGTATAAATATTTGTTCTGATAGTGGAACAAAAGATATAGATAATAGGAGATAAAAAATAGAAAGATATAGTAGATTAAAATGTCATACTATGAGACTATGATGCATATTTGAAATTATGGAGATATAAATGAAAATAATTTAATGTGGTGGCATATTTTTGGTGTCAGTTGTCTGTTGTGTTCATTGAAAGTATTATTGAAGTTGTCTCCAAGGTTGGTGCTTTCTGGTTATTTAAATTGATATAACAAGTTTATATTCAGTTTATCAGTGCACATTTGTTGTATCTGTGTGGTCGAATTAATTGGTTCTTTCAAGAAAAGATTAAATCCTTTTAATTGATCATAGTAATTAGGGAAGTTCATATGGATCATTA
The DNA here is from genome assembly GCA_007258455.2 of Sequoia sempervirens. Lineage (NCBI taxonomy): Eukaryota > Viridiplantae > Streptophyta > Pinopsida > Cupressales > Cupressaceae > Sequoia > Sequoia sempervirens. Next base: position 777,677,718 of record VDFB02281492.1, read on the forward strand.
AGAAGAACTTGGTAGTCACAGTCTTGTAGGTTTATACAAGTTATAAACTAAAATATATACAAACAATTTGAATGTTTTCTAGACTTAGATTTCATCTGACTCCTCATACCCAATAAGGCACTAGTCTCTACACTTTCATTATTTAGTTTCAATCATTTTTTACATTTGTTAACTGAACATATTAGGTTTTAGTTTTAATATTGATATACAATTTATACCAAATCAGGTTTTATTTGTCCACTCCCATCTGCTAGTGTGGTAAAAACACTTCAAAAGAGATAAGTACAACCTTAAGTCTACTTCATTCATATAGGTACACCTGCCTAGGTCTAGCAGCACCTAAAGAGAAGAAGGTCTAAACATTTTGGCCTTGTCTGTTACCCTAAAACATACCAAGAGATTGGCAACTGATCTGTAATTAGTAGTTTACAATTTAACTTGTAAATTAATTCCAATTACAAAATTCCCCGATCTAGACAGTATTGCGTGACTATTCTTTTAACCGTTGAAATTACGAAAAATTAGAATACACTTATTCTTTATCCAAAATTAATAAAGCATGGACTAATTACTTAAATCTTTTAATTAGGAAACTCAAAGAATCAAGAATACTGAAAAGAGTTATAAGACAGAAGAGAAGAATAGAGAGGTCACGAGCTTTCAAGATGAAACTTTAATGGGCTCAAAAGGAGTTCGTATGCAGAAGTTATGCTCAGTCAAATATTCAGTCAAACATGCAAATCAAGGGTTCAAAAAGGCAATAAATTTATTGTCTCAAAATGAAATAAAAATTGTGCCAAGTCGTAGTGCTTATCGCGTTGATTCCGAAACTATATTTCGTTTCAAAAATGGAGCTCATATGTGAAAGTTAAGGGTGGTCAAAGTTTAGTCAAAATTTTGACTCTAGTTGACTTTGATGACATCAACAAACTAACATGGCAGGTGGTGGTAGGAGTGGTGAGTTGGCACAAACATGGTAAAAAAAGGAATATGGATTAAACCATATTGTTAAAAGAAAACACGTATGGTTTAAAAATTAAAAGATTTTTATGATTTCAAGGAGGATTTGGTGGGATTTTGTCCCTTAAAATCCTCTTCCCTTGCCCATAAAACAAGGAGAGGGATAAAATCCCGTAAACTTACATTTCAACAAATTAACCCCTTTAACCACCTTTCTCATATTTAACGGATTTATTTTAAAGATTATCCAAGGAGATTATTAAGGGGTTTTTAAAAGATATTTTTAAAGATTATAATGTAAGTCCAAAATTATAACGACCCATAGTTAAAGGAGTTCATTTTTTAATTGTATGGCTTAGAATTATAAAAGCCAAAGGGGGATTTATTTGTGAAAGATTAATTTGTTATACCAATGGGATATTAGTGATTTTTATTGTAAAAGGGGTAAATGGTTGGAATTTTTACTTGTATACGAGAGATATGCAATATTTGCAAAATAGTATGGTTAAAGCCATATTAGCAAATAAATGTGTATATAAAGGGGTGATTTTTGTAAAGGGACATTGGAAAATTATTGAGTGGAGAATTTTTTACGAGAATTTTCTTGGAGAGAATTGTAATATGGAGAATTATTCAAGTTCATTTTGGGAGAAATAATTCTTTGAAGGGGAATTTACAAGGTGTTTTTGTACACCAAAAATTGTAAAAGAGTGAGAGATTGTGGAGAGATTATTGTAGGTTCTTGGAGCTTGGGTACTGTAACAAAGCATAATTTTTCTTGGCGATATCAATAAATTGGTCCCAACATTGAGAAGCGGACCCAGAGATGTAGTCCACATTGGACGAACTCTGTTATCAATCTGCACATTGTGATCCTTCTATTTCTTTGTCTCATTCTTCTCTCTTATCTCTCAATTTTCTCTCTAGTTTAAATTTAGTATTTGAATTTCTAATTACTTATTTTGTAATTTCAACGGTTAAAAAGCATAATCATGCAATTTTGTATTAGATTGGGAAATTACTATAATTAGATTTAATTTACAAGTTAATTTGGTAAACTCTAATTATGGATCAACAACCTCTTGAGGCATTTTTTCTACATTTTTGAGAGCTAACATGTCTAACCACCTTGGTCAAAACTTCATGAAATTAAATTGTTCTTTTTTTAATCCTATAGTATGTGAAGCATAGAATGTGACACATGTTTTGGATTCAAAAAATGTGATACCGTTTGAAAACTTTAGATTTTTCTCAATCAGCCTATCAATTAGGACTTTAGTCGTAATTTGAATAGAAAATGAATAATAATTACTTATTAAATTCAAAGTAAAGCATAATTTATATTGGTGGAAAGCTGAGAATCTCCTTTAAAAACCCTTTTTGTTTCATCAATTTTGGGGTATGTGCAGGATCATGATGGGCCAAAAAGTGGCAATATGTAAGTGATATGATGGACCATGTGGTGATGACTTTTTTTCCCCAAAATTGATGAAATGAAAAGGGTTTTAAAGGAGATTCTCATCTTTCCACCAATATAAATTATGCTTTACTTTGAATTTAATAGGCTGATTGAAAAACATCTATAACTTTCAAACGGTATCACATTTTTTGAATCAAATATGCATCACATTCTATGCTTTGGTACTATAGGATTAAAAAAAAATTAATTTCATGAATTTTTGACCAAGTTAAGGTGGTTAGACATATGAAGTTTTTATATTTTTAAAAGTTGTAATAAGAAAATCATAATTAATTATTTACTTGGAAAAAAATTAAAAAAATATGCATCACATGAACATGAGTCCTATACTTATATCTAAAATATTATAAAAATATTATCATTTTATTGTGGTTAGGTGGTCAGATAGACACTCTTTTTCTTTCCCTAAAATTTAAGTACTATTAATTGAAATTTCAAATTTTCACCAAATAGATTTTTTAAAAATAAACCTAGTAGTTTAGAAACTACATTCAATTTGCTACAGATTATATTCTTACATATTTTGAAATAATATAGATAGCTTATTCAAATTTTATGTCAAGTTGCCTAACTCTAATTTTTCTGAATTTTTTGCCACTTAAGAGTCTATTTTTTCCATCATGATCATGCACATACCCTTTGGGTAAAAAAAAAGTCATTAGCCACATAACCATCATATTGCCACTTTTTGGCCCATCATGATCTTGCACATACCCACATATTGTTTTGCAAATTTTTCATATGGTTTTAACTTGGTTTTATAGATTTTGAGTATAGAACGACGTAATTGTCAAGCACAATGATGCATTTGTTGAGGAGCGACACATCTATCAAACACAACAATGCATTTGTCCAGAAATGACACATCTATAGAATGCATCTACGGACAGGAAAATTTGAATTTGAAAATGTGATGCAACTATCCTCGTGCGATGTAACACGGAGGCAACTAAGGAAAGGTGAGATGAAATTGCCTATTAGGTAAAAAGTTTTTGTTTTGGTTTCTTTTTTATCTTTCTTTCACTTTCTGTGAGTAGAATAGAGTTTTTGGGTTCTGATATTATGTTTGCAGCATGTGGCTTTGGGTGCATTCCTAAAATTGCTTCTTGGAGAAAAAAATTTGAATCCTTTAGTTTTAGTTTCTCTTTTTACTTTCATTTCTTTAGCTTAGTTGTTTGATTCTGATTTTTTTTTGGTTTTGACCTCTTTTTGGTGCTAACTTGGAGTTTGTGTAGCTTTTTCGTTGGTCCAAGGCTTTTCTTTTGAGACTACTAACAAGTGGTTTTATAGATTTGAATGTCCAAGAATTTCATTTTGAAACCACTTTTCTTGTTTTAGATTAGAAAACATTTTCATTTTGGTGCTTAAAATGAATGATTGCCTTTCTCACATAGTTTTAATTAGAGGGTAAAGAACACCATCTCTTAGTGTTTGAAGGATGGTATGTATTATGCTCTCACCTTGTGCAAACTAAGTGATCAGAAAACTAGACCCATCTATTTTTGTGTTTATACCTTAGAGGGGTTTGCCTCGCAAGAGGGAATGATTCCAACTAGTTTTTCGCTTGGGCTGGTATATAAACTTGGATGAGACTAAATTGTTAAGTCCTCATGGTATGTAGGTCTTAGCCATGTAGTGTCATTTGAAATAGGGTATATAACTTTTCTTTTAAAGGTATAAGAGCCCCTAGTAGAGTGATAAAAGTCTTAAGTGGCTTGTTGTACACTCATGAGGTGCCATGTCCCAAAGTATTCACTAGAACCCTCTTGTTTTAGAAGCCAAAATCCCTTCTATTCACTGGTGCAGCAACAATCGTTGCCAACCCATCCCACATTCTCATATTTCTTAGTAGATATGAAGATTTTTTCATGGGAGAGTCATGATAACTTGAAGCTTGGTTGATCCGAGAAGTGAGTGTCGTGGAGGGGAGCTACTGTGGCCAAGCTTCTAAGTCATCCACTAAGAATAAGTGCGGCTGAAGAAATCCAAGTGGGAATCCAGTGAATATAGTCCTTGCTAGTCTTAGGATTGTGCTTATCTTTTAAAAAATTTCACATCAAACCAGCCCAAAATAAATTACTTGATACTGTCTATTGTGTTTTCTAGTCATATCTTATCAGATAGTCAAAAACTTGAATCAAAACCATTGAAAAACATCAAAATTATCAAAAATGCCATTTTATAACCGCAACTGTTGAAAGCAAACCCACAATTGTCATTTTGAACAACTATCAGCCAAAAGACTGCAACTATTTTCCTAAACCACAATTGTAAAAAAAAGGCCCACATTTCTCAACCTGAGCCACAACTATGAAACACATTTGATGGAAACTGAACCGCAATTTCCTACTAAACAAAATTTCTTGAAATCTGAATCCAAAATCTTATCAAAATCAATTTATAGTGACCTTTTTCTAATAAACCAGAGACCTACAAGTTTTTCTAGCTCATTTTAGCATCCTCACTATGAAAAAATTTCATTATAGGTTGCATTCATGAATCCTTTGCATTACACAAATTAAATTTTCATCCTTAGGTTGCATCTAGGCTTTCAGATTTTGAGCATAGGAAACCTTTGAGTTTTTGAGAATTCTTGGTCACATACCCTATTTGTCATTAACCACTATCCTTCACATTATCAAATATTTTTCATTGTCACTTTGATCACATTTGAGTCTTAAACCTTTGTCATGATCTTAGCTCAAATCTTGTCAAAATCATCCCCTTGAATGGTCAATGATACTTAGGATTGTTTCCTTAAGTTCACATTAGCCTCATTTTCATCCTTTGTTTAGGGTCCCTTTGCATCTAAATTATACCCTTATCCTCCAAAAAAAAAAATATATATATAGTTCATTTTACCTTAGCATCATTATCTTTGCATTATTCAATCTTTTAGTATCCTTTAACATCCATTATCCCTCATCTTTTAGACATTATTATCCTTACATTATCAACATATTTGCTTCTTCATATCCTAAAATTCAAAAAAATCCAAAAACGTGGTTTAATTCATTACCATCTCACATTATCCCCCAACTTTCAAAGGTCTAACATGGTTAAAACAAGGTCCAAAGCCAAACGAAGGGATATAGATTTCCTAAGTGACCCTTTTCCTGATAATGTCATAGATTCAAATCAATCTACACCCTACAGCAACACATCACAAAAATACCAAAGTGACCCTTGGGAGGGCCTAAACTTTGAAGTAGCTAACAAAAATTGACCCCTCAAGAGATTGAAAGGGCCTATCAAGATCCAAGACTTATAAGCATAGTTGACCAACTTGTTAGTGTCAACCCAAATAAATTTTTCTATGCACTAGCCAAAAATGGTGTCAAATTACCTCAAGGTTATGATGTGTCAACAATCATAGAACAAGATACCGAAAGCCCATTTGGCATGCCCTCATCACAAAAAATGGTAAACATACCCCTTGGGACAACCACACACATGACTATTATGACTACAACAAGCATCCCAACTCATGCTACTACACAAAGTCAAACTTTCACATTTGGTAGTTCCTCAAACACCATGGGTAAAACTTTCATGAATCCTCTCTTCCAAAACACAAATCAGGGGTCCACATCACAAGGTCCTACACCTTTAATTCAAAATATAAGCCAAGGTGACACACCCTTGATTCAAAATACGGACCAGAGTTCTAGCCAAGGGCTTGTTGATGATGTTTTCTGCACAACAACAACTCAGACAGAATATAATATCCTATCTCTCTTGAAAGGTAAATCTCTATCAGCAAGCCTCAAGAGATAACCCCAAGGTCTCTAATGTCAGGTCTTGACAATGCATAAACAATTCAGTGATAATGTGAAAATGCTAGTAATCACAAGGGGCCTTACAAATGAACAATGTTGGAAGTGTACTTTCATCAGATGCAACAATATGGTGATGCTTTCAGTCCTAAAATTAACCCATATTCAAAATAAACAACAAAAGAGATAAGGGTTAAGAGAGATTTCTAAGACTAAGACCTAAGATCAATCACAATGATGATGAATACTGTAGATGGACAAATCCCCAATGAAACCAATCTCTGTTTGATCAAGGACAAGCCTACAACTCCACAGAAATGGTGCAATCTTCTAAGGAAACTGAAGATTTTCATACTTTGAACATTCATTCACATACCCAATAACTGGCGCGATGTAAACAAGCATCCATAGTTGAACTTAGCACAAAATAAGGCCCAGACTAACTTTACACAGCAAATTACAATCAGCAAATTGCTAAAAGTATGGACCGGAGATCGATCAACAACATTAACATTTTACCATTATTGTAAAAGAATTGAAATCTAACATCTAACATTGAGAATTGAGAACAAGAAACCATAAACTGTCAAAGTGTAACACAAAGCTTTCCAAATCAACAATCCAATTGCATTAACTTCTCCAACATTACATAACAATTTCCAGTCTTGCCTCTCTCCTACAGCTACTATCTTGTAGAATCTAACTCCTAACTTAGCCAATTCTGGCTTCTAATCAGCTCTTCTAACCTAGTCTTACCCCCCTTACAAATGAGAAGGCACTGCCCTTTTATAGAAAATTACATTTTGAATCAATGGCCAGAATCTAATTCATCCAATGGCACAAATTACACCTCTAGAGGCATCCAACAGTTACATTTAATTTGGGAGCTCATGGTACATCATCATCCAATGGCATAAAAGAAGTTACATCATGGAACAATGAGAAAACAATATTATGCTAGCCTATCATTAATGAAAATTTTGATTGGGTGATGAAATCAACTTCACATGTCTTCCAGAAACTCCTTCTAGTTGTAGACAGTTTGGGCATGGATTCTTATGCAAGTTCCACTTTTGAAATTTCAACTGAACTCTTCCATATTTCCCTTTTGGCACGAATCCATATGCAAGTTCCCCTTTTAATATTTATTTAATCCTGAAAAAATAGATATCATCATTAGTAGCTCACATGTTAAAAAAAATCCAATCCAAATTAAACTTGAATTAAATTTTGGCCTTTTAAAAAAACTTATATTTTTTAATGGGAACTTTCCATTTTCATAAAATTTTCCACTTTTGGGAATTTTTATTTTCAAATTTTTATCCATCTCAAGAATTCGATTTTCGAACATTTTAAAATTTCAAGGAAAAAATTTCCATTTTTGAAAAAATTCATTTTTGAATTTTTTCCATTTTGGAAGAAAAAAAAAAAAAATTCCATTTGGAATTTTTGGTTTTGAGGAATTTTGGGTTTTGAGGGGGTCGGAATTTTAAAAAAAATCTTGAGGGAACGGATTTTCTCAGATTCCCTACAGGGTCGAAATCCCCTAAACCTCATAACTTTTTTTCTAGAAGGAATTTTCAAAAAGTTCAAAAACCAACCTTGCCTAATTTTTCGTCCTCTATCCACATATGCAAAAAAAAATTACATATAACATTGAAAATTCACTTCAAAATCCCCATTTTCAAATTCCAAGATAGGCAAATTTCCCCTAGAGCCTCAAAATATTGTCCTCATCAAACCCAGTCTAGACTTAATCCCAAAATAACCTCCCAAGAAGAGAAAAACCAAAATTTGACCAAGCCAAGATGCAGAGATGCAAAAGAAAAAAGAGGGTCCCCACCTCTGGTGCGGCGTGTGTGCGAAAATTGCACAACAGGGCCCTCATTCCAATTCCAAAGTGCACCTTCATCAAATAAACCTCCACTAAATAACCCTAGAAAGGTGTGCATTATCTCATGAAATACCTCAAGTCAAAACCACAACCAAGGGTCTATTCCACTACTTCAAAATACAAACCAAGGACCCCTTCCATCATTCCTCAACTCCACTCAAGGGCCAACACCATCACTTCAAAATTTCAATCAAGGGAGCATTCCTTCATGTCACAATGTCAACCAAGGGAACATTCCCTCACATCAAAACATCAATCAAGGGCCCATGCCTTCATATAAAAAATGTAAATCAAGGTCCTATACGCTCATTTGCAAATAAAGGATTCAATTTTCAAAATAAAAAAATGAATCAAGAGTCTATACCTCAACTCCAAAATGCCATACCAAATGCAAATGTAACCTTTGGAACCAACCTAAACACCAATCTCATTCCAAATCAAAAGAAATCACATACATATAACAATCAAGGTCTCATATAACAAAACGTCAATCAAAATACAAACCCAACACATGACCTTAGTGCCAAAATTATTGCATCACATCAAAACAATGTGACATCATCCCTTGCAAACTATTTGATCCAACACATGCAAACCCTTGAACAACAAATGACCAACAAACAATTGGGAACCAACAAGAAGATATATTTTGTGGAGTAGTTGTTCCCTTTTCCATTTGATCAAAACTTATACATGCAACCCTTTCCCCTACATTTCACAACACCACCACTGCCTAAATATAAGGGGATAGGGGATCTGGTGGAACACATCTGTGAATTCAGCACAACATGCATGGAATTTGTATATGACCCCACCTACTTGATAAGGTTATTCCTGCAAAGTCTTACAGGGGCAGCCTTAGATTGGTTCTCACATCTTCCACAAGGCATTAGAACATGAGGTGAACTAGCTGACAAACTTATCAATCATTTTTCCTTTAACATTAAAAATGATGTCACCCTTGCAACATTGAGCACAACTAAGGAAGAAGAAGGGGAATCACTTACCTCATTCTACCAAAGATGAAAAGGCTTGGTTAGCAAATTCCCTTGTCATATTCCTGAAAAAGAACGTGTCACCATGTTTGTAGAAAACCTTAACTGAGAGTTGATGAGTCATATTCAAATCCAATGTTGCACAACCTTTGAAGAGATTCTTGAAAAGGGTGTCCTTATTGAGAAAGGCCTTATCACTAGAGGACTGGTCAAGATAAACAAAAATAATTAGAAACCTAACAATGACAAAGGAAAATACTGGTCCCAAAACAAAAATGTCACAAACAATGGAATTATTGATGCCAAATTGATAACCAAAGGACCAATCATTCAACTTAAAATTTCCTTCATCAAACACATCCAGTACACCAAGTACCCCAGCACAAGGTCAAAACCAAACACTGAATTTTATCCAAAGCACCCAACTAAAAAGGGGTCCTCCCCATGCCAAGAGAACATACACCCCCTTGGGTGAACCCATTGAATCAATCCTTAAATGATTCTCACAATCTAATCTCATTACACTGCCAGAAACCAAGAATTATGAACCTTATACTATAAATATCATCGCATAAAAGGACACAAGACATCTAAATGTTGAACACTGAAGAATAGTGTTCAATAACTTATTGAGGATCAAACCATTTCAATTGAAAAATAACAAGGAAAAACCAATGGTGATCATACAATATTCAAGACCCCTTTGCAAGACCATGATAAAGGAAAAGCCTCCAATTTAGGGAATAATAACAACAATGCCAACTATGCAGCTATCAAGCATGATTACAACACCATAATTCTTAATGTAATACCTCTTGATGATAGAATTGACACCATCACTATAAACAAGCCAAAATTAGACTATGTTGTCGCTACCCGCAAAACCAAGATAAGTATTCCAGGTCCATCCACAAGTCCTCAGCCAAAGGGACAATATAACCTCTTAGAGCAACTAGGGAAAACTCTAGTGCAAATTTCTATCTTGGAACTCCTTCACATTTCACCATAGCACAAAGTGATCCTTGACAAAGCCCTACAAGAGGCCTCCATTCCCGAAAATCTATATGTCAACAAATTTCAAGCCATGGTCGGATACCTCGATATGCCACACCACATCACTTTCTCTGAACAAGACTTTTCAGCACCAAGATCTAACCATAACAGTCCTCTACATTTAGAAGTATATGTTAACACACACTAGATCAGATGAGTCTTAGTAGATGGTGGAGTAGGTCTGAATATTTTCTCACTAAAATTAGTGAAGGCATTGGGATACTCTAAGAATTCACTACTGAATTTGACACCATTTTTCGATAGATGTTCGTCAGTGGTTTGACAAATCTTTTTTGGAGTAGCGACGAAATGATGAAAAAAATTTCGTCACTATTTTTTCGTCGCATGTTTGACGACGAGTTAAACGTCCAAATAATGGCACAGATTCGTCGATCGTTGGCATCATAAAATGGCTCGGATGTTCATAGGAATATCGATGAAATGGGTATCGAAAGAACACCAGAAGTTTGTCACTAGTTCGATGAAATGAGCAAGTATTTACGACGAAGCCTTCGTCATAGCTAAGCAACTTTGTCAGAACTTTTATGTGGTTCGTCGATGACGTTCGTTGAAATTGCAACGAAAAGGGCAAGGAGTTATGGTGAACTCTTCATCGCAGCTAAGCAACTTCATTGGACCTTTTTTGTTATTCGTCAGTATACTTTGTCGCAATTATGATGAAATTGGCAAGGAGTTACGACGAAGCCTTCGTCACAAGTATAGAAAGTTCTTCAGTATAGGTTGTCACAATTACGACAAAATTGGCAAGGAGTTATGACGAATCCTTTGTCGCAGGTATAGAAACTTCGTCGGACCTTTTCGGTGATTCCTCTGTTGCGTTCGTCGAAATTTTGATGAAATAATGCAATTTAAAAAAAAAATACATTTGTTGAAATGTACCATCAATGAGAGATCAAGCAAGTCGCGTCCCTTCGTATTCAAATCTCGGGCAATTATTTTATTCGGTCATTTTCCATGTTTATTTTATTATTGATGCAGAGTGGCAGGGGAAGACAATCTCTTAAGAGCTTCTCTCAAATACTCTTAGATAGACTCCTTAATACACCATACAACTAATGAGCAACTTAAGCACTATTTTTACTCCACACACCCAAATGCAATCAGGAGGCTTGGAAATGACTTAGAATCCCTTAACATGGCTAAACTAAGCCAAAAAAAAAGACTTCTCACTTGGGAACACTCTTTCACCTATCGCTGCCATATTAGGCCTTGTAGACCTTGTAGCCCTGTCTAATGGGACAGTCAGCATAAAATCCTTCTGATGACTGAAACTAGACCAAACTCACTATTTTTTGACACTTGATACTATCCTCCACAAACCCTCAAAACCACAAGTTTTGACTCCAACACAAAAGGCAACAAATGACCTGTTTTCTAACCATACTTGCATTGAAAAGTGTCTTTTAGGCCTCCTTGTAGCATTAGAAAATAGGTCATTTGTTTCCTTTTGTGTTGGATTCAAAACTTGTGGTTTTGAGGGTTTGTGGAGGATAGTATCAAGTGTCAAAAACTACTGAGTTTGGTCTGGTTTTGGTCATTAGAAGGATTTTATGTTGACTATCCCATTAGACAGGGCTACAAGGTCTATAAGGCCTAATATGGTAGCGATAGATGAAAGAGTGTTCCCAAGTGAGAAGTCTTGTTTGTTGGCTTAGTTTGGCCATGTTAAGAGATTCTGAGTCATTTCCAAGCCTCCTGATTGAATTTGGGTGTGTGGAGTTAAAATAGTGCTTAAGTTGCTCATTAGTTGTATGGTGTATTAAGGAGTCTATCTAAGAGTATTTGAGAGAAGCTCTTAAGAGATTGTCTTCCCTTGCCACTCTGCATCAAAAATCTATTGTAATCATCAAAATAGATGAAAAGTGCAAAGGAAAGAGCTAGTCGAGCTACATCTCTAGAGCCTTAAAAAAAACACATGCAAGAAACATAAAAAATAGAACAAACTAGTTTTTGGATGAATACAAAATGGTGCCTTCAGCAAGTGATTCATGTGCTTTCACACCTGACACAAGACATTAAGAATATTTTAGTCTTCCTCTGTGAAATTAACAATGAAATGAATCTTAAGTTTGAAGCATTAATATCATTTACAAAATTTATGATCAAGAATGAATGTAAGTAGAGAAACTTTTGCATACCTGCAGATGGTACAAAATTTCATGGTTAAGTTGAAGCCTCCCATCAACAACAAGATCCAAATATCCGTGTATCTATCTCAATGAGCCTCTAAACCCTTCAGAGCTGTCAATTTTTCCACTAACCTGTTATGCACAAAAGTTAAATTTAAGAGTTATGTCACCACTAAAAACAGAATAAACAGAGCTTTGAAACCAAATCCACACACAACACAATGTGGTGTTCATACAAAGCCATACACACAAACTAAATTCAGAACATTCGAATGGAAACAACTTAAAATTATGATGTAGAGCATGGATTCAGGGTATAAAGAATCATGTTTTTGCCACCATAGTGAAAAGTTAGCACTTTCTTTCATCTTTGCATATTGGTTTGATGCTTCAAACAATGCATTTCTTATATTGAAGAGTGCATTACCTTATTGAGCTTCTCTTTGTTTCGAGAATAGTTTAATATTCTCTACTTAATAGGGCCAACCACATGACAGTGGAAGCTTATTTGGCCCCTCCCCCCCCTCACATCACTCTCAATTCCCCATACCCAATCATATAACATTAATCATTCATTCATCCATTAATAACATATAACATTCATTCATCCATTAATAACATATAAAATTAACATATAAATTCATTAATTAACATATTCACATTCATTCATTACAATATATAATATTCATTCTTTCAGTTTTTACATATTATCAAAAAATATGGTTGACATGATATGATTACAAATACTTTTTTTTGTTTCTTTTTGAAGCTACATAAAGCTGAAGTGGAGTATCATTTTCTAAATCAATATTTGTCCCCCTTTAGTTGTTCTTCCCTCTACTTGCAGATCTTAATGTACACCTAGTCATCTACTCATGATGTGGACGTCGTTGCAAGGGGAGTCTGCTGCAATAACAAAGAAATGTTAAACTGATATGTTTTATTATTGTTATTACAAGTATTTCATTAATTAAAAAAACATTAGAGTGGTTCTCTTTACCTGATGTGTCCACATCATGTTCTTGAACTTTTTTTATAAACTCATGCTCAACATGTTGAAAACCCTCTAAATCCTGATCTGTAGTTGAAACACGAAAGGTTACATTAATTAATACACCAATTGAAGTTAAATATGTTTAAGAGAACATGAGGGT
>VDFB02281492.1:777691279-777872049 GCA_007258455.2 Sequoia sempervirens
ACCATCCAATCCATTGAGTCCCCATCTGCTGAACTCATCGAAGCTGGCCAAATCCAATCACCATCTTCTATTCCTAGATCTATCCAATCCATCAAAGACCTACAAATCCAATCAACTCCTCCCACTCCTAGTATCACTGAAATCCCCTCTCATGAACTTCATGAATCTTCCATCCATCTCATCTACTTGAAGAGCCCATCCAACATGCCTCCATTATAATTCCTCCCACACATGATGAGTCATGCCAAGAGCCTAGTCCAAAGCATACCATATCCCCTCTTCTACATCAAGATCCTTCCATCCAAGCTATTCCACCTCAAGATCATAATCCCTTATCCATTATAGTCCATAATCCCCTTGTCACTCAAGATTCCATCCCACCATCTCATGAGACCTTATATCCATCTCCATTGCATGAGCCCTTATCACCTACTACCACAAATCTAGATCCTATCATACCTCCTAATCCCTTTCTTGATACTTTAGCACTCATTCCTCCCGATCAGGAATAAATTGCTACCCCTTCATATCCATCTGATGATCCTCTACCATCGCCTAACCATACCATCCCAACACCATGTCTATATCCCCTTGGTACCCTCACATTCTTCCATTGTGGTCTGCTTGTAGAAAAAAAAATGAAACATATACACCACCTATCCTCCTCCGCCTAATAATGGACTCGCATCATTCTTCCTGAATAAAAAAATTCCTGTCATGGATCATATGCTTAAGAAAATGAATTACCAAGGAAAATTTTTAGGCCTTCATGAGCAAGGTATTATAGATCCTATCCAAGTCCAAGAGCATGACTACACATGTGGTCTTGGTTATATCTCTCAAAACTCACAAGATAATTTTTTTGGTACAACCTCTATACGTCCTCAATGAGCCTCTTCCAAAAGAAATACATGCTCTTCCCATCGCTTTGCCAAATCATTCGCTGCCATCCCCCCTCCTCCATCATATCACCTCAAAACAAATATCCATATTCCTCCATCTTCTCCATCAATTTTACATCCTTACATCCCTCCATCTACTCCATCCATGTCTCCTCCAGGTCCCACATCTATTTTGGGCCCTTATATCCCAAAATCACCTCCTCCATCTTGTCCTATCCATGTTTCCCATCATAAACATCCCACTCTGATGTCCCCTAATTAGGATCAAAAAAGGCACATATATACACATTCTCCATCTACACATAATCCCCATAATCCTACCTCCATCACTCCACATCATCCATCTCCTCACACCCATCCCATTGCAACTAAAATTACTTTGGATGCTAAAGAAAAAATGCATGAATCTCAACATCCACATGAATCAAAAGCTCCTCATGTCCCCTCTAAAAGACATGGTGAAGACAAGAAAAATCAAATCCAAAATCCAAATCAAATCCATAGGTCGTAAAGGCCCACCAAAACAAAGATCAAAACCATGTGGATCCCAAAGAAAAAAGATGCAATGCCTTCAAATGAAAAATCTGTAACAACATCCAAAGTTACTACTCTAGAAACTAATCATACACCCCTTTCATATCCTAAATTTGTTTTGGGTCCTCATGTCCCAAAATTCACTATCCCGTCTCCTCCATTATCCCTACATTCTCCATCCATTAATCCTCTTATCCTTTTACATACACCACCACATGTGCCAATGTTGGTCCTGAACTGACTATCCCATCACACACCCACCCCATAATTCTATCCATATCCTTTCCAACACCCCATCCATTATCTCCCCCATCATATCCCTCTAATTCATCCTCTTGCATAATCCATTTATCCTAATAAGGTTGTACCAACATCCAACAGTCGCTTCACATATGGGCTCTTAATACCTCATATGGAACTTTATGGTTGAGTCCTTCATCTATATCCTTATTGCATATATTCTAAATCCCCTTATCCACATCCCTATGCTTATCCATCTCCATTGTTATGCTATCCAAAAATGTTGAAAAAATTCAAAAAAAAAAAATCCAACATAGTCAACAACAAAATACAAAAGTAAAGAGAAATAATTTGTCCAATGGTGAAAACTTGGAAAAAAAGTTCCTTGGATAAGTACCATGATGAAAACTTGGAAAATAGGCATCATGCACAAATCCCCATCCTTCCTTTTCCACACTTGGGGGAAGCTTCCTAATATGCATTCCCTCCATCCACTATACTTCTTGCTATACATCCTCCTCATTCATCCCCTCCATCCCACCTGTTTGCTGCATCCTACCATCATATCCCATTTATCTCCAATCCCTCCATCCTTCTTGCAATCTTGATCAAAACAAGGGAACCTATCTATGCATGCTTTGGACACCTCTTGGTATACATTCCCTTCATCCATGCTCTATCATAATACTTATACACATCCTCTACCTTCTTTCTCCACTCATTGTACTACCACTAGTCTCCCTTCCTTATCCCAGTATCCTACATTCATCCATCAACCTCCCTCAGTCACCCATCCTATCCTCCTCTAGTTATCTCCTTTATCTTCCCATCCACTCATCTTCTATCCCTCCTACCTCATGACACACAACATATCTAGAGTGGGGGCACCTATCTCCCTTTGTGACATAAGTCCTTGGAGAAATCATTCATCCCTCCCTTCCATCCCCCATCCTTATCTTCCCATTCAAACAATTCCTTCAATCTCCCCATCCTTATCTTCCCTTCCAAACAATCTCTTCCATCCCTTCATCTTTATCCTCCTCCCATCTCATCATCCCTTGTCATTGGTATCTAGCTATAGGCTCCTCCATCATGCAACCCAATGCCTAGATCAAATCATCATCATCAACATCATTGGGATGTATCCTTCTCTATCCTTTGGTGTTGTTTTGAGATGTATCTTTCCCTCATCAGCAACCCTTTAATTGGGATGTATCATTCCCTATCCTCGATCATCTTTCCAATCCTTTATCACTTCTCATCATTAATATCTCCATCATATCATCCTCCCAATTCATCTTTTGCTGATTTGGATAACTATCCCATCCCTAAGCTTCTTATGGTCACCATCATTCTATCTTCTCCAACAAGTCTATCTTCTCTCACCATTTCGGTCCCCTCATTTTACCCACTTATCCTAGTCATCTCATCATCCTTTGTCCATCCTTGGTCTTTGGTATATTTTCAAGCTACGTTGCCCCTATGCTTTCACGTAGGCAAGGTCAATCATTTGATCCACCCCCAGGGCTCCTTTTGTCTGTCCTATCTTGGTCATCCATTGAGGTTTCCATTACCTTCTTTCCGCTTTTATCTAGGGCCAGTCGTCAGCTTTTTATCGAACTATGAGGGCTCTGTGCTTTCATGTAGGTAAGGCTAATCTTTGATCAGCCCTCGAGCCCCTAGGCCATTAGGGTGTTTTGGTCTTATGTCAGTCCCGCGTCTTCTCTCTCTTGTGTTGTGTCATCAATCTATGCCCTTATTTAGCCAATTCTTAACAAACAAGATCCACTTATATCAACAGATCCAATCATCTTTGAGTATCCTATGTCATATCAATCTTTTAGTTTAGTATCTAACATCGGTCTCAATAGGATGCATCCTTCCTAATAGAACACATCAACCCCTTCCATCCTTTTGATCCTATGGAAAAGGATGTTTGAAATTGATTGTGATATTTTGATGCTTTTTTCTTTTTTTATCACTTGAGTTCCCTATCAACACTTGCCAAGGCTGCCATGATCCATCATATTATGGTGCACTCTAACTGGTCAACATAGGGGCATATCTTGATCTTTTTTGTTTTGTTGGTGTCTTTCTAGTTGTCCCACATAGTACCCACCAAGATCCTTGATGTCTTGTGTTATGGTGGGGCATCCTTTTATGCTTGTGGTTATCCCAATACCTGGCCTAACCAAGGTATTTGTGACTTTGGGGTGTTGGGATAGCCTTCTTGTCTATTTTGTTTATTTTATGCATTAGACACTAATCCATCTTGGTTTACATACCCTAATGCCTTGTGTCTTATGCTATAGCAAAAATTAGTGCTTTAAAGATGGAAAATTTCATTAGGATTGCATTTCATTTTCCATTCCATCATCATGCATATATCCCCCATCCTCTCATCTATCAAAATACCCCCATCCATTCATCCTTCATCACTCTCCCTCCCCTATCCATCCAATCTATTAACCTCATTTCTTTGATCTTCTTAGAATAATATAGATTGTTTATTCTAAGCATATTATCCCCCATAATTTTAGTCCTTTCATTTATCTCACATCTCAATCGAATCCTCATCAATTCAATCTCACCCAAATCATCTAATCACATCCTTGGTCTTATTCCCAACCTTGCTACAAGCCTTGATCCACTCATCCTTATCATCATCTTCATCATCGGGATGTATCCTTTCCTATCCTTTGGTGTTGTTTCAGGATGTATCCTTCCCTCATCAACAACCCTCTTTATTGGGATGTATCCTTCTCTATCCTCCATGTTGTTTTGGTATGTATCCTTCCCTCGTCAACAACACTTTCATCATCAACCCATTTTTGTTGTCTTGGGATATATCATTCCCTCAATGACAACACTCCATCCATCATCAATCGATTTTGGCTTGTAGCTTGACTAGGGCAACATCACCTCTTGTTCTTAAATCCATTTTTTTTTCTCATCATCCCCCATTGCTTGTCATCCTTTCTTATCCATCACTTTTCATCGTCTTTCTCATCTCCCTTTTCATCATCTCATCCATTTCAAAAGCACATTCATGTTCACTTGAACCTGTATGTCCTCTCAAGGGGGCATCCTCAATCCCTAATCTTCATCTTCACCCGCATCATTTTTTCCTTCCTAGTCACTCCTTTGAATGACTGGGGCATCTTTTTCAATCTAACAATCTTCTTTTAGGTTCTATGTTTTAATATTCTTTGAAATGTTGCTACTTCATAACACCATCTCAAAGAGGGAAAAAATGTAGACACCTAAATTTGGACACTTAATTTATCTAAATTTATCCCCTTTCATCTAAACATCCTTTTATTTATATTAATTAAGTAATATTACTATTATTTAATTAATACCCTTAATTCTGCCAAATCCCTAAGGTATTTAGTTAATAATTAAATACCTTATCTCTTTAATCCTTCTATCATCAATTGAATTAAATAAATATTACATTTATTTTATTCCTCACATGTCACATCCTTTTCTTAATCTTAATCAACCTCTTAATCTCTTCATTAGGGATGTGCACATGCCTTATCCTTAATTAGAATGTGTCACATCCTCCAACTTTTGCAAGTTGGCTTCTAATCCTTATTAACCACTAATTATCCTCCAATTATTGATCAATTAAGCCTAATCAGTACCCTAGTCAACTCTCCCCATCCCCCAAGGAATTTTTAATTCCTTTCTATTCATCCAAGACTCGTCTCTCCCCCATGTGAATTTTTAATTCACTTTTATTGCTCCAAGGAATCTTCTCTTCCCCATACAAATTCTAGAACCTTTGACTTGTCACATCACATGTGCCAAAGTTTTCTAGAATATTTGAATTATCACATCAAGTCACATGTGGGTAAGTACTTACCTTTTTTTAAGCACCTTGTTTTATCCAAGGTACTTCTCACCTCTCTTTTTGGGAACCTTGTCTTGTCCAAAAGATCTCCCAATCATGTAATTCACATTTATTCACCCAAGATTCTCGTCTTCCCCATGTGATCATTGAGAGGTCACATCATCCCTTTTCCAAGGTACTTGTCCTTCCTCCACATCATTTGTCCTTATTCCACCCCACTTACACATCATCACTTCCTAAGCCACTTCACATTCCACATGTCAAGATGTGAGGGCTTGTGAGTCCTCAACTCACCATAGCCCTTCATCTTGGCCTTGTTGGCTTAATCTCAACCATTGAATTCTCTAAATAATTCAAATTCTTCTATAAATACCCCCCTTTTCTCTCATTTAGGGACCTTATGCATTTGATACCAAACTCTTGCCATTTTGTCATTTGAAACAACACTTAGCCATTTGCACCCTTATGCTACCAATTTGATTACTTAACTTGCAAACATTTTCCCTCATCTAATAAAGTCATTTAGCCATTAGCATTTGCATTTTATCATATTGTTCATCTTGCATCTAGCCATCTCCATAGCCATCCAAGGAGCACACAAGCTTTTAAACATCAAGGGCCAACCAAGGGATTCAACAACACAAAGGTATAATCATTTACAATCATTATTTTGCTATCTTTCTTTGTGTTATCATTCCTTAGGCTAATCTTTGAGGCGTTCCTTGTGTTGTTATTTATTGCATAATAGTTATTTTGTACATTTAGAATAGGATAAACTCAAGGCTTCACTTGCTTATCTCATATTACACACAAAAACATACCTTAAATATTTTTGATGAGCTAAACAATAACCATTATGAGGTTTTGGAAAGTGGAAAATCTTAAGTCTGCTCTAGTGACCATTGTGATTTTCAATGAGCTTCAGTGCATATGTAGTTAAGCAAAGAAAAGAGTATCAAAAGAAAATATCTAAAAAGAAAGAAAAGAGAAAAGAAAATGATTAAAATAGACAACTTTGTGGGTGGGTGAGCAACTCTATTAGGGCTATGCAGACCTGGATGGCAATAGAGCAATCTTCATCAGGTCACAACAACAACTCTGTTAGGGCTATGGATGCCTGACTGGTAGTGAAGCAATGTCCAGGTTAATTTTTGGGTTAGAAAATATACATATCTTGCCTCGACTGATTGACTTCTACTCATTATGGACTTTGAAGGAAATGAATACATTGCACACACACTCTTGAGATATTTCTTTGATCAGATTCAACCAAAGATTTTTTTTTCTCCAATCTTTAGTTCACTTAACAAAAGTGGCTTTTGGTTTGTGAAACTAGAGATTCTAGGTTCCAAATGTGAAACTAGAGATTCTAGGTTTCAAATGTGAAACTAGAGATTCTAAGTTCCAAATGTAGAGATTCAATTATGTTCATATTCCTCTATTAAGTAGATAATTTTTAATTATTTAATTAATTCACTTTCTAATATTTATTCTATCCTAATCAATTAAATAATTTAATTGCATCCCTAATATACCCCTTTCTACTATAATTAAATAAATCATCATTTATTTAATTATTTCGATATAGTTAGATAATAATAATTATTTGACCTTTTATTCTTCTGTGATTAAATAATTGTTGAGATTATTTAATTCCTCTCCAATTTCCATCCTCATATTTAATTAAATTAAATAAATTTAATTAAATGCTCCACCTTTTGTTTCCTCTAAATAAATAATTTGAATAAATTATTTATTTGCCACTTGTCCCCTTTCTCCACTTTCCTCCATTTTTGAATAAATTATTTAAAATAAATTATTTATGCACCACCTGGTCAAAGATGCCCTATCATTCATTTTTGTCATAGCCTTCATTGTTGTCATAGCCATCAGATGCCATAGCTATCATGATTCCTTGAAGAATAGCATATTCTTCGTGCATCAATCCTAGACCATTGTTCTCAGAATCCTTCTAGAGGATTAATCTTAGTCATCCATTCGAAAAGTTGTCTATAAAAGTAGTTTTCCCCCTCCACTTTGGCCTTAACAGCTAATTTTCTCCAACTTTCTTGCTTACTGTTTGTAGGTTTTGCAGAAGTCTACTTCAAAATCTAAGGGAAAAGTTGGATAAGAAGAAGGAGAGCAGGGGAAGTGATTCAACCAATAATGGGGAGTAGTTTGTTTTATGTTTTACATTTCTAATCTTCTCCATTATTTTGTATTCTCTTGTTGATGTGGTTTATTGGTCTAGAGGTGTTAGATGTCACTATTCTAGGCTAGAAACTAAGAACCCAATCTCACATTGGTGAACTTGACGTGAACATGGGTATGTGCAAGATCATCATGGAAAAAAAGGCCCTTAAGTGGCAAAACATTAAGAAAAATCGAGTTGGGCAACTTGACGTAAAATTTTGAATAAGTTATCAATATTATTTCAAAAACATGTAAGAATAGAATCTGTAGCAAATTGAATGTAGTTTCTAAACTACTAGGTTTGTTTAAAAAATATATCTATTTGGTGAAAATTTGAAATTTCAATGCGGTAGTGCTTAAATTTTAGGGAAAAATAAGTAGGTGTGCAATCGACCACCCTAACCACAATAAAATGATAATATTTTTTTATAAGATTTTAGATATAAGTAGAGGACTCATGTCGATGTGATGCATATTTTTGTAATTTTTTCAAGTAAATAATTAATTATGAATTTTTTTCTTATAACTTTTTTAAAAATATAAAAACTTCGTGTGTCGACCACCTTAACTTAGTCAAAACTTCATGGAATTCAATTTTTATTTTATAATCCTATGTATCACGAAGCATAGAATCTAACAATTGCTTTGAATTCAAAAATGTGATACCGTTTGAAAGCCATAGATTTTTCAATCAGCCTATCAATCAGGACTTTAGTCTTAATTTGAATAGAAAATGAATAATAATTACTTATTAAATTCAAAGTAAAGCATAATTTATATTGGTGGAAAGTTGAGAATCTCCTTTAAAAACCCTTTTTGTTTCATCAAGGTAAAAAAGTCATTAGCCACATAACCATCATATTGCCACTTTTTGGCCCATCATGATCTTGCACATACCCACATATTGTTTTGCAAATTTTTCATATGGTTTTAACTTGGTTTTATAGATTTTGAGTACAGAACGACGTAATTGTCAAGTACAACGACACATTTGTTGAGGAGCGACACATCTATCAAACACAACAACGCACTTGTCCAAAAATGACACATCTATAGAACACATCCACAGATAGGAAAATTTGAATTTGAAAATGTGATGCAACTATCCTCGTGCGATGTAACATGGAGGCAACTAAGGAAAGGTGCGATGAAATTGCCTATTAGGTAAAAAGTTTTAGTTTTGGTTTCTTTTTTTATCTTTCTTTCACTTTCTGTGAGTAGAATAGAGTTTTTGGGTTTTGATATTATGTTTGCAGCATGTGGCTTTGGGTGGATTCCCAAAATTGCTTCTTGGAGAAAAAAATTTGAATCCTTTAGTTTTAGTTTCTCTTTTTACTTTCATTTCTTTAGCTTAGTTGTTTGATTCTGATTTTTTTTTGGTTTTGACCTCTTTTTGGTGCTAACTTGGAGTTTGTGTAGCTTTTTCGTTGGTCCAAGGCTTTTCTTTTGAGACTACTAACAAGTGGTTTTATAGATTTGAATGTCCAAGAATTTCATTTTGAAACCACTTTGCTTGTTTTAGATTAGAAAACATTTTCATTTTGGTGCTTAAAATGAATGATTTCCTTTCTCACATAGTTTTAATTAGAGGGTAAAGAACACCATCTCTTAGTGTTTGAAGGATGGTATGTATTATACTCTCACCTTGTGCAAACTAAGTGATTAGAAAACTAGACCCATCTATTTTTGTGTTTATACCTTAGAGGGGTTTTCCTCGCAAGAGGGAATGATTCCAACTAGTTTTTCGCTTGGGCTGGTATATAAACTTGGATGAGACTAAATTGTTAAGTCCTCATGGTATGTAGGTCTTATCCATGTAGTGTCATTTGAAATAGGGTATATAACTTTTCTTTTAAAGGTATAAGAGCCCCTGGTAGAGTGATAAAAGTCTTAAGTGGCTTGTTGTACACTCATGAGGTGCCATGTCCCCAAGTATTCACTAGAACCCTCTTATTTTAGAAGCCAAAATCCTTTCTATTCACTGGTGCAGCAACAGTCGTTGCCAACCCATCCCACATTCTCATATTTCTTAGTAGATATGAAGAGTTTTTCATGGGAGAGTCATGATAACTTGAAGCTTGGTTGATCCGATAAGTGAGTGTCGTGGAGGGGAGCTAGTGTGGCCAAGCTTCTAAGTCATCCACTAAGAATAAGTGCGGCTGAAGAAATCCAAGTGGGAATCTAGTGAATATAGTCCTTGCTAGTCTTGGGATTGTGCTTATCTTTTAAAACATTTCACATCAAACCAGCCCAAAATAAATTACTTGATACTATCTATTGTGTTTTCTAGTCATATCTTATCAGATAGTCAAAAACTTGAATCAAAACCATTGAAAACCATCAAAACTGTCAAAAATGCCATTCTATAACCGCAACTGTTGAAAGCAAACCCACAATTGTCATTTTGAACAACTATCAGCCAAAAGACTACAACTATTTTCCTAAACCACAATTGTCAAAAAGACCAGCATTTTCATCCTTTTTTTAGGGTCCCTTTACATCTAAATTATACCCTTATCCTCCAAAAAAAATAAAAAAATATAGTTCATTTTACCTTAGCATCATTATCTTTGCATTATTCAATCTTTTAGTATCCTTTAGCATCCATTATCCCTCATCTTTTAGACATTATTATCCTTGCATTATCAACATCTTTTCTTCTTGATATCCTAAAATTCAAAAAAATCCAAAAAAATAGTTTAATTCATTACCATCTCACATTATCCCCCAACTTGCAAAGGTCTAACATAGTTGAAACAAAGTCCAAAGCCAAACAAAGGGACATGGACTTCCTAAGTGACCCTTTTCCTGATAATGTCACATATTCAAATCAATCTACACCCTACAACAACACATCACAAAAATACCAAAGTGACCCTTGGGAAGGCCTAAAATTTGAAGTAGCTAATGAAAAATTGACCCCTAAAGAGATTGAAAGGGCCTATCAAGATCCAAGACTTATAATAATAGTTGACCAACTTGGTTGTGTCAACCCAAATAAATTTTTCTATGTAATAGCCAAAAATGGTGTCAAATTACCTCAAAGTTATGATGTGTCAACCATCATAGAACAAGAAATTGAAAACCCATTTGGCATGCCCTCATCACAACAAATGGTAAACATACCCCTTGGGACAACCACACACATGACTACTACAACTACAACATGCATCCCAACTCATGCTACTACACAAAGTCAAACTTTCACATTTGGTAGTTCCTCAAACACCATGGGTAAAACTTTCATGAATCCTCTCTTCCAAAACATAAATCAGGGGTCCACATCATAAGGTCCTACACCTTTAATTCAAAATATAAGCCAAGGTCATACACCCTTGATTCAAAATGTGAACCAGAGTTCTATACCCACATCCCAAAACATAAGCCAAGGGCCCTCATTCCAATTCCAAAGTGCACCTTCATCAAATAAACCTCCACCAAATAACCCTAGAAAGGTGTGCATTATCTCACGAAATACCCCAAGTCAAAACCACAACCAAGGGTCTATTCCACTACTTCAAAATACAAACCAAGGACCCCTTCCATCATTCCACAACTCCACTCAAGGGCCAATACCATCACTTCAAAATTTCAATCAAGGGAATATTCCTTCATGTCATAATGTCAACCAAGGGAACATTCTGTCACATCAAAACATCAATCAAGGGCCCATGCCTTCATATAAAAAATGTAAATCAAGGTCCTATGCCCTCATTTGCAAACAAAGGATTCAATTTTCAAAATAAAAAAATGAATCAAGGGTCTATACCTCAACTCCAAAATGCCATACCAAATGAAAATGTAACCTTTGGAACTAGCCTAAACACCAATCTCATTCCAAATAAAAAAAATACATACATATAACAATCAAGGTCTCATATAACAAAAAATCAATCAAAATACAAACCCAACACATGACCTTAGTGCCAAAATTATTGCATCACATCAAAACAATGTGACATCATCCCTTGCAAACTATTTGATCCAATACATGCAAACCCTTGAACAACGAATGGCCAACATGCAATTGGGAACCAACAAGAAGATACATTTTGTGGAGCAGTTGTGCCATTTTCCATTTGATCAAAACTTATACATGCCACCCTTTCCCCTGCATTTCACAACACCACCATTGCCTAAATATAAGGGGATAGGGGATCTGGTGGAACACATCTGTGAATTCAGCACAACATGCATGGAATTTGTATATGACCCCACCTACTTGATAAGGTTATTCCTGCAAAGTCTTACAGGGGCAGCCTTAGATTGGTTCTCACATCTTCCACAAGGCATTAGAACATGAGGTGAACTAGCTGACAAACTTATCAATCATTTTTCCTTTAACATTAAAAATGATGTCACCCTTGCAACATTGAGCACAACTAAGGAAGAAGAAGGGGAATCACTTACCTCATTCTACCAAAGATGAAAAGGCTTGGTTAGCAAATTCCCTTGTCATATTCCTGAAAAAGAACGTGTCACCATGTTTGTAGAAAACCTTAACTGAGAGTTGATGAGTCATATTCAAATCCAATGTTGCACAACCTTTGAAGAGATTCTTGAAAAGGGTGTCCTTATTGAGAAAGGCCTTATCACTAGAGGACTGGTCAAGATAAACAAAAATAATTAGAAACCTAACAATGACAAAGGAAAATACTGGTCCCAAAACAAAAATGTCACAAACAATGGAATTATTGATGCCAAATTGATAACCAAAGGACCAATCATTCAACTTAAAATTTCCTTCATCAAACACATCCAGTACACCAAGTACCCCAGCACAAGGTCAAAACCAAACACTGAATTTTATCCAAAGCACCCAACTAAAAAGGGGTCCTCCCCATGCCAAGAGAACATACACCCCCTTGGGTGAACCCATTGAATCAATCCTTAAATGATTCTCACAATCTAATCTCATTACACTGCCAGAAACCAAGAATTATGAACCTTATACTGTGAATATCATCCCATAAAAGGACACAAGACATCTAGATGTTGAACACTGAAGAACAGTGTTCAAGAACTTATTGAGGATCAAACCATTTCAATTGAAAAATAACAAGGAAAAACCAATGGTGATCATACAATATTCAAGACCCCTTTGCAGGACCATGATAAAGGAAAATCCTCCAATTTAGGGAATAATAACAACAATGCCAACTATGCAGCTGTCAAGCATGATTACAACACCATAATTCTTAATGTAATACCTCTTGATGATAGAATTGACACCATCACTATAAACAAGCCAAAATTAGACTATGTTGTCGCTACCCGCAAAACCAAGATAAGTATTCCAGGTCCATCCACAAGTCCTCAGCCAAAGGGACAATATAACCTCTTAGAGCAACTAGGGAAAACTCCAGTGCAAATTTCTATCTTGGAACTCCTTCACATTTCACCATAGCACAAAGTGATCCTTGACAAAGCCCTACAAGAGGCCTCCATTCCCGAAAATCTAGATGTCAACAAATTTCAGGCCATGGTCGGATACCTCGATATGCCACACCACATCACTTTCTCTGAACAAGACTTTTCAGCACCAAGATCTAGCCATAACAGTCCTCTACATTTAGAAGTATATGTTAACACACACCAGATCAGATGAGTCTTAGTAGATGGTGGAGCAGTTTTGAATATTTTCTCACTAAAATTAGTGAAGGCATTGGGATACTCTGAGAATTGCATTGACCAAACCAATAAAATTGTAATCAAAGATTATGATGATGCTGAATGATCCTTTGAAGGCATAATTTTACTCCCAGTGAGGGTTGGCCCAACCATACAAGACATAGTATTTCATATCTTGGATCTAGATTTACATTATAGTCTCCTCCTTAGCTACCCATGGATTCATGCCATGAGGGCTATTTTGTCCACCTATCATCAATGCCTCAAGTTCCCACATAACAGCACTGAAATCACTATTTCGAGTGACCCCGGTCCTTTCCAATATTGTTCCAACCTCAAAGGAACTATCGAACGACAATTTCCCATCAATCGAGAGGCTTCATCTTCCACTTCATCTACCACTCCATCCCACTACATTAATCCATCCACCCTTGTCAAATCATCCAAATTTTTCATTACACCTTCCACGCCTAAAATCTAGATCCAAGATAAAGGCTGCAAAGAGTATGATATGAAGAGTCTCTTTTTCATTGGCAAGCTACCTAAGTCACTAAAGTCATATGGAAAACCACATCCTATGCAGCCCAAAGTTGTCATTCACAATCCTCCTACCACCTTCACTAGATGGGGGGAACTTGCTAAGGAATCCTTAGCCAACCACATTCTCACATGGTTGTACAAGGAAGAGGAGGACATTGAAACTAAGATATTTCTAATTGAAAAGTATCCAAAAGGTTTCCAGATAATGAAATGACATGGATATGATGGACACGGTGGCCTTGGTCTAAACAAGTAGGGAATGTTGGAACCTTTACATCCTCCTAAGCTAATAAGTCATCAAGGGCTAGGGTTTTTTCAGGTAAAAGTGACTATTTGAGGTATCAGGTCACCCTCAAGTGAGGTTGCTAGTGCTTCAGATGAGAGTGAGACACATGAAAACCCTTTGGATTATGATGTTGATTCCAATAAGTATGAATGGGACTCCTTATCCTCCACCACCTTCATGGACCTAGATAAAGTATTTGGGGAATTTGACCAAATTCTTACCCTTCACTCTTCATGAAATCCATCAAATACTTGTCTAAGAATGTCTTTGACTAAAGAAGAATGGCTCCAACACTAATCTTGGAAATCCATTGATTTAACCTCTTGGGAGCTTGATGACTCTAGCTCCATCTTTACACTATCTTCCTACACAATGACCCTTGACAATATCGATGATGGATTACCTCTTGTTTACCCTCAACTCATAGAATGGGACCAACAAGGACCACCAAGTTTAGACACTTTTGAGAACAACAAAGCTATTGCTCAGTTCATGGGACTTCGTGATAGAATACCAAATGGAGATCATAAAGTTGGCTTTTCCATAGAACTCAATTATGTTGCATACTTTGGTGAGGTTGTCTTGTCCTCTAGTCACAAAAGTGAATAAAAAATGTAAAAATAAAAATAATAGGTCTTCAGTTGAAAACTAAAAGGCACCTACTGATTGTGAAAAAGTAAAAATAAAGGACGTATTTGAGGGTGAAAACCTCTTTGAGGCACCCAAGGATGGAGGACAAGATTATCTCCCAATAGACTAAGAGAGATTGTCATTGCTTATAGAAGAAATAGAGGAAGTAACATTGGAACACCAAATAACTCCAGAATAATACAGTTAGTAGCATCCTTGACCATTGAGGAAAAGCTTGAGTTCATAGCATTCTTCTCAGAAATACAAGTCAATTTCGCATGGTCATATGTCGATATGCTTGGATTGGATCCTAAATTGATTTTGTAACACTTACCATTGCTACCAAATTCAAAGCCATTCAAATAGAAGTTAAGAAAAATTTACCCACAGATTGCACTCTTGGTCAAGGTAGAACTTAAGAAGCTCTTGGTGATGAGGGGCTCAAATACTTTCAAATAGTCATTTTATGGTTTAAAATACTTGTTTATTTTATTAATTAACATGACCAGTGGTAGACTATAGACTTATATATTTACTTGTTTTACTTTATGTTAACTAATTTGGTAAATATATTTGAGGTGATGCTTTATATTAAATGCATTGCTTTTGTGGTGATGATGATGAGTTAATTATGTAGTTTTAATATTTTACTATCATAATTGGTATCCTATTCTTAAGGATTTTATTGATGGTATTTAAAGACTACCGACTGATGACTTAGTTCAAAGATAAAGTTAAACTCCCTGTTTAACCACATGAAGACAATCGTGCCACTGATCGCCCAGCTAGATGATGAATCACTATAGTTTCAAATCAACTCCTTTTAGTCAATTTAGGAACTTCTTGTCCCAACGTTGATCTAGCATTTTCCCTCTGACTATTTTCAGTTTTGTTTTAGTTCTATTTTAGTCTTTAGTTTAGATGCCTTGAATCTTGGAAGTTAATGCCATGTTTTGAATTCAATAAGGATATAATTATAAATATCCATCTTTAGGTTTTAGAATGTAGTTAGATGATATTCGATTGGAATTTATAATTGATGCACTACTTTGTTCTATGTCCCTATTTTGATTAATTTGAATGAAAATAAGAAGTTAACTTGAATCACTATGTTTGAGGTTTCACCGGAGGAAGAGTAGGGCCTACTCAACCAAAGAAATGGACCTTGTGTGGTATTTCTCTGAGTTTATTTTATTTCTATTCATTGGATGTTAAATCTGGAATGTTAATTCTATTTGAATCATTTTTGGCAATTGTGTTTAATCGCTTTTAAGTTTAGTTGATCATGGTTAGAATGATTTGTTAGATTCGTTATAAATTTTATTGAGTTAATCAAGATTTAGATGTTGTTTGTAGGAATTAAGTTTGGTAATTATCTGTTGAGTTTAATTGAAGCAATGATGGAAACTTATGGAAAGATGAAACTAATTTTTTTTTGGAATCTATTCATGGAAATTAGTATTTATCTTTTCTAGATTAATCATTATTTCCTTGCAATTTATTTATGTTCTTTAAAATAGCATTTATTTTCCAGCATTTCTTAAGATAGATTTCTTTTGAAGTAAATTAGAATTAAATTTGGATTTCAAATTCTAGATTAAGAATTAAGGTAAATGTTATTATTTTCCATGAATCAGTCTCAATCAAGTCAAATGAAGTCAAAAATAAGTCGACAGAACTTTAAATTAGGAAATAAGATAGAATTGATCCTTAGGAATTACTCACTGAAGTTTAACTCCTAAGAGCTACTGAAAGCTCCTAAGAGCTCCTGAAAGAGAAAAACCAAAACCAGAAGTCACTATTTATAGTGCAAAACCCCCCAAAAATCCATGACAACCATCCTTATCGCATATAGCTCTGAGACACACCTGGTTCGATAATTAAATGATTAAATGATGTAAGTTGTGACATCAATGACCTTTCCCATCACTTGGATGTCAAATTCATTTTTTTGATTGATTATGCATAATGGATGTCAAATCTAGTTCCTGTCACCAAACCAAATGGTCAAATTAGAGTTTGCATGGATTTTTGAGACCTCAATGAAGTTTTTCCCAAAGATGAATTTCCTCTACTGAATATTGACATCATAGTGAATTTAACTGTTGGACATGAAATTCTATCGCTAATGGATGAATTCTCAGGATACAATTAGATTAAAATTATCACTGAAGATCAACCAAAAACAACTTTCACATACACTTAGGGAACTTTCTATTGGAATGTCATGCCATTTGGATTGAAAAATATCAAAGCCACCTATCAGAGAGCCATGAATACAATTTTTCATGACTATATGCATGTCCTTATGGAAGATTATGTTGATTACCTTCTCTCCAAATATTTAGAACAAGGTGGACACTTAGAAGTCTTAGATAAGATTTTCACTCGAGCTAAAAAATATCAACTCAGGCTAAATCCAAAGAAATGTATTTTTGGGGTCCAATTATGCAAACTCTTTGGATATATAGTCTCTCGTAGAGGAATAGAAGTCGATCTTGCCAAAGTAAAAGCAATCTTAGACATGCCACCACCAACTAATATTAGTCAATTAAGGACATTACAAGGATGGTTAAAATCAATCCACAAGTTCATTGCTCAGCTAGCAGATAGGACCCATCCATTCCAACATTTGTTAAGGAAAAGTGTGCCCTTCAATTGGACTAACAAGTGTAAAGAAGCAGTTGACCAAATCAAAAAATATCTATTGACTCCACTAGTCCTTATGCCACCAATTGATAGAAGACATATAATACTATATGTGATAGCCACTACATCAGCTTTGGGGGCACTTTTAGCAAAAAATGATAATGATGGAAAGGAAAGGGAAATATACTATATCAGCTACAATTTAGTCGGGTATGAGCTAAACTATAGTCCTATTGAGTGAGCATGTCTTAAGCAGTGATATTTGCAACAAAAAAATTGAGACATTACATGTTGAATCACAAAACCAAGTTTATTTCCAAAATTGATCCTTTGAAATACCTACTCAACAAAGCAGCATTGATAGGTAGGCTAGCCAAATGGGTTATGATCCTGAGTGAATATGACATTAAGTATGTCGACCACAAAGTAATAAAGGGACAAGTAATATTTGACCAACTCATAGAGCACCATTAAAAGCAGACCATCCTTTGGTATCTAAATTCCTAGATGAATCAATTCTTGTCATAGACACCCCAACAAAATGGAAGCTATACTTTGATGGATCTTATACAAGTCATGGATCAGGAGCCAGTATTCTATTTGTCACACCTTAAGGAGACTCCATCCCTAAGTCATTTGGTATAGCATTTTCATGCACAAATAACATGGATGAATATGAAGCATTAATGATAGGACTTCGAATGGCAATAAGTTGGAAAATCAGGGACCTTCAAGTTTATGATGATTACCAATTAGTGATTAAGCAAGTTAATGATGACTATGATACTAGTGATGCAAAATTGATGCCCTACAAGTGCATGGTAGACAACTTCAGACTATACTTTGACAATATTTCCTTTGAATAGATACCAAGAATCTAGAACAAAGTAGCTAACACAATGGCTACCATTGGATATCTCTTGGACATTCCTAACAATGCCTCACAATATGAGTTTTTAATGGAACTACTTTTGATCCCTATATTCGATGTCCCTAAAACCAAACTTGTGTGTGAACTAGTTGGCCTTGAATCTCCTTGGTAAAAAAACTTCTATGCCTACTTGCATGACCAAATTATCCCCCCTGACTTGTCCCTTAGCCAACGCAAAACCTTTATCTGACAAGCATCCAAATATGCCATAATCGGAGACATCCTTTATTGTTGTATCTTAGATAGTACCCTCCTTTGGTGTCTTGACTCAAATGAAGCACAAATAGCCTTACAAGAGGTACACCAGAGTATATGTGGAGCTCACTCTGCTAGTCCAACCTTAGCTAAAAAGCTCATGAGAATGGGATATTATTGGCCTATGATGGAATAGGATGCTTATCACTTTATCAAGAGATTTCGCTAGTGTCAGATTCATGGAGATCTTATACATGCACCAGGAACTTCATCCACTCACTTCACCTTGGCCTTTTTCTCAATGGGGACTTGACCTCATAGGAAATATCCATCCCACCTTTGCTAATGGACATAAGTTTATCCTCATTACTACTGAGTATTTCATGAAATGGATTGAATCCATCCCATTGACTTAAATTACTAGAAAATAGATAGCCAAATTCATCTTGAATTATTTCATTTGTCGCTATGGTATTCCACAGTCCATTGTCACTGATAATAGTCACCCTTTCAAAAAATGGGATTTTTGTGAGCTTTGTGAAAAATTCCATATCCAACATCATTTTTCCACTCCATATTACCCCCAAGGAAATGGCCAAGTCGAGGTGTCTAATAAAACCATCCTAAAAATCTTAAAGAAGACTGTCAATGATGTTGGCCACAACTGGCACTTACAACTCAATCCTGCTTTATGGGCCTAACCTACTATTTTCCACACTCTGACTGGGCCACTCCATATTCCCTTATTTTTGGATCTGAAGCCATACTTCCTATAGAGGTTGAGTTACCCTCTTTGTGAGTCTCCATGTAAGGCTTGATTGATCAAGAGGAATATCACGTATCCCATCTACATGAGCTAGAGTTACTGGATGAAAAGAGACATAATGCCTTGACACATCTACAAGCATACCAGAATTTCCTCTGATGCAACTATTACAAAAGGGTTCAGCCCAAAAGCTTTGACATTGGAGATTTAGTCTTGAGAGAAAATCCAAAGAATCAAGCAGAATGAGAAAAACTGGGAAATTTTGAACCTAATTGGTTGGGCCCTTATATCATTACAACAACATATGGATCAAGTTCCTATCAGCTTTATACTCCTAAAGGAGAGCCATTTTCTGAACCTATCAACATGCACCTCCATATATATTACACTTGATTCTCATATTATCCCCTTAAAAAGTCAAAAATACAAAAAAATCAAAAAAATGGTCACCATGATAAAAACCTAGCAAACAGGCATCTTGGTGATACCAACAAAATTAAAAAAATAGTAAAGAGAAGTAATTCATCCAAAAGTGAAAACCACTTCGGTGGCACTTTGGATAAGTACCATGGTGAAAAGTTGGTAAACAGGCACCATGTGAAGTCAGTTCCTACTCTTTCATCTACTATCACTCCATCTGATTTCTCCCTTCCACTTATCCATTTGCACGTGTCATTCACCAATAATAAATTTTGTCATCCTTCCATGACTTGGAAAGCACCGACATTTAGGTATCCTAATCATCCTTTGCATTCATCACTATCCCTTTCCACATAATAAGTTGGTCTCACACCTAACTGGGGGAAATTCCTTGATCTACATCTTTATCAACTTCAGAAAATCCAAAAAAATCAGAAAACATCAAAATCCAAAAATAGCAAGAAAACTTCAAAAACTCCAAAAATAGAGTTTGAGTCTAAGTCTAAGTATGAGTCATTGTTAGAGTGGTTGAACTATGTTTCCTCTGTGTGTTTTCTACATAGGAAAGGCTCATCTTAAATGGGCCCTTGAGGCATTAGGTCAATTCTTTTAGGTTGTCCAAATAAAATCATCACTCAATCCTTTGTCGAATGAGACATAGTTAATTCATGTCGAACTATGAGGTCTTTGTGAATTACTACATAGGAAATGCCATTTTTTTATGAGCCCCCGATGCCCCCTAGGCCAAGTCCCTTAGGGTTTGTTGGGTGTGGTCAAGTCCTTGGTTTGAAAATAGTCATCATTCAAACCAAATCACAAAACAACAAACAAACATAACCAATAAAATCTTTCATGAATCAATCATTCTATCATCAATCAATCAAATTGGTCATTCAATCAAAATGGAGCATTAGGTCATTTGTATCGTTCAGTCTTATATCAGGATGCGTCCTTTCTGAGATTAGAATTTATCAATTTGATCATTCACATTAAGCAGGATATGTCTTTCTTGTAGTTAGGTTCCTTGTCAACACTTGTCATTTGGTCAACATTATCAGATGTTTCCAGGATGTGTCTTTCCTATAGTTAAGTATCATCACATTGCTTGGTCATATTCATCAATCTTTGTTCACAATCAACCTTGCCTTGATTAGGATGTGTCCTCCTTGAAACTAGGCACAGTCAATCAAATCAATTTGCCAACCCTTGTCAATCAATCTTTGTCAAATCACTCAATCTTATCATCTAGATCAATCAATTTTGCCTTATTCAAGATGTGTCCTTCCTGAAACTAGGTATAACCTTTATCAAATTAATTTTTCAACTTTTGTCAACTTATCAGTCAAATCAATTTGTCATCTTTATCAATCAAATTTTTCAAATCATCAATCTTATTGGCTTTACCAATCAAATTTGTCAAATCAATCTTATAGGTGTGATCAATCAAATCACTTTATTAATCTTTATCAATTGATTCGGTCATCTTGATCAACCTAATCAATCAATCAAACAATATTATCACTAGCAAACACTTGGCAAACAATTTATTGGTCTAGAATTGTCTTATCATCTTGGTTGATTTTGGGTCATGTTACGAGTATCCTCAAGGATGTCCTATCAAAGGATTTAGAGGGATGATGATGGATCATGGCCTCTTTTCTTTATTTGTTTTATGTGGTTTGTCTTGGAAAAAAGGCTGGGACAATTGGGTCCTTAGTATGAGTTGGGGCATTCCTTGTCCTTTTGACTACTTATCTCTCCCAAATGGTCACCTTGCACACCTTGGTCTATGTCATACCATGGTGTTTGTTGACTATTTGTGACATTTTTGACACCCAATGATGACAAAAATAAAATTTAAGCATGAAAGTTGAATTCCTTATCATTCTCAACCTAACCTTCCATCTCCATCTCCTTTATATTTTCCATGCTAACATTCACCTCCTCCTTCTCCACACTAACATTTCTTCCATTTACATCTTGACAAAGTCCTGTGACACACAAAAACATCTTGCATCCATAATCATGTTAGATTGCATCATAGAAAACATCATCATAAACATCATTTTCATATTAGGTCACAAATATTTTCATAAGAAAATACAAAAATACAAGCTACATCCATACATCATCAATGTTAGTGTCATTTTCACTATACCTTTCATTTCAACATTACATCCCATATCACATAGTATTGCATTCCATAACATGTTACATTACAAACCATTTACATCACATTTCATATCATTGCATTGTGCATATCATCACACTACATACCATATATATTCATATTACATTAAGTATCACATATTTTCCATCAAACATTTTGCATTATCATACAAACATTACATTACATTAATACATTCCATTTGGCATTAAGAAATTTATCATTCACACATAACATATCCAAAACATCCATAACCATAAATACAGTAAATGGAACTAATCACATACTCATATACATCATTGTCATCTCATACTACATTCAGTAAACATTAGGTCATCCACATTGCATACAATAAAAGCATAAACACTTATCACATAGTCATAGGCACATAATCATAAACCACATCAAAACCATTGCATAATCATATAGAATGCACCATCACACATCATAATCACATGCATAATCATCCATCATATCGCATAAATAAACATATAAGCATCCATCACATAATATGTCATAATAAACCCATAAACACATCATAATGCATATCATCAACCGCTTCCAAAATTATATCATATATATATATATATATATATATATATATATATATATATATATATATATATCACTCAAAATCACATGTCATAGGTACAATTTCATGATGTATAAATAAAATGGAGCTCATAGGCTCAATAATCAAGTGTATCAGTGTCTATATAATAACATGTTAAATGATAAACATAATCTATCTAGAACTATCCTCATCTCTGGCCCCTATAGTCATGTGCTCTATGGTGGGAGGTCTGTTGTAGATGTATCACCCTCTGACCTACTATGTGACCAATGGCTATGTGTCCCACCCTATGATCTGCTAGTATCCAGCTGTGAAAAGCTAGGCTCCCTCCTCTCTAGTGGCATAACCCTCTTATATAATCCTTTGTAATACTAGGTGGCTACACCCTACCTCCCTTGCTCTTGTGAAACATCAACCACTGATCCACTGTAGGTAGTTGTAAAATCAATGATTTGCTACTTTGCTTGTTGTTTCCCAATGACTGCCAAGTCCCTCTCCACTTGAAAAGCATCTCTCTCAGCCTTAGGGTTGTCCCTCTCAATAGTCACTATCCTCAATTGTTCCTCCAATTCCTACACCAAAACCTGTAGAGTGGTTATTCTCTACTCCACTAACCCCTCCCCCTCCCTAGTCTCCACCTCCTCTGGCACCTCCTCCTCACCCATGACAATCCTCTCATAGAGGATTCACTCTACCTCATCCATATCTTCCTCCTCTCCTCCTACATGTCCTCCATCCCCACCTCCCACAACCTCCATAGCCTCCAACTGTGCCACCTCAACTCTAGGAACCTTTGTATGTTGCTCTCCATCCTGTACCAATACCTCTATCCTAGCCCTAATCTCCAGATGATCTTCCTCCATCTCTACCTTCTCTTGGATGGGTGGTAGCTACCTACCTCTTGTTTCCCTCTATCTATCCTCCTCATCTATCTATCCCCTCCTCATCCTCCTCCTCCATTACCCCCATCATCCCCTCATCCTCCTCTGCCTCTCCCACCTCTGCCTCCCCATTGACCTCTCACACCCCTCACTCTACAATCTACTAGATTTGGCTACTATTGATTTTTCAGTAGGCCTATGAATCTACCACTAGTCATCATACTATGGTGTGGTGATTGTGTATGCATTTCCTCCCCACCACTCCCAATCCAAGGATTGCAAAGCATCTATCTCCTACTTAGTTGTGGTCACTACAATTTGTGGGCCCTAGGGATACACCTCCCGAGATGACTTCCCATACTCTGCTATGCCCATGGGAACTCTTTGTCTCTCCCTGAACTATTAGTGAACCCTCTTTGGTAGATACATCTCCATACTGTGTTGGCTCTAAACTATGCACCCAATCAGATATATAGGTTGCCTGCACCATGGAAGGTGGTCATCCTCATCTATCCACAATGGGAATGCTCTATATGGTCTCCAAACGAAGCTAAATAAAGTGTTAATTCCATGTCTCCAGTAGCCTACATCCCCAACGTGTGTCTACTCAGGGCCCCCTAATATAAATATGAGTATGGTGTTGTTCCCATTGCTTGCCATACCACTAGTGGCTGAAACATTGCTATGTGCTCCCATGCCCAAATTGTAAGCAAGGTCACACCACAACTCAATCTATGCCCCTCTTTGTAAGAAATATCATGTAGCTAGAAATATAACATGGCCATTAGACATGGCCCCCATGAGTACACTATCCTGTGTCAAATCATTGACCACAACATCTCACCCCAACCAACTGGGAATCCATGGCCCCTATGATCAAGAATCATTACTCCTACTATCAATGCACACAAGACACGGTCAAACCAATCATATGTCTCATCCAGCACCTCCCATTGGATCTCATAGCCCTCAATCTCAATCTTTGCATCATCCTCAATCTCATAATAGTCATAGAGCACCTGCAATCCTCAACTCGGATCGTAATGCATGTGCTCACTGTGAATGGGTAGCCTCAGGATTTGGTACATGTCCTCTAGGGTGACTGTCTCCTCCCCTGTAGGAAAATGGAAGTTGCTCATCTTTGAGTTCCACCAGTCTACTAATTTTGTCAGCATATCCTTGTTTTCCCTTATCATGGGCATATACGTCACATAAAATAAGCCTCGCTCTAACATCATACCCCTCTCCTCATCACCCAGCTGGTCCCACAATAAGAAAATGAGTGACCTCAACTCTCATGTGTAAATTGGGGGAAGCCGCACCTAAAAACATCAAGCAACCAATAATGTCAATCCAAAACCCTCATTTGATCTATTGAATCTAACTTGACCAAGTCAAACCTTCCTAGTTTGGGGAAAATTTGTAATCAGGAAATTATGTCGCACTTTTTATCTAATGTGTCACATACATTATAAATGTCCCACAATTACAAATGCATCATAATCCCAATAACTACATTTTGTGCAAGATATGCATCACACGTCGTCGTTTGTGTCATTACCAATCATAATTCTGACCCAAAAATGCACTTGTGTCACATCAATTTATGCATCACATCACAAATGTTCCTACCCTATCCCTAGGCATTTGCATCACACCGAGTCAATTACAATGAACCGCTTCTCAATTGTGTCAAACATGATACCAAATGTGTTGCATGTCGAGTAACACATTTTTTTTCTAAGCTATTTCCTAGTCTACATGCATGCAAAACAAAAAAAATTAAAGCATGGGTTTGTCAAACATATTGGGTTGGGCACTCCCTTGGGTCAGCGGTAGGTGAGAATCTTGTATGCATAGTGGGAAGCCTCTGTAATGGGAGACATCTTCGCTATCTAATCACTTTGAGCTCTCCAAATTCTAGATATGGAATGTGAAAATGACCCTTTTTCAACTTCCACTTGCCATTTATAGGTCCAAATTTAGGGTTTTGGACCTGTCTCACCTTCTTGAGGCACCCCTTAACACCCTGGACTTCAAATTTGACCCTGTCTTTGACCTTGATCATCAATTCTATCTTCACTGTCGCAATCCTCATCATCCTTTTGTCTTATTCAGACAATTTTCCAAATTTTTAAAAATTTTAAAAATTTGTCAAATTTTCTTGAGGGGGCATACCTATACCCTACTATCACCAGGGCATCCCAGAGTACCTTTTGATTGAATTTATTTGACACAACCTAATAAAATACATTATGTCAAAGAGGTGCAAAATGTAGACAATAAAAA
Organism: Sequoia sempervirens; assembly: GCA_007258455.2. Taxonomy (NCBI): domain Eukaryota; kingdom Viridiplantae; phylum Streptophyta; class Pinopsida; order Cupressales; family Cupressaceae; genus Sequoia; species Sequoia sempervirens. The sequence continues at coordinate 777,716,967 of VDFB02281492.1, forward strand.
ATGTCCTAAGTCTGCGAGCATCATTTTTCTTGGTCTTCGTCATTCGATAATTGAATAATTTTAATTATTCAATTATGTTCATATTCCTCTATTAATTAGATAATTTTTAATTATTTAATTAATTAGATAATTAATTATTTAATTAATTAGATAATTAATTATTTTTCTTGGTCTTCATTATTCGATAATTGAATAATTTTAATTATTCAATTATGTTCATATTCCTCTATTAATTAGATAATTTTTAATTATTTAATTAATTCACTTTCTAATCTTTATTCTATCTTGATCAATTAAATAATTTAATTGCACCACTAATATACCCCTTTCTTCTATAATTAAATAAATCATCATTTATTTCATTATTTCTCTATAGTCAGATAATAATTATTATTTGATGTTTTATTCTTTCGTGATTAAATAATTGTTGAGATTATTTAATTCCTCTTCAATTTCCATCCTTACATTTAATTAAAATGAATAAATTTAATTAAATGCTCTGCCTTTTATTTCCTCCAAATAAATAATTTGAATAAATTATTTATTTGCCACTTGCCCCTTTCTCCACTTTCCTTCATTTTGAATAAATGATTTAAAATAAATTATTTATGCACCACCTAGTCAAAGATGCCTTGCCATTCCTTTTTGTCATAGCCTTCATTGTTGTCATATTTGTTAGGCATCATACCTGTCATGATTCCTCCAAGAATAACATATTCTTGGTGCATCAATCCTAGACCATTGATCTTGGAATCCTTCTAGAGGATTAATCTCAGCCATCCTTTTGAAAGGTTTTCTATAAAAGCAGCCCTACCCCTCCACTTTGGCCTTAACAACTAATTTTCTCCAACTTTCTTGCTTACTATTTGTAGGTTTTGCACAAGTCTACTTAAAAAATTAGGGGAAATTTTGTATAAGAAGAAGATGGAGAGCAAGGGAAGTGATTCAACCAATAATGGGGAGTAGTTTGTTTTATGTTTTGCATTTCTAATCTTCTCCATTATTTTGTATTCTCTTGTTGATGTGGTTTATTGGTCTAGAGGTGTTCATTGTCACTATTCTAGGCTAGAAACTAAGAACCCTATCTCACACCATATGAATCTTTACCCTTAAAACACTCAAGAGCGTTCTCCCAGTGGAGTCACCATTTGTTGTGCCTATTGCACACATGCCCCATTCAAATTGAGGACCCCCTCTTTCCTTTTCGCCTTTGCTGGGTTATATTTTTCTTTGCCTCATTTTGCATGCCCCTAATTTTTAACTTAAGATGGTCACATGATATAAATTCATCACATTTCAATTGGCCAAAATCACTTCTCCCAAAATTACTAAGTCATTAGTCCATGCAAGTGTTCCCTTGTGGGTTTCCCTTTGCACTTTGTCCTAGAATCCATGGAGCTCAGTGAACCTGCATTTGTGAGTTTCCATCCGTAGGCCACCATCATCACTTAGCTACTAACTAGTGGAAAAACCCAAGGGTTTTCCCACATCATAGGTTCTGCAAGGCCTTCTTCCATCTAACATCTATGCCAGGTTAGGTTCCTGCATCCCACCAACTTCACCTACCACCATACCTAGAAATTAAAGCGTGCCATTAATAACATTTTCCCTATAAATAGAGGCACTGACCTATCATTTTCACTGTTTTAATTTCAATTTCAAGAGAAAGAAGTGGAGAACATGGAGCTTGTGTCCGCATAGGCTATTGGAATATCGAAACCAAGGTCTTCATCAAATTTTTGTGTCGTTTCCACGTTAGCCATTGCTTAAAATTTTAGTAAGTTCTTTCTATAGTTAGGGTTTGAGTTAGTTAGGATTAAAAATCTTAGGAATCAAAACCCCAGCTTGCCCGACAGCCTTCACAACCCTTGGTCCTACACAAAATTCTTGATTCCTCATTCAAAAGTCATCCAAATTGGCCAAAATTATGCCTTGGCATTCATATAGAACCCCATGCTCCCTTCATCGTTCTTCACACGACAAGGACACCTTTGCAGCTCATCCCATTGTTGTATCCACCTCAGTTAGCACTAAAATATTAGAGAAAAATAGTTAAGTCCTTAACCCTATGTGGAAATCCCCCTATAGGATTTCGAGTGTGCAGCTACCTTCTAATCATCATTGGTTAACGGCCTAACTCTACCTGCTCTCCACCTTATAGGTCTCGCCTCCATCGTTGCAGTCAATTGCTCAAATCTACTAAGTCTAGGTAGACTTGTGGGTCACTGCGTGTGGCTAATCATCGTCCCAACACTATTGCCTAGTGACAAAGTTACTCCATCCACCCGCATCACAAACTCTAACCTCTCCTTACCATTCTGAGTTTGCTAAAGAAAAAAATACTAAGTCAAAATGTCGCTTGTGAGCCAACCTCTGTGGGTGGATGTATGCAGGTAGCCTTGTTTTAGTCTTTGTTCCCTAACATCTAAGCATTCGCATCCCTTCGTATTGCAGACCCTGTGGAAAAAAAAATTGTTTGCTTTGATGAAGTTTGTGATTGCTAAACTTAAGTCTAGGAGCCCATTATGGGCCCACCAATGTGGACCACCATCCCTCTGAAGCCATTATTTGAAGGAAAACCTTTAATGATAGCCTGATAGTTTTTCTTCTCATGAGCTAAGGTATTTAAATTCTAAGGAACAATTCCAAACCATCTAAGGTGCTCGCAGGTCCCATAATGCAGAATGCTACATGTAGGTTGTCATCCCCTGAATTCAGTTGCTTAATGGATGAGGCTCCTAACGTCCTCCAACCTTCCTATGCCTATAGTCCTCGGACCTAAAAATGCATCAAAGCTTAATCTAGTGACTTCAAGAGTCCTGCACCCAATTTTTGCATGTGCCAAAGTATGTCACAAGCACCTTGATCACCAAATTCACCATGCATAATTCCTGTTGTGAGTGGCCACCTATGATTTTTTGTGGCTCCAAGGCTATTTTGTCATCATCTCCTTCATGACAGCTTCTAGCCCAGGGAAATTTGCATCCTTGGGCTCAAATTTGTGTATATGATCCAAATGTGCCTTAAATGATTGATAGTGATGAATTTTATGATCTTTTGATGATCCATTCCTAGATTTAACCCTCACTTTGTAGGATTTGACTAAGGCATGCTCTCATTTCCATAAAAATGCACTTACTATGTCTTTTGCATCTAGAATTTATAGAACCTATTGCAGGTCCATCTGGGAGGTCTGCTGAGAAAGTTGATAAAGGAAAGAATCCCACACACATGCCAAGGGGAAAGGAAGAAAAAGATCAAATGAAATATCAGTTTCATGGGGTGGAGTGGACCTCCAACCTCTCTTCTACCTTGGACTCAGTGTCAAACACAAATCTTGGGCATGTAGACACAGATAAGTTCCAATAAAGGGTGATGGTTAACTCTATAATAGAAAATACGTGAAAGATCAAGGACAGTGGTCTAGCTAATTTAGCCAACTTTCCTCCTGCACTAATCACCGCATAACTGGTCATGGTTTGTCAGGAGATCTACCGCACCAATAGAAAGATTATTGATCATGATGGAAGGGTGTTGGAAGATTTATCTACTAAATCTATTAGCCGAATGTTCCACATTCCCATGTTCAATGTAATGAAAGAAACAAAGAAGGGATTTTCTAAAAAAATGTGGAAGCAGGACCCTCTAGCATGCAAGAGAATAATCAACCAACATTGGTTGAAGGAAAAGAGGGGCAATGCTTCCAAAGTGCCACAAGAGTTGTTCAAAATTTACTTCTTCATAGAATACCATGATTTAGTTACCCTATTGAGTAGGGTAATGGGCCTACCAACTATCACCTTCTTCAAAGAATGGATGTTTTACTTTGTTAAGTAGATCATCTAAGGCAAGACCAAGTTCCATTGGGCCAAGATGATCATTGGCAACTTACACATCCAACTCATGGTGGTGAAGAAGAGTTCCAAATTTTACATTACTTCATATCTGGTGTACCTCTTGGCGAAGAAATTCTCCTACAAAGGACTCTTTAGTGCAGGCACCCTTGGAACAAAGAAAGGTGAACTTAAAGTCTATGACTACTATCCTTAGTTGTAGTATAGAAATTTCAAAAGAGAATGTCAGAGGGTGAATGATGCCTTCATTGCACACATAATTAGACTCTTGGGAGGAGACTTTGAGAGAAGGGTATCACACAGCACCAGGGCCTTCATCCAATGGTTTGGGTATCTATTCATACAGCTCCCAAAGTTTACATATATTACAATAGAAGGGTTCTCAAGAAAGCCCTATCAGTTACCACACTACCCCAATGACCACATGATCCTACTATAGGTTTTTTGGCAACTACAAAATGCCCACAGACTATTAAGCGACAAGCATAGAGCTGGGATTCCATATCCCCTGACCTTCAGGAAAGGAATGTATTCCTATCCTGCTTCCCAATGCATTGAATACTCAAAGAAAGAATTGGTGGAATACAACTTAGATCTCCACATTGATCGAGGAAGGATGGATTAGTATGTAAACCTGAAGAAATGGGTTAGAAGATAATACACCCATTGACCTCAAGCTGAGAAATTTTGGACCAAATATGTAGATGATAAAGAAGTGTGAATGAGGAACTATATGAGAATGACAACTTAGTTTGTGAAGATGGTGAATCTATTCCCCGTGCCTGACCAGATAGTGGAGGAAGACAAAAATATTGTTAATGATAGATACAATGCTATGACCAACTTTCCATTCCCTCTGATAGATTGGAATGAAGAAGAGGTCACTGACCTTGATATATTGACATGACCTATTGAAAATAGAATGAGGTAGTTGATAGATGCCCAGATTACCCAACTCAAAGCACAAGGCACCAAACTGACATATGATGAGCTCAAGGATGCTCTTGAAAGTGAAACTAAGAGTGGAGCGGTCATTACCTCATCAGAAGAAGCTCCCAAGTCCCCACAAATGACAAGCTCAAAGAAAGGAAAGGATACGCCCAAGCATAATCCTAAGCACAAGGTATATTCAAGAAAGTCCAATGAGGGAGAATCATCTAAGAGAGAAATAAAATGGGGACATTTGTACTTGAGATGCCCACTATCTAGGAGGAGGATCCCCAACCTAAAGAAGGATAAGCCGAGCATCTGCATTCACCACTTTCCACTTCCACTCCTATTGATGTTGCTACCATTGCAACTCCTCCAACATCCACCTCTCAAGCTTTACCTGTCTCATCTCTGCCCATCATGGATATCTCAATCCACCTCAATGACTTCTCTGATGATGGTACTTGCCTCCTCCTCTTCTACTACAACCTCACTATCATCCTCTTTGCTCACTCCACTGCCTAATTTCTCTACTCCACTACCTTCAAATTCCATTGTTACTATGTTGCCTCTTACTCTATCGCATGCTTTCACAACATATATACAAAACATGCCTAATAAAATTTATAGGGTAATCTTTGACCTCAAGGTTCAGGCTCTGATGGCCCAAATTGTTGTTGCCTTGATTATTCCTCTACCACCTACAGAGCCACAACCATACAGATCTTGGAAGAGATGGAAAAGCATCAAACAGAACAACAACAAGAGGCTACAAAAGATGTAGTTGAGGAGCTCAAGGAATTTGATTGAGATGATTATTCTGAGCATCTAGAAAATGGGCTAAACATTAATTTAGACAAAGTGGCATCCAATGAGGAGAGCTCACATTCTTTAGAAAAGAACGTTGAGGCCCTCAATGAGTTGTATGCAATAGAAACATCAGACCATGAATTGGATGAATATTTTCCCCAGCAACCTAAGAATATGGGTGAAAATATCAATCCTAAAGGACACCTCTTTGAGGAAAAAGTTGACACTGATGTGGATGTGGAGATACTCAAAGAGCCTCCACTAATTGGCCAAGACAAGGGCCTGTTCCGGGAAGAAGAAGTACCTCCAAAAAAGGAGGAATAAAAAGAGAAAAATAAAGAAGGGGATGTGCTAGGAAAGAGCCTTGAGCTTCATTACCATGTTGAGATTGAACACAAAGAAAAGAAGATACCCCAGGAAGAGGGAATCCCTGAGGAAAATATAACTTCAACCAAGTTAGACAAAGGGAATACTTTGCAAATAGAAGGCTCAAACAAAGAAGAAAAGAATGATCAAGAGGATCTTGGAAATGAAGAGAAGAAACCTCATAATGAACAAAGAGAGGAAGGTGATCATGAATCACCCAAGGAACAAACTAAGGTGCCTAATTGGCTGGAGAGGCAACTAAAAAAGAAAGCTCATGTGGTCATTGACCCAAAAGCTAGACTTGAAGCTATACTGTCCATGGCACAAACAAAAATAGGAAAGGAGAAGAAGCCCAAGGTTCATTCCCATATCATGGTTGATGCCTCTAGATCTTGAATGATACAAATTTCCACTCCTGTAATAGACAAAGATATAGGTGCCATGCAGGGTCAAGGCTACAACATATCAATGATCAATCTAGGCTCGGTGACCCATGAGTAGAAAATAGATGAATTCCAATGATTGGTAGCCACCATCATGCAACAAATGAATAAGGACCAATCCACTAAGGAAGAGCTAAAAGTACAGGTAGTGGATCTTACAGCTTACATCCAACAGTGGAAATCCATGGAAGAAGAGGCCCCTACAACATCATCCACACCCACTCTCCTCTCCCAGGAGGAGCTAAACATAATGGAAAAGATGAAAAACTAGACCAAGTCCACAAAAAATTGGTTCAATTGGGTTTTATATAATGGTGACATCAGTATCCTCCATGTTGCTCAAACATTCAACAAGTTCTGAGGGTTGAAAAAGAAGATAGATGAAATGATAAATACATGTAATAGGTTCTTTGAGTTGTACAAGGTCACATATCCTAAGCTCAAATGCATCCTCAAACTCTCTCGGGCAATATGGGAAAAGGAATTAGAGCTCCTAAAGGATGATCATTGGTTAGTCAAAACATGGAAAAATGGGCCTAGATTATAGGAAGGATGTATTAGAGAAGGATTTGCATGAGCTAGAACTCAATCTTGAATGGGTAGCAGAACTTCGGGCTAATAGTGAGGATTATTTGAAAATGATGATGACTTTTGAGATTCTTGATCTAGAGATAGATCTAGAAAAATTCAATCCATTCTTCCACAAGAAGATGGAGTAGGGAGCCTTCGATACATTGTCACCAGACTTTATGGGCTTCTTTTCCAAGGCATTCACACAATCTGAATAAGTCTTCAAAGCAAATCCAAAATGCACAAAGAGCTGGGAGTAGATTACTAGGAGACTTAAGAAGATATCCTTCCAAGTTCTTCAATCCGATATCATGGAATGGGACAAGCTCCAAGCTCTGATTAGGAAATTCATAGAGTATGTACTCTCCAAAATAATTAAGGAAAATAGTCATAGATGATGAATATTTGACAAAATAGTTACAAAGGATGGCAACCATTATAGGACAAAATTGCTACAGTTCTAGGGTCATTAGATGACAAAATAGGGAAAAGATAAAGAATGTATTTTATATTGTCATATATTTGGGGGTAGGTGAAACCCTAATGTAATTTGAATCTGAGCCACACAATGAAAGATAATATTGTCCTTTCATTTTTCTTTTCGAAAACTATAAATAGGGGTCTCCTCTCATTTTAAAGGGGAGAGTTGGGTTGTGTAAAGGCATGTTGTAGAAATTTAATGAGAATAGCATTATTTTGATGGATTCTTGTGTTTTTCTTCACATGTGTGCATGTTTCAATCTCCCAATATTATATTTTTGCTTTGCTATTCTAGATTTAAGTTGTTTTAGTTGTTAGTTTACGTTGCACTTTAATGGTGAAGAATGTTGTGGTGTTGATATCTTCCTTGCTTATACTTTTTGATGTTTGTTGATGATGAACAACTATGTAAAGTTAGTCTAAGAATTATCTCATTGCTGCACTTAAGTTCATCTATTGTTCATTCTTTAATGGTGAATGAATTATTGAAAATCTACAGACCTTAGAAGATTGCACTTATTTCATGAGACTGTGGGTTGTCCTCGGTTAAGTGGAACTATTTTTTAGGAAGGTTGTCCTCTATAGCATCCTCCATTGTTACTGTTCAACATTAGTTGCAGGTTTAGGAAACTTCTCATCCCTTTCCCCTTTTGACCTTTCTTTGAAATTGAAGTTGAAGTAAAGTTCTAGCATCATTGCAAAGCTAAATCTGATGACAAGCATGGAGTTTTAGTTTGTTGTCCTAAACTTGTAGTAGTTGTACCACATTTCAGAACTTACAAAACTCCTTTTGCAGATCCAATTCCTTCCATGCTTAGCCAACCATAAAGGATGCCCTTTTATTACCCACAAATCACATCAACTAATTGAACTATTTCAATCTTAGTCATGACTTGACACCTGAGATACCTTGGGGTGATTTCTAAAACTTAATTGCAGAAATTACCTTTCAAGAGAGGCAACATACTTGTGTGTTGCCTATGTTGAGAAGGTGCAAAAAAACCCATCAACATGTCACTACTTCCAAAAATCAATTAGGCACACTCTTTACTTCTCTTATGTCATAAAGATATGATCAAACTGTATCCATATAAGATCTATGACTTCTTTTCTTTCTCCTTTAGTTACTTACATAAACATCATAATGCATTACACATCTTCATTGATACCCTTGACCTAGATCAGCGAGGTTTACAATATATGTACAAGATATTTCATTGATTTATATGACATATTTTGACATAAAACAAAGAATACTACAATTACAAGTCAGCCAAAGATGAACAACATGAAATGTGTAGAGGGAAAGACCCAAATTAAGCTACATACAACACCAAAAAGAGAAATGTGCCTTGAGGATTCCAACACATGCTTAATGAAGGGTTCACTTATTGGCCTATTTTCTATTTTTTTTATGCATGCTTTCAAACATTATTAGATAATCCTTTTAGACAATACTCCTATGCTATGTTATATTTTCATGCTTATTATACAACATTGGACCTAAGTTATAGTAATGGAAATATAGTTATGATATAGTATCATTGCATGGTTTATATGTGAGTATGTAGGAAATGTGGATGAAATTATGTGTTTAATCATGGTAGTTATCTTTGCGCATACATTTTGTGGATTAACCTCTTGTGGCCGAAGAAGACACTATAGCTTGGAACAACTAGAAGTTGTAGCCTACAAAAAAAGAACTTGGATAGTAAAACATGGGAAGTGCCAGATCAAGCTAAGTGTAATAAATACCATGTGGAGGTACCTAATGGAGTTAGTTGTGCATCATTATGATAGTTAATAAGGTGCTAAGAAGAAGAATTATTTTGTTGATAATAATCTGGATGACTATTTGAGTGTTTTATAGGTAGATCTATTTTGGAGAGTTTTAATTCTATTAGAACTCTTGTCTCTTTTCAATTGCAGTTTGAAAAATTCAATATTAATTGCATACTCTAATATTTAGGGGGTTATAGTTAATGATTTCAGTTAGGATTTGTGCTTGGAATAAACTCCCTCGTGCTTGTATATAGCCAATGGTTGAGTCCTTATATAGTTATTTGATTTTTAGTATTTTGTTATCAGTTACTTTTTGGTTTTTAGTTACCATCTACAAAATGTTGATTATTCAAAAATGATTTCCTTGAATACAATCTGTGAGGAAGATTTTGTGTAATATTTTGTGATGTGTAATGAATGAAGTTCAAGTTCATATGCATGCATAGAATATGAAGGTTTAGATCTGGTTTAGTTAAGTGAAGACAACCACTTGAGTAGGCCACTCAAGATAACTGTTCTTCACTACATTTGTAGTTATTTATTTATGTTTAGTAGTTATTATGTTTATAATTACTTCATAAATTGCATATAAGTTAGAATAGATTCAAATATTTTGATAATTAGTAATGAATGTTCATGAGAATGAATGCATTTAGTTAACTTGTAGTAATACAAAAGTTAGAATAAGTTTATTTACTAGGTTAAATAGTTTTGAGTTATTTTATGTAATTCTTTGTTAGCAGTAGGTTCAACTACAGGTTATGTTGTAGGCACCCATAGCCATTAGCACTAGTTTACTTCTATCACTGTTATGTGTTTTTGTGATTTTCCAGCAAGTAGAATACCTTTAATAAGATAACCTAGGTAACCTCAACTCTCTGAAGGCTCATATAGTGCAAGACCATCACAAGTTTACAAACCTTGGTTGACAATTTAATAAATTCTTTACAATGTTGAGTGGTTTGTTCAGCTAGTCATACCTCTAAATTGTGCGGTTTCTACCAAGTTTACAATATACTAGCTTAGACTCTATATTTTTGGCATCATTGTTGGAGATGGTGCTACCTTCATTGACTTGTTTTTCCACGCTTTCACTGTTTACATTTTTTTTCACCATTAGGACTGTTAAGCTTTATCTTATCAACATACTAGAAAAGTTACACTAACACTATGTAGGACTGATACTATACAAAGCCATATTTATTGTATGTGGAGGTAGAGAGATTCTTCAGGTAGATTCCTCCCCTCTACACACCAAGAAGCCATAGTAGAAATTGGTGACTCCAATACTCAGAGCGAGGGTAATACTGAAGAAGAAATTTCCCTATCACCAATATCTAACACACAAAAAGAGGGGACATACCAAACCAAGGGTGATGCAGTGGATGATCTTGAACATGCAGATTTTGAGTTCCCAATCACCAATCAAGAAAGGGTTGTTGTGGTAATAAATATTCCTCCTTCAACATTACTAGTCTTTTATGGGTTCGTGACTGAAGATCCAAATACATTTATGTTTGAATTTGATGTCCTATGTAGGATTTATGACTATACTTTTGATTCTCATATGCTAAAACTCTTCCCTACCACTCTAAAGGATGCAACCCTAAGATGGTTTATGGGATTAGGCAAGGATGTTGTTCCTAATTAGGATACCATGAAAAATTTGTTCTTGGAGAAGTACAAGGACTATTTTGGAGGACTTGATAGGAGGAGAGATGACATTTTCATAATTTCATAGAAGGGGGATGGGCCAGTAGAAGATTATGTGGAGAGATTTAAGTTTTCCTTAAAGAAAAACCCACAAAACAAGTTATTTGAAGAATCCCTCAAGTTAGTATTTTTGAGAGGATTTAGTGAGGACTATATGGATTCCCTCAAACTTATTGGGAAAGGGTATATATCTCAAATACCATTTGAAGACATCTACAAGGTCTACAAAAACTTTTTCAAGAATTTCACTAAGAAGCCAAGAGGACAGAGGACATCCACTATTGGCAAATCATCCATTGGGATTTCAAAGATAGAGTTAAGAAATTTGTTGTCCAACATGAAGGAGGACATTATCACTCACATGGAAACTTAGTTGGAAAATCTCCACATAAATAAGAAACAAGAGGAAGTTGAAGTAGTGCTCACTAAATACTACCCCAGCTGTAGGAAAAAGAAACAAATTGTAAATGAAAGATGGTGGATAGTATCCAATAAGAAAAAATGGATAAACTTGAAGGAGATGATGGAAAACTATTTTACATAGCTCAAACAAGGCCATGGAAAAAAATACAAGGCCCACAAGATCCTCTTAACTTCAATTCATCCTTTCCCATTGGAAATCAAAATGTTTCTATTTGGAATTCTTAGCCTTGGCCACCTAATCAAAATCAATGGAAAAACCCTCAACAATGGCCACAACCTCAGAAAAATAATATCCAAAAATAACCAAATCCTTGGTCAATACAAAATTTCTATGGTTCCAATTATAATCCCCAATGGCCAACACAATAGAACTAGTGGTAGCCTCAATGGCAAAAAGGCCAGTAGTGGCAGTAGAAAAACATGAATTATGAGAAAAATATGCTTCCTCCTCAACCCCAACAACAATTCATTATTCCTCCATCAAATCCTACATCTCAGCCACCTAGACCACCATAATTAACTACCCAACCTGCACCTAACCCTAACAATAAGCATGTCCAATAGGCTTATACGAATGAGGCTATGCAATACCCCACTTATAGGGTAGAGGTGATTTATGTCCACCTCAGGTTAGGGAAACAACTAGCTAGAACTTCATCCCCTCAAACCACTGAGGTGGAGGATGAGGAATCTACAATTGAAACTTCAAAAAAATCACCTCTAGAACTTGAGTCAAATCAAGTATACCAGACTACCTCAATTCCAAAGCCTCCTTTCCTAGAACACTTAGCCATTCAAAAGTATCACACCCAAGATGATACAGACCTACTAGGTCAACTAAAGGATGTAAGCATTAAGATTCCTCTCATCCAAGCTATTAAAGACATCTCAATTTATATCAAGACTGTGAGGGACCTATGTCTTAAGAAACCAAGGAGAAAAATGAATTATCCTCAGATAGTTCATGTCCTAGGAAACCTTGTTGATATCATGCTAGGGAACATAACTATCCATAAATATACATACCCTAGTAGTTGAGTGGTGAATGTTAAGATTAATAGGATGCTCATCAAGAACACCTTTGTAGACTTAGAGGAAGCAATAAATGTCATTATTAATAAACAATGCAATTACTTCAATTATCCAACGTTATACCTACCCAAACTATTCTACAATTGGCTGACAAGTCAATATTCAAGCCTAAAGGAATCATTGAAGATTTAGGTATTGCTTTAGATTCTTGGAATATCCTATAGACTACATATTTTTATAGACAAAGGTTAACCTTGCAGGATATCCACTCATCCTAGGCTGACCATGGTTAGCTAGAGTTGATGTATTCATAGGATGTAGGTCTAGCAATATGATAATATCTAATGGTACTATGACCAATAAATTAGTCCTCTACCCTCCAACCCAACCTTATGTTGATCTTGAGAAAACCAGTTGGCCCACTTTGGACAAGGAAGATAACTATTCCCTATAGACTTTGATGACAATAGAATGGAACCCTTTAATGGATGATCAAGATGAAGATGAGTTGATTTCTCATATAGTATAGAATGATTTTGGAAGGATCATGCAATAACATGATTGTCTCACATGCCTATAAGACCTCTTGCAAATTATTATATGTGTTAATTCCTTGTAATAAATATCTCATACCTTTCATTCATTATTGCCATAACAGTGTTGTGTACCAATAATTCCTAACCTTTACCTTTCATCTATGCAAGAATCATCCAAAGAACTAGAAATCATGCAGGGAAAAATACTAAACATAAAAAATGCATTGATTGAAGAACAACATAGCTCCTTGCACATAGTGCTGCAGGAAAACACAATGTATGCATGGGACTACCATGATTAAAAATGTATAGATCCTAACTTATGTATGCATAATATCTATATAAATGATGGTTATAGACCCATTAGACAACCTCAAAGATGAATGAACCCCGTCTTGAGAGAAATAGTCAAAGATGAACTTCAAAAACTCCTTGATGCAAGATTCATTTATCCTATATCTTGGTGGAACCTCTAAAGAATTTTGTTTTCCACTGATAAAAGTTTGAAAATTTTGGTTATTTCATGTCCTGAGGCTTAGGGTTTTTTTGCTCTTCATTTCTAGGGTTTATGTTTTCCTTAAATCCTCTCAAGAATATTAGGTCTTACTCCCTTTGAAAATTATATATTTCATTGTTGACTGCCTATAGCCTGTTCCCGATCATTCAAGTCATAATTTATGTCATTGAGTTTGTATGTTTACCGACCCTTAATCCTAGCAGTTTTAGTTGTTACCCGTCGTCTTATTTAAAATATTGCTTTATGTTATGCGGGTTGAAATATTTTAATTTTGGGCTAAATGGTCTGAATGTCAAGAATTTTAATTTTTCTATTGTTGACCTAAAGTCTTAGCCTTAATTCTTATGTCCCCATATATCATGTTCCTAGTTGATCCACCTTTTAAGTTACTAACCATTGACATGTGCAAATGTAGAGTGCTAAGATGGTCATTGGATTTGGAAGATACTATCCTGACCACTCCCCATGCCCCTGTTAGGTTCTATTTTTCATTATAATATTCTCATGAAATGACAGGTGAGTATCACATGCCCATCTGCAGTGGCCATCCCAATGTCTTTCAAAGATGGTGAGTGGCAGGTTGGAACAGATCAACAGTAGGGATTGAATAATGCAGTTGCATCTAGGTCATTCCCCACTTCCCCATTTGATTTTAATGTGCATTAAAATAATACCATGGGGTAGCGGGCATATGACATGTGTCCCCTTGTTAGTGGGACCCAACAGACTTTAAAAGAAGCAAGCACTCCATCTAAATGAGATCCATAGTCGAGACTGGATGACATGGGTCAATCTTGATTGCTCCTCACCATCACGTGGGGAACCCACCTCTACCTCCTGTATCTCAATGGGGAAGTAGGGAGATGCCACATGGAGTCATTTGAGAAGTAGAGGGAACATTAGAGAAAGGGAAATATTAATGAAATATTTCAATCACAGGGGTATGGATGGTAAAGTTTGCACTACTAAATGGACTTTTAAGCATGTGCTACAAAAGTAAACAAGAACTTTTAATTTGCGTCATCCAATTTTTCTAAAGGTTATGTGCATGGGAAAGTAGTCTTATGGTAAATCACACATATGTTTGAGGCTCTAGATTGAATTTGAGCCCTTCCCCACCTCCTCATTGTTGAAATTTGCACATGGGTTAAGACCAATAGGGAAGAGAGGAGTAAAGATGGTGGAGCCCATTAATGACTTGGATCTTGGGTCCACATGACCTATTTTTGATTGGTCAACAATAATAGAGGACTATAGTCAACTTTTTCAAACTATGTTGACTAAATTTGGGTCGTCTATTTGGCCATCTCATCATATGATCAATGGTTAACATTAAAAATTGAGTTTGAGGGTAAATGAGCCATTCTGGTTCATGTGAGTGAACCATAATGGTAAAAAATATGCAAAGCTATTGAATTGGAAGGTTTAAAGCCATTAAAACTTGTTTTAAAGCACAATTGAAGATTATTAAAGGCATTCTATGCATTCAAGGAGTTCGTACTGCAATTTTCAAACCTATTTGATAATAAAATTAGGGTTTTTGAGCACTTTGCAAACCAGTAAGTAAAATCATTTCCTTGCTTTTACAATTACTTGGGACTTGTTTAATTACACTCGCTCAATCACTCTATCATTAGGGTTTCATTTTTTATGCTTTTCTTTTAAGGTTTGATGTAAATTCAAAGAAATTAGCTTGTCTAGTTCTGTTATTTTCTAAGTCAAAGTTGTGCCTAAATCGTAAGTCACTAGTTTGTTGAAAAGGAACCCTAGTTTGTAAACCCTAGAATCATGGCCCCAAAAGTAAAAGCATTCTCATCTAAGGAAGAAGCCTCTAGCTCAAAAATCCCTAATAGACCTTTAGTCCAGGACCTAACTGATTAGTTAAAACCCTCGACTTCTAAAAAATCTAAAGGTCAATTACTATTCTAAGGGAAACAAATTGTAGGACTAGTGGACAGGAAAATTGCTATCAAAGACACCACATTTCCCCACACTAGGTGGAAAATTTTTAGTTGTTTGTTTGGGAACAAGAATTGTGGCATTCCTAGGGGTAACCCCTAAAATTTGGACTTGGGAAAGGTAATTGTACCCAATGTCTATATGGATGTCAATTTGCTAAAGGAATTGGCTAGAAATTATGATCGAGTCACGAGAAATGTGAGGACATTAAATATGATAGATACAGTCAAGGTCACTAGAGAAGAGACTGCAAAAAATTTCAAGCTGATTGAATGGAGTGAAGATATGGTGCCTATTGATGAGAACAAATTTAGAGAAAAATATGAGAAGTAAAGCACACATTTCAATACTACCAAATTATTTGGCATCTATAGATGGTAGAAGGGTAGTCTTGGATCCTTCAAACAAAGAACCCTACCCCATCAATTATTTTATATCCTACTTTCAGAGAACTTTCTATTCTATATTCCAAATTATTTTTTATGACCCATTCATAGGCATACCTAGAGCTTAGATGTACATGGCTACACATATCCAACATCCCACATATTGTACATTGTATTATTATGTAGAGTATCTAGAAAAAATGATTCATGAGGGCTTGATTGAGTTGAAAAGGGGTAAAGATGGAGTCAGATTCTTCTGGTACTCATTGTTTATACACATGTTACTATTCAAAGGTGCTTCATATTTTGGTCAAGATATGACATTGGAATAGAAGATAGGTAACTTGGAACTTCCTATGCAATGTACTATGGTTCTTGATAAAGATGATAGAAAGTTTGATTGTGTTGTTTCAAAAAAAATTTGCCTCCAAATTGAGAAGAGTGTTGGTTGTAAACATGCCAAGGATTCTTAAAGCCTTGCTTGAATTTTTGAGGCCTCAAGAAAGGAGGCTAGATTTGGGTGTTGATCATAACTAGGGGGATGTTATCCCTTATCCTACCTACAATCTTATGAGGGTTTATGGTATAGTTATTTCACCCCACATGCTTCCCAAAGATGTGCTAGAGAGGATTGTATTTTTAGAAGTGATGTGGCAATTGGGGAATGTAGAAAAAAACCACCTAATAGTTTAGGGAAAGGGAACTTTCTCCCCTTAATACAGTTACTTTTCAGATTTTGGAATGATTAAAGGAGGATGGGATAAGATAAATGATATTTGTAAGCCATTAAATATGAGGAGAGTAGCAACAAGAAACCATGACCCTGAAGGATTCATGACATGGTTGAAGATGAGGAATAGAAGTTCAAATTTTACTCATAACTTTTATTTCCCTGAAGATTCCATTAGAATTTTTTTTATTTTCAAAGGAAAAATGATAGGAAAGAAAATGGATTAATTTTGATAAATTGCAAATGGAGATAAGAGAAAAGGATCCACAATTCATTGCTCTTGTTGAGATTCCTAATGAAATGCAAAGGATAGAGCATGTTTTCCAACACTTTGAAATAGTGGTTGGGAACCTACAAGGTGAGAGACTAATTCAAGAAAAGGGGTAGGCCATTGCTATAGATGACAATATGTGGGGGATGCCCCTGTAATGGAAGAAAGGCCATCTTACCAGCCCCCTGAGCAAAAGAAGGTCATTATTTTCAAAAAGAAGAAAAATAAGGTGAAGGGAAAGGATACAATTGTTGTTCCTTCTCAACCATAGAAGCAAAGGAGTCCTCTGACAATGCCACAAATGCCACCTCCATCTCCTTTAAGGTCAACTAGACCTGAGTTTATTGATATTGATTCTCCACCAAGACAATCTTCACCACCAAAGGAGCCACCTCTAAAGAAATAGAAGGTTAAATCAACTAGCTTGGTGGACTATGAAGAGGATTCTGAAGAAGATATCTTGGTCACTAAGGAAGAAATGCAAGAAGGGATGCCATCTCCACCTAAGTATATTATGCCAGAATAGCTTGGTTTGAGACTAAGCAAGGTTAACCTCACTAGCTTAAATAACTAAAATGATGTAAGAGAAGAGGGATGCACTAAATTCACAGACGATGATTCTTTTGTGAAGTCCAAGGCCTTCATGGAATTTGTTTAGAGGGTGAGGAAGGATGAATTTGTAAATAAATTTTTTGAAGAGAGGAGCCTCCATCCTGAGCTACCTGATACAATCATCAAATCACAAGTAATAAAATAAATGAAAGAGAAATATCAAAAGGTAACTACATTTGAAGGTAGAGAACTAGTAAGAAAAAGTGGAATTATTTTATTTCCCGAATGGGATATATCTTTTGCTATTGCATTTGATACAAAAAAGAGATATGATAGACCCCTCTACAATTCAAAAGAAGAAGCTACAGTTGCACTACAAGGATCTGCATTCAGTGAGTAGTGGGATACATTTTCCATTTGGGCCCTAACCTCTAATACGAAGAAGCCTAGTATTACAGAGCCTAATATAGATTATAGGAGAGGTCCCATAATAAAGAGGGTATCGGAAACTTCAGCAATTGAGGCTGCAATAATGTTATTCAATGTTGTTCAATTCATAAGAGAAACTATTGAATCAGTCACAACTAAGGAGTAGTTTACGAAAAAGTACAATGATTTATTGATTGATTATGGTAAGAACCAACAACAAACAATGTAATTACATATTAAATTGGCATTATTGAAGGAGAAACTAAAAAATTTGTAGTCAGGTGAGCCAAGGGAAACGGGCACTACTTCTCAAGAGCCAACAACTACTACCACTACACCTTCTACAAGTTCTTCATGGGAAATTGTGCCCTACAATATGGGAAATGTGCCCATTTGAGTGGATAAGCAAGATACGTCTAGTGCATAGTAGGAGGAAGATGTTAGTAGGGAATAAGTACTCCAAAATTTGAAAGAGCGTGAGGAAAAATGTGACAAACATGATAGAGAAATATTTTTTAGCAATATGAAAATTGTCACTACAGTCTTAGAACATATGAATAGAGGAGTGAACAATAGATTAATGAGAATCCATGCTAATTATTCTTCCATGAAGGATGTGATAAAAAAATTGATATTGATAAGGAGGTGTAAATTCCTCTCATAGAGACATGGATCCCAAGATTGTAAGATTTGAGAATAATGGAAATGAGAGCTAAGCATGATATCAATGAACTTGAGAAAATAAAACCAACCCTCAAAACTATAAATGGAATTCAAGAAATAAGGGGAAAAATAGAGCCTTTGGAAGCAAAGAAAAGGGAGTTGGTCCAAAATTTTCATGAGATGAATCATGGTCTTCTTCCCTCCATATTGAAGGATTATGGTAATATTAAAACTCTACAGGATTGGAGGAAGGAAATAAATGAAGGGATTTCAAAACAAGCAACTTTAATTTATCAGGGGAATGGCATGAGAATGTTGAAAAATAACATGGATATGCTCGTTCACACAAGAGTTGCTCTAGAATAATTTGACAAAGAAGAAAACTAGGTATTAACCAAATATTCCTCTTATAGAACAAAGGCTAATGAAATCATAAAATTCAATTGGCATATAGAAGAGGACTTTCAAGCCTGGAAAGACAAGTATTTGGATGTTCTTGAGGATTGAGCTACAACTATCATATGGCCTCACAATTTTGGCCTTGACAATCTACAATTATGGTGAGTAACGGATGGGAGAAATAAAATACATAGCCTGAAACTAGTATAGATTAGGATTTTTCTAAAGTATGGATAAAATGTTATTTTCTCCCCAAATTGAATTTGGTGACAAGGTTCTAGACATGGATAAGTCTTTTTTCTTTTCTACCTTCTACACTTTATGCTTTTATTTCACTTTATGCTTGAGTACATGGATACAGTTTTGGAGCATGTGCATATTTCTACCTCAGCTTAAAGACACCTTTTGGAAGGTAGGACCTGATCTTCAAAGACAAATGAAAACAACCTTTGTATCATGTAATATTTCCCTCCATGAGAACATATAAATATAATTGTAATAGGGAATATTTTGTATCGGTCCAATTGAATTGGGACATGTGTACTTCTTGCCCCAAAGCTTGTTTTGATCCTTCATTTCTATAAGAAGGATTTCAAGGCCAAAAGTATGGGTTCGTTGTTTTGTATTGATCACAAAGAGTTTTGTATTGGAATACAGAGAGCATTTTAGAGTTTATTCTTAGGTTTTGAGCTAGTCAAGTATGCATATGTAATTTTGATAACAATAGTAGCAAATGAATTGAAAATGGTTCATATTAAAAGCCATTTCTCTCATGTTGTACTTGTTTCATGAATTATGAATAAATTATCAAATATTATCTTATTTTTATCCATTGATTTCCAATAGTTGTGTAGTTTTTTCCTTTCTTTTAATTCAAAGAATTAATGAAAATGCTTGAGTGAAGCTATAGGTTCATGTAATTGGAGTACTAGGATCTCAATAAGAAGTGTTGGTTGACAATACAATGAATGCAATGCTATAATACAATGTTTTCAAAGCCTAAAATTCTATGGATTAATCTATTGTCGAATTATGTTTAATACAGTGTTGTCAAAGCTTAAAATGTTATGGATTAATATGTTGTCAAATTATGTTTGTAGTGATTTTGACTCAATTTCTAGGATGAGGCATTGATCTAAGTGAGTGTTCATAATATGTTTTGTTGTTCAATTCAACAGCAAATAAATTTTATAAACAAACATTGAAATGGATTACAATAGTTGTTATTTTATGTCAAGTTTTTCCATTCTCATGCTCTAAGTGTTGAGTGTTGTTAAGGAGTGACCAAATTCTTTGATACATTCCATTTTTTGAGATAATATATGAGAATTTATCTATTATTTGTAGTGTATTTGGTCATTAGGTGTAGAGGTCTTTAAATACATTGTGGGATCACCCTCCTAGGTCTTGCAAAGCCCAATTGCAAGAGGAAAGAACTGTTGCTTTCACTCATTTGTTGGCCAATCTCTCTAGGTTGCTGATAATTGGAAATGGAAAAGTCCATAGGCTTTATTGAAGACCAACTTGGTTCTTGAAAAACCACCAACATATCTAATAGTGAATGGGTCTCACCTTTAGTCATTGTTCCCAAGAAAGGTGGAAAATGGAGAGTATGTGTAGATTATAGGGAGCTGAACAAAACAATTAGGAAGGACCACTTTCCATTTCTCTTTATATATCAAGTTCTTGAATCTTTAACAAGAAATAAGTACTTTTCATTCCTAGATGGTTTTATTGGTTACAATCAGATAAAATTTTCTCTAGATTATTACGACAAAACATTCACCTTTCCTTGGGGTACTTATGCCTACTTTGTTCTTCCCTTTGGTTTATGTTATGCTCCATCTTCTTTTTAGAGGGCAATGCTCAACATATTTTCTAATTATTCCCATGTTTGTATGGAGATATATATGGATGACTTCACCACATATGGGGAAAATCATGAGGAAGCCCTTAGCAATTTGGAAAAGGTATTAAAGAGATGTAAAGAACATAACTTGTCCCTCAATAATGAAAAGTGCTTTATGATGATGACTTAGGGAATTGTTTTAGGGCATTTCATATCCAATGAAGGAATTCATGTTGATCTATATAAGATAAAAATCATTTATATATTATCTTTCCCACTAATGCAAAGAGATATTAGAAGCCTCCTAGGCAATGGAGGCTATTATAGGAGGTTCATTAAAGATTTCAGTAAGATTGTTGCACCATTCTTTGTCTTTCTGACTAAAGATGTTGAATTTGACTAGACACTAGAGTGCCAACATTCCTTTTAATAGAAAAACAAGGCCTTAACCCAAGCACTTGTTTTAAGGGGGAAAACATGGACCTTTCCCTTCCATATACACATGGATGCTTCTATAGACATCCAAATTTGAACAATTAATTTATCCAAATTTATCACTTTTCATCTAAAAATCCTCTTATCGAAGCTAATTAAGTAATATTACTATTATTTAATTAATATCCTTAATTCTGCCAAATCCCTAAGGTATTTAATTAATAATTAAATACCTTACCCTCCTTAATCCCCTTTTTATCAAATGAATTAAATAGATATTACATTTATTTAATTCTTCACATGTCATTTTTATCTAATCCTAATCCATGTCCTAATCTTTGCATTAAGGATGTGCACATGCCTAATCCTTGATTAGGATGTGTCACATCCTCCAACTTTTCCAAGTTGACTTCCAATCCTCATTAACCCCTAATTATCCTCTAATTACTAATTAGTTAAACCTAATTAGTACCTTAGTCAACTCTCCCCATACCCCAAGGAATTTTTCATTACTTTTTATTCATCCAAGGCTCCTCTCTTCCCAATGTGAATTTTTAATTCACCTTTATTCCTCCTAGAATCCCCTTTTCCCATGCATCTTCTAGAATCTTTAAATTGTCACATCAAGTCACATGTGACAAACTCCCACCTTTTTGGAGACCCTCTCTTATCCACTAGATTCTCCCAAGCATGTGAATCTTTAATTCACATTTATTCCTCTAAGGAATCTTCTCATCTCCCAATGTACTTCCAAGGTACATATCCTTCCTCCACATCATGTAATTTCCTTCCACATCACCTACACATCATCCCACCCTTAGCCATCTCACATTCCACATGTCAAAATTTGAGGGCCTGTGAGTCATCAACTCACCTTAGCCTTCCATCTTGGCCTTGTTGGATAAATCTCAACTATTGAATTCTCTAGAGAATTCAAATTCTTCTATAAATACCTCCTCCTCTAAGGCATTTAAAAAAAAAAGACTTAGTCATTTTGCAACTAAATGTTGTTATTTTATGCATTCATCTAGCCATCCATTTTATCTATTTGCATTTGCATCCAAGCATATAGTTAAATCTTGCATTTAGCCACATCAAGAGCCATCCAAGGAGCATACAAAGTAATCCAAAATCAAAGGCCAACCAAGGAGTTTCAACTGTAAAGAGAATGTATAACCACTTGCAATCATTTTACACTTTTCCAATTTTTTATTAACAAATTCCTTAGGCTAATCTTGAGGTGTTTCTTTGTGTTTTTCCATTGCATTTTAGTTGTTTAGAATAGGTAAAACATTTGGATATCCCAACTTCATATTTTGCTATTGGAGTAGTTTTGGGTTAGAAAGAAGGTAACAAATAATATGCTATTTACTACATTAGCAAGAATCTTTAGGTAGCAAAGCTAAATTATACTATTATAGAGTAGGAGATGCTAGCAGTGGTGTATTCCATCAATAAATTTATGTAATACATCACTAGTTATTCATTTTTTGTCTACATAGACCATACATTTATTAGATATCTTATCAACAAGCATGTAGTAGAGGGTAGACTAGTTAGATGGTTGCTCCTATAAGATTTTGATATTACAATAGTGGATAAACTTGGTAAGGCTATTGTAGTAGAATATTTGATGTCATGGTTTCCAACACAATCAATAGAAGGGGTAGTGGATGACTCATTTCCAAATGAACACTTGTTTTCTCTTAATGTACATGTACCCTAGTATGCTCACATTGAAAATTATTTAGTGATAGGGAAGATTCCACCACACTTTTCTCCAAGAGAAAAGAGATAGCTAGTACACAAGTGTTTTCCATACTCTTGGATATCAGGTTATTTGTTCTACATTGGCCCTAACAACATCATGAAAAGGTGTATAATGGAAGATGAAATATTTGATATCAGGAAGGCTTACCATGATGAACCATGTGGGGGTCATTTTGTAGCAAAAAGAGCAATATTCAAAATCCTCACAATTGGTTACTATTGGCCAACTCTAGACAAGGATTTTGTAAAGAACACAAAGAGTTGAGATATGTGTCAAAGAATGGGTAAGCCAACAAGGAGTGATCAAATTTCATTAGAGCCTCAATTAACACTAGCTCCCTTTGAAAAATGGGGACTAGATTTTATTGGACCAATCTAACCTACTTCTAATAGTAAGGAATACATCCTAGTTTGCATTAATTATCTAACTAAATGGGTAGAAGTGAAGGCATTACAATTTTCCAGAGATAGCAATGTTGCTAAATTCTTGTATGAGGAAATTTTTACTAGGCATGGAGTACCTAAGGAATTTTGACTAATCAGGGTCCGCAATTTACTTTAGATCTCATCACCAAATTGGTTGAAGAATATCAAATTTGGCACAAAAATTCAACCTCATATCACCCTCAGGCCAATGGCTAGGTGGAGGTTACCAACAAAGAAATTGAAAGTATTCTAACCAAGACAATGCAATTACATAAGAAGGATTGGCTTGCTAGGTTACCAGAACTAGTATGAGAATATAGAACAACCTAGAAAATAATAATTGGTTTCACACCCTATGAGCTAGTATATGGTAAAACAACAGTCCTCCCAATTGAATTTGAGTATAAGACATTAAGAAAAAAAATAGAACTGGAAATGGATCTAACTCACCTTAGCCCTCCATCTTGGCCTTATTGGATAAATCTCAACCATTGAATTCTCTAGAGAATTCAAATTCTTCTATAAATACCCCCTCCTCTAAGGCATTTTAAAAAAAAAGACTTAATCATTTTGCAACTAAATGTATTCATTTTGTGCACTCATCTAGCCATCCATTTCATCTATTTTCATTTGCATCCAAGCATATAGTTAAATCTTGCATTTAGCCACATCAAGAGCCATCCAAGGAGCATACAAAGTAATCCAAAATTAAGGGCCAACCAAGGAGTTTCAGCTATAAAGAGAAGATATAACCACTTGAAATCATTTTAGACTTTATCTCTTTGCATTAACAAATTCCTTAGGCTAATCTTGAGATGTTTCTTTGTATTTTTCCATTGCATTTTAGTTGTTTAGAATAGGTAAAACATTTCGATATCACATTTTTGGCATGTCCGGTGGGACCCACAAATGGGTTCCTCAATTTCACGTTTGTTGTTGTTGAGTTGTTTGCAGGAACACGTCGCAGAAGGGCAACTATGCCCTCCTGGTGACTGCAGAAGGGCGATTGCGGCCTCCTGGTGACTGCAGAAAGGCAACTGCGCCCTCCTGGTGACCGCAAAAGGGCGACTGCGCCCTCTTGTTGACCACAGAAGGGCAACTACACCCTCTTGGTCACCACAAAAGGGTGACTACGCCCTCATGGTAACCGCAGAAGGGCGACTATGCCCTCTATTTTTCTGGAGAAGGGAGACTATGCCCTTGTCTAGATTTTAGCTTGCTAACATTTTCTGTAGAAGGGCGACTACGCCCCCTTGGCTGAACTTTTTGTATTAACACTTTTCTACAGAAGGGTGACTATGCCCCTTGGTTGAACTTTCTATATTAACATTTTCTGCAGAAGGGTGACTACGCCCCCTGGTTAAGCTTTCTATATTAATGTTTTCTGCAGAAGGGTGACTACACCCCTTGGTTGAACTTTTTGTATTAACATTTTCTACAGAAGGGTGACTATGCCCCTTGGTTGAATTTTTTGTGCTAACACTTTTCTGCAGAAAGGCGACTACGCCCCTTGGTTGAACTTTTTGTGCTAACACTTTTCTATAGAAGGGTGACTATGCCCCTTGGTTGAACTTTCTGTGCTAACACTTTTTTCGCAGAAGGGCGACTACGCACCTTGGTTGAACTTTCTGTGCTAACATTTTTCTGGAGAAGGGCGATTACGCCCCTTGGTTGAACTTTCTATGCTAACAATTTTTCTATAGAATGGCGACTACACCCCTTGGTTGAACTTTTTGTGCTAACATTTTTCTACAGAAGGGTGACTACGCCCCTTGGTTGAACTTTCTGTGCTAACAATTTTTCTGCAGAAGGGTGACTATGCCCCTTGGTTGAACTTTATGTGCTAACATTTTTTTTGTAGAAGGGCGACTATGCCCCTTGGTTGAGCTCTTTGTGCTAACACTTTTTCTACAGAAGGGCAACTACTCCCCTTGGTTGAACTTTTTGTGCTAACATTTTTCTGCAGAAGGGTAACTAGGCCCCTTGGTTGAACTTTCTGTGCTAACATTCACTGCAGAAGGGCGACTACGCCCTCCTGGTTGCTGCAGAAGGGCGAATGCACCCCAAAACAACACATTTTGAAAGGTAAAATGACCATTTTAACTTCGTTTTTGCTCCCATTTTTTGTTGTTTTCATGTACTAACCCCCTAACATTATTTCTTGCAAGAATATTTGTGTTTTTGCTAACATTTTGCAACATATTCTTGTGTAATTGATGAAGAACGCGGGATAAAACAACTAACATTTGCTTGCAGGGCTATCCATAAGCTCAATTTTTTTAAAGCTATCCTTGTTGTTTTCGTTAATCTAAAAATATAGTTTAATTAGGGGAAGTAATATTCATTGCTTGCTCTGTCTATCTTTTTGTGTTACCCAAAGGGGGCATTAGTTTGTTTTCACTTTCCCCTTGCACTTCGTGTGAGCTTGGGGGGTAGTTGGAAATGATTAGTGCTTTCTTTCTAGTGGGACCTGCTTGGAGATTTCATCACCCCAATGGATGATTCCAACCAGGCATACTGGCAGGGTATACAAAGGGGGGAGAGAGAAAGTTGTACCCCAATCTAGTCGTGTCGTAATTGGCAAAGTGTCGAAGCTAGGGTGATACCTAGGTAGACGTGAAGAGTTGGTCTGAGCCCTTCAGTATCTCGCTAGGGTTTCTGACTCATGCTTGTGACGAGTTGGTGTTCACAGTTGTGCCTCACGTACTGAGAGTATATCGAGGACTCCCTAGACACCTTGTGCATCCTAGATTAAGACCTCATTAGCCATACCCATAACATTAATCATAGGATTGTGTTTGCTTGAAAGTGTTTTCTTGTGAGAAACTAGTAAACTTTTTGACAAATTGGCCTTATTATTGTTATTTTAAAGTCCTTTCCATAGTCATTTTCATCAAACCAAGTCCCTGTTCACTACAAAAGGGCAACTGTGCCCTCTGATTTACTGCAGAAGGGAAATTGTACCCTCTGATTTACTACAGAAGGGCGACTACACCCTCCTGGTTACTACAGAGGGGTGAATTTTCCCTCCTGAGTAGCCAAAATCACCTTGTTTAGCTCTATTTAGCCTCTAAATAATTGTCTAATCATTCCCAACCTTTATCTCATCATCCCAAGCCTCCATTTTATCATTCTAAACCTCTGAAACATCCGTTTGATCATTCTAAACTTTCATTTTATCATTCTGAACCTCCGTTTGGCCATTCCAAACCTTCATTTAACCATTCCAATTATCTATTTGACCAACTATTCTCTCATCCCTTTCAATCTTCCGCTCACTCATTTTGAGTAATCTTTCATCCATTCCAAGTATCCATCTCCTCATTCCGAGAGTTGTTCATCCTTTCTATTCAATTATTTACGCATTTCGAGCTTTCAATTGTTCGTCCATTCTAAGCAATCATTTACCAGTTTTGAGTGCTTGTTCATCCACTCCTATCATTTGTTTTCCCAATCCAATCATCTATTTCTTCAATTCGATTTTCTAACACCCCATTCCAATCACTTGTTTACCCACCTAAAGAGTCCACAAAGTAGTGGGGTGAATTTTCCCCATAGTGGGGCGAATTTTCCCTTAAATAGGGCGAATCTACCCTACAATAGGGAAAATCTGCCCTATAGAAGGGAAAATTTGCCCCTCTGTGAGGGCATAGTCACCCTAGAAGGGAAAATTCACCCTTTTGTGAGGGCATAGTCATTGCAAAAGGGGGCATAGTCACCCCTTTGTCAAGGCATAGTCACCCTAGAAGGAAAAATTTGCCCTTCTATGAGGGCATAGTCGCCCCAAAAGGGAAAATTTTCCCCTTTGTGAGGGAATAGTTGCCCCAGAAAGGAAAATTCATCCCTCTGCAACAAAAATTTGGCAAACAAACATATCCAATTCCCAAATCCAACCGGTGAAACCAATCCCATCATATCTTTCAATCTAATCCTAATTCCAAGCACTCGTTCTGAGAGTCGTTCATCTGTTCCGAGCACCCATTTGCCCGTCATCAACACTTTTTTGAAAGTTATCATTTCATCACCAAAATCACATAAGTGCCACTTAGAACATCATTAGAGTCCATATCCAACATCAGACCATCCATCCCGATCACCTAAACTTCATTTTGAGAATTTTGATTTTTGTGTTGAAACTTCCAGAGGCCATAACTTTTGACTCGGGTGTTCGTTTGAGCTGAAATTTTATGGGTGGTTGCATTATGAGGTGGCATGTGGATTCCCAATTGTCTAAAATTCCCTTGTACCCCATTTCACCACATTTTCGAGGCCTCAAACTTCCATCTTAACCCTCAAAATTGCAATTTAGTATTTTTTTTAGTTTTTGAAAAATCGTTTTCGTTAATAACTTGAAATGCATGTCTCAAATTTGGGATGTTAGTTGGAAATTCATCCTATCTTAGTTTTGGGTATTTTTTGGGAAAAAATTGAATTCTCAAAAGTAAGTTTGTGAAGTTTCGTAAAATGGAAAAATTTGTGAATTTTTGAAAATTGCCAAATTTGGAAATATTTGATTGTTAACACCTTACGTCCTTTAAACCTTGAAACTTGGTGTAGAATTAATCCCATCACATCCTCCAATATTTCTAAGCTTCAACCCAATCCTAATCTGAGCTTTAATCTAATCCCAATCTGAGCTTAACCAAAACCCTAATCTGAGCTTTAGTCATTTCAACCTTTCATTCATCCATTCTGAATAGTTGTTCTCACTTTTCAATCATTTGTTTACTTGTCCTGAGTAAACACTCATATATTTAGAACCTTCATCTATCATCTCAAACTCTGGTTTAACCATTCTGATCATTTGTTTACTCATTCCAAGTAAACATTCATCCATTTCAAACCTCCTTTCATCATTCTGAACTCTCATTCTGTCATTTCGATCATTCGTTTACTTGTTCCAAGTAAACATTCATCTATTTCACAACTCCTTCAATAATTTTGAAAGCTCATTCAACAATTCCAATCAGTCATTTACTTGTTCTGAGTAATCTTTCATCTATTCCAAACCTTCATCCTCTCGTTCCAAGTAAACATTCATCCATTTCAAACCTCCTTTCATCATTTGAATTCTTGTTATGTCATTTTGATCACTCGTTTACTCATTTTGAGTAAATTTTCATCCATTTCAACCCTCCTATCATTTCAAACGCTCATTCAACAATTCTGATTAGTCATTTACTTGTTCCAAGTAATCTTTCATCTATTCCAAGCCTTCATCCTCTCATTCCAAGTAAACATTCATCCATTTCAAACCTCCTTTCATCATTCAAATTCTTGTTTTGTCATTCTGATCACTCGTTTACTCGTTTCGAGTAAACGTTCATCCATTTCAACCCTCCTATCATTTCAAACATTCATTCAACAATTCTGATCAGTCATTTACTCATTTTGAGTAATCTTTCATCTATTCCAAACCTTCATCCTATTGTTCCAAGTAAACCTTCATCCATTTCAAACCTCCTTTCATCATTCGAATTCTTGTTATGTCATTCTGATCACTCGTTTACTCATTCTGAGTAAACGTTCATCCATTTCAAACTCTCGTTCAACAATCCTGATCAATCATTTACTCGTTCTGAGTAATCTTTTATCTATTCCAAACCTTCATCTTCTCGTTCCGAGAATCATTCGTCTATTGTGAGCAGTCATTTACTCATTTCGAGCAGTCGTTCATCTATTCCGATCAATTGTTTACTCATTTTGAGTATTTATTCATCCATTTTCTATCATCCATTTCTCCAATCAAATCATCATTTTCCCCATCCTAATCCTCTAAACTTCATTTCAGGTTATTATCCAAATTGACCTAAGTGTCTGATCTGATTGTCACCATCAACATCTGCTTAGGATTGTCATTCATCCTGAGTCAGTCAATTATCGTCATCAACCAAATCAATCCACTTTTAATCTCAAAGTGGATTCGATGTTGCAATCATCCATTTATCCTTTAATCTGATCAATCAGCATCCTAAGTCACCTAGGATAATCTTTGAACAAGGTTTAGAATCCCTTCCACCATCCAATTTGATCCTTCAGTCGATCTTATCAATCATCGATCGCTCTTATCTTATCCAATCCAATCCAATCACATCCCTATCCAAACACCATTGACCCAATCAATCTACTTTCATCTCGAAGTAGATTTGGTGTCGTAATGATCCTTTGATAATCAAATTTGATCATCAGAATTAATCCCATCGCATCATCCAATCATCATAATCTGAGCTTGACCTAAATCCTGATTTGAGCTTTAGTTCGTTCCCATCCAAAATATTTTATCCATCCTCTTTATCCTTTCACCATCATGAATCCTTATCCTCCATCAATAGTGGTCAAGAGAAACCCTAATTATGTTGACAACGATAATGAAAGTATTGTCGATCAAGAAGAATGTGACATAGATCCCCTTGACACTATCATTACTAGTAAGCTTTCTCCACCTACTTTCCAAAATCCAATCATCCCTTTGAGTTATCCTGTTATGTCTTCATCCATGCCTAATAATGTTTCTTATGCTACCTTTAACAAGGGATATCCATCATATCCATCATATCCTTCATCTACATCATCCTCATATCCTAGTCTTCCATCACAATACTCCTATCCTAACCCCTTGCCCACATCCTCCTATCTCAATCCTTCATTTGTATATGCCCACTACGCTAATATTCCATACCAATCTGCTCACCCTAATCCTACATTCACATCTTCCTATCTTAATCCAACATCCACACCAACCTATCCTAATATAACATTCACACCTTCCTATCCTAATCCAACACCTGCACCAACCTATCTCAATCCACCACTTCAATCTTCCCATCCTAATCCACCATCCCAATATCCTTACTACAATCCACTACCCGCATCCTCATTTCCTAATTCACCATTCTAATACCCCTATCTTAACCCTTTATCTAATCTTAATCCCCCATCTATTCCCAGTCTTGCATCCAATCCCATTCCCCCATATAATCCTAATCCACCAATCCCTAGTCCTAATCCCCCACCAATCCATAATCCTTCATCCACTCCTACCATGCCATCTCAGCCTAGAGTATTCAAGTTTATCACTCCAAAAGTTCTCCAAGGACTTATAGCAAAGAATACATCTCCCACTGCACACTTTGAAGTTGTGGAATCATGTCATCCCAACCCATCATTCACGGTCATTAGTGATGAGAGCCTTCTCCACCCAACACCTATCATTGATGGTACCACCCTTAGCACCACTCAAACCATCGAAACCATCACATCCTCTGAATCCACTGAGCCCCCATCTCCTACCATCACATCCTCTGAATCCACTGAGCCCCCATCTCCTACCATCACATCCTCTAAATCCACTGAGCCCCTATCTCCAACCATTACATCCTCTAAATCTGTTGCGCCCCCATCTCCTACTGACACATCTACCAAACCCATTGAACACCCACTTCCTACTCCAAGAGTCATCAAACCCATCGATGACACCCAAATCAAATCCACTAAAATCCATTCCCATGAATGTTTTGAATCCTCCATCCCTCCATCTTCCCCACTTGAAGAGTCCCACCAAGACTCCATTATCATGCCTCCCGCACACGATGAGTCATGCCAAGAGCCTAATCCAAAGCATGCCAACATATCCCCTTCTTTAGATCAAGATCCTACCATCCCATCTAGTCCACCTCAAGATCATAGTCCCCCATCCATTCCATCCCATGATCCCCTTGTCATTCAAGCTTCCACTGCTCCATCTCCATCTCCATCGCATGAGCCCACTACCACAAATTCAGATCCTATCATATCCCTTGATCCCTCTCCTGATATCACCCATCCAAATGCTGCTATCCCATCATCTCCCTCTCATGATCCCCCATCACCGCCTAAAACTGCTATCCCCACACCGCTTGCATATCCCCTTGGTACTCTCACATTCTTCCACGGTGGCCTCCTCGTAGAAGAAAAACATAGTGTATATACCACCCATCATCCTCCACCTAATAATGGACTCGCATCATGTTTTTAGAATAACACAAATCCTATCATGGATTGCATGCTCAAGAAAATGAGCTATCAAGGAAAAGGTCTAGGCCTTCATGAGCAAGGTATTTTGGAGCCCATCCAAGTCAAAGAACAAGTCTGCATGCAAGGTCTTGGACCTATTTCCCAAGACTTACAATCTAAATATGTTGGTACAACCTGTAAACATCCTCAACAAGCCTTTTCCAAAAGAAATGTTGGCTCTTCCCATCGCCCCACCAAATCATATGTTTCCATCCCTCCTCCTCTATCGTATCGCCTCAAAACAACCATCCATATTCCTCCTTCATCTGCTCCATCCATTCTAGGTCCTTACATCCCTCCATCCACCATCTCCCATCCTTCAGCTACTCCATCTATCTTGGGTTCTTATATCCCTCCACCCACTTCATCTATTTTGGGCCCCTATACCCTAAAATCATCTCCTCCATCTCGTCCTATCCATCCTTTCATCCATTCATCACCTATCCATGTCATCCATGATAAACATCCCACTCACATGTCCCCTAATCAAGATCAACAAAGGCACATACCCACACATCCTCCATCTACACATAATCCCTATAATCCTACCTTTGTCACTCCACATCATCCATCTCCTCGCACGCATCCCATTGCTATCAAAAGCACTTTGGGTGTGAAAACAAGAATGTATCAATCTAAACATCCACATGAATCTAAAGCTTCCCATGTCCCCTCTAAATGACATGTTGTAGAAAAGAAAAATAAAATCCAAAATCAAAATCAAATCGGTAGCCCGCAAAGGTCCACCAAATAAAAGATCAAAACCATGTGGCTCCCAAAGAAAAAATATGCAATGCCATAAAATGAAAAATTTGTAAGAACATCCAAAGTTTCTAATCCAAAAGCTAATCATACACCCGTTTCATCTCCTAAGTCTGTTTTGGGCCCTTATGTTCCAAAATTCACCATCCCATCTCCTCCATTATCTCTGCATTCTCCATCCATTAATCCTTCTATCCTCTCACATCCACCACCACATGTGCCAATGTTGGTCTTGAACTCACCATCCCATTACCCGCCTACCCCATCATTTTATCCACACACTTTCCACTATCTCATCTATTATCCCGCGTATCTTCCCCATCAAATCCCTCTACTTCATCCTCTTGCATAATCCATTTATCCTAATAGGGTCGCACCAACCTCCAATAGTCACCTCACACATGGGCTCTTAATACCTCCTATGGAACTTGATGCTTGATTCCTTCAACCATATCCTTCTCACGTATCCACTCATTTTCCTCCCTATCCTTATTTATTTCCTTCCACGTGCTATCCAAAGAGTCAAAAATCCAAAAAATTAGAAAATCAAAAATCAAAAAAAAAAAAAAGTAAAGCAAAATAATCCATCTAATGGTGAAAACTTGGGAAACAAGCACCTTGGATAAGTACCATGATGAAAACCTTGCAAACAGGTGTCATGCGTAAATCCCCATCTGCACTTGGGGGAAGCTTCCTAATATGCCTTCCCTCCATCCACTATGCTTCCTGCTATGCTTCCAACTATGCACCTATCTTCCTACTATACATCCTATTCATTCATCCCCTCCATCCCACCTATCTTCTACATCCTACCATCATATCCCATTTATCTCCCATCCCTCCATCCTTCTTGTGATCTTGATCAAAATAAGGGCACCTATCTATGCATGCTTTGGACACCTCTTGGTATGCATTCCCTTCATCCATGCTCTATCATATTCCATAGTCACTCATCCTATCCACCTCTAGTTATCTCCTTTATCTTCCCATCCTTCTCTATTAAATCCTTCATGCCTCCTCGTACATGACATATCTAGAGTGGGGGCATCTATCTTCCTTTGTGATATAGTCCTTGGAGAAATCATTCATTCCATTAGAGCAATCCCTTCCATTTCCTATCCTCATCTCCTTATCATTACATCCATCTCCCCGTCCTTATCTTTTATCCCTCCAAACAATCCTTATATCCATCTCCCCATCCTTATCTTCCTATCCTTCCATCCTCACATCCCTTTTCATCTATCCATCTGGTCACCTTTTCCTCATCAAAATCCTTATCCCTCTATCTAATCTATCCAAACAATCATTTTCCTCCCCCCATCCTCTATCCTCATCCCATCTCATAAGCCCTTGTCATTGGTATCTAGCTATAGGCTACTCCCCACGCAATCTAATGCCATCTATCTTATCATCATCACTTCTATTTATTTTTCACATCTTTTCAATCTCCTACCCTTTCTCATCATTCATCTATCCATCTTGTCATCCTCCCACTTCATCTTTGTTGATTTGGATAACTATCCCATCCTTGAGCTTTATGTGATCATCATCATCCTATCCAATCCAACAAGTCTATCCTATCTCACCATATCGGCCCCATCTTTTTATCCACTCATCCTATCATCATCCTTTATCCATCATTTATCTTTGGTCTTTTGTCCAACTACATTGCCCCTGTGCTTTCACGTAGGCAAGGTTGATCACTTGATCTGCCCCTTGGGCACCTCTATTGTCTAACGTCGGTCTTTCTACTTTTTCCATCTACTCTTTTATCATCTATCATCAATCTCCATTTTCCACTTTTCTCCTTTTCTCCATCCTATCTTTATCATCCATTGAGGTCTCCATTGTGGTCTGTCATCAACCTTTTTGTTGAACTACGTTGCCCCTGCGCTTTCATGTAGGCAAGGTCAATCAGTTGATCCGCCCCCGGGGCTCCTCTATCATCTAGCATCGATCTTTCTGCTCTTTTCTTCCACTCCTTTATCATCTATCATCAGTATTTTCTTGTGTCTCTCTGGTCCTTGTCATCCATCATCGATCTTCATCGTTCTCTTTCTTCTTTTATCTATGGTCAGTCGACAACCTTTTATTGAACTACGAGAGCTCTGCACTTTCACGTAGGCAAGGCTAATCTTTTATCAGCCCTCGAGCCCCTAGGTCTTTAGGGTGTGTCAGTCTCATGCCTTGTCTTCCTTTTGTCATGTCATCAAGTTACACCCTTATCTAGCCAGTTCTTCACAAATGAGATCCACTTGTATCATGAGATCCAATCGATTTTGAGCATCCTGAGTCATAATGATCTTTTAGTTTAGTATCCATCATCTTTGGTCTCAATAGGATGCATCCTTCCTAACAAACCTCATCAACCCCATCCATCCCTTTTGATCCTATGGCAAAGGACGTTTGAACTCGATTGTGATATTTTGATACATTTGGCTTTTGTTTATCATTTGAGCTCCCTATCATCACTTGTAAGGCCACCATGATCCATCATATTATGGTGTGTTTTGATTGATCAACATAGGGGCATATCTTGATCTTTTTATGTCTATTTTTGTCTTCTTGGTTGTCCCATGTATTACTCACCAAGATCCTTGAGGTCTTGTGTTATGCTGGGGCATCCTCGTGTGCTTGTGGTTATTCCAATACTTGGCCCGACCAAAGTCATGGTGACTTTGGGGTGTTGGGATAGCCTTCTTGTTTGTTGTGTTTGTTTCATGCATTAGACACTAATCCACCTTGGTTCCACATACCCTAGCACTTGGTGTCTTATGCTATAGCAAAAATTAGTGCTCCGAAGATGGAAAATTGCATTAGGATTGCATTTCATTTTCCATTCTATCGTCTTGCATGCATCCCCCATCCATTTCTCCTTCATCCTCATCACACATATCTATCCAATCCCCATCCATTCCATTTATCTTGAATCATCTAATTGCATCCTTGGTCCCGTCCCTAGCCTTGTTACAAGCCTCGATCCAATCATCCTCATCATTGGGATGTATCCTTCCCTCATCAATAACCCTTTTTATCAGGATGTATCCTTCCCTCATCAACAAAACTTTCATCAACCCTCAACAAAATGTATCCTTCCCTATCCTCATGTTGTTTCAAGATATATCATTCCCTCATCAATGACACTCCATCCATCATCCACCCATTTTCACTTGTAGCTTGACTGGGGCAACATCATCTTCATATTTGCATCCATTTGTGCTTCCCAACCTCCTCTTGCCTTTTCATCCTCATCTCCCATTTCATCATCTCATCCATTTCGAGAGCACATCCATGTTTTCTTGAACCCACATGTCCTCTCGAGGGGGCATCCTAAATCCCTAATCCTCATATTCACCCCCATCTTTTTTTTTCCTTATCAATCACTCCTTTGAATGACTGGGGCATCTTTTCCAATCTAACCATCTCCTTCTAGGTTCTATGTTTTAATATTATTTGAAATGATGCTACTTCGTAACACCATCTCAAAGAGGGGAAAAATGTAGATATCCAAATTTGGACAATTAATTTATCCAAATTTATCACTTTTCATCTAAACATCCTCTTATCCAAGTTAATTAAGTAATATTACTATTATTTAATTAATATACTTAATTCTGCCAAATCCCTAAGGTATTTAATTAATAATTAAATACCTTACCCTCCTTAATCCCCTTTTTATCAAATGAATTAAATAAATATTATATTTATTTAATTCCTTAAATGTCATTTTCATATAATCCTAATCTATCTCCTAATCTCTGCATTAAGGATGTGCACATGCCTAATCCTTGATTAGGATGTGTCATCCTCCAACTTTTGCAATTTGGCTTCTAATCCTCATTAACCCCTAATTATCCTCTAATTACTGATTAGTTAAACCTAATTAGTACCTTGGTCAACTCTCCCTATCCCCCAAGGAATTTTTAATTCTTTTTTATTCATCCAAGGCTCCTCTCTTCCCAATGTGAATTTTTAATTCACTTTTATTCCTCCTAGAATCCCCTTTTCCCATGCATCTTCTAGAATCTTTGACTTGTTACATCAAGTCACATGTGACAAACTCCCACCTTTTTGGAGACCCTCTCTTATCCTCCAGATTCTCCCAAGCATGTGAATTTTTAATTCACATTTATTCCTCCAAGGAATCTTCTCATCTCCCAATGTACTTCCAAGGTACATGTCCTTCCTCCACATCATGTACTTTCCTACCACATCACCTACACATCATCTCACCCTTAGCCATCTCACATTCCACATGTCAAAATGTGAGGGCTTGTGAGTCCTCAACTCACCTTAGCCCTCCATCTTGGCTTTGTTGGATTAATCTCAACCATTGAATTCTCTAGAGAACTCAAATTCTTCTATAAATACCCCCTCCTCTAAGGCATTTTATGAAAGAAAGACTTAGTCATTTTGCAACTAAATGTTGTCATTTTGTGCACTCATCTAGCCATCCATTTCATCTATTTGCATTTGCATCCAAGCATATAGTTAAATCTTGCATTTAGCCACATCAAGAGCCATCCAAGGAGCATACAAAGTAATCCAAAATCAAGGGCCAACCAAGGAGTTTCGACTGTAAAGAGAATGTATAACCACTTGCAATCATTTTACAATTTTTCTCTTTGTATTAACAAATTCTTTAGGCTAATCTTGAGGTGTTTCTTTGTTTTTTTCCGTTGCATTTTAGTTGTTTAGAATAGGTAAAACATTTGGATATCACAACTTCATATTTTGCTATTAGAGTAGTTTTGGGTTAGAAAGAAGGTAACAAATAATATGCTATTTACTACATTAGCAAGAATCTTTAGGTAGCAGAGCTAAATTATACTATTACAAAGTGGGAGATGCTAGCAGTGGTGTATGCCATCAATAAATTTATGTAATACATCACTAGTTATTCAATTTTTGTCTACATAGACCATACATTTATCAGATATCTTATGAACAAGCATGTAGTAGAGGGTAGACTAGTTAGATGGCTGCTCCTATAAGATTTTGATATTAAAATAGTGGATAAACTTGGTAAGGCTATTGTAGTAGAATATTTGATGTCATGGTTTCCAACACAATCAATAGAAGGGGTAGTGGATGACTCATTTCCAAATGAACACTTGTTTTCTCTTAATGTACATGTACCCTAGTATGCTCACATTGCAAATTATTTAGTGATAGGGTAGATTCCACCACACTTTTCTCCAAGATAAAAAAGATAGCTAGGACACAAGTGTTTTCCATACTCTTGGATATCATGTTATTTGTTCTACATTGGCCCTAACAACATCATGAAAAGGTGTATAATGGAAGATGAAATCTTTGATATCATGAAGGCTTACCATGATGAACCATGTGGGGGTCATTTTGTAGCAAAAAGAGTAATATTCAAAATCCTCACAATTGGTTACTATTGGCCAACTCTAGACAAGGATTTTGTCAAGTACACAAAGAGTTGAGATAGGTGTCAAAGAATGGGTAAGCCAACAAGGAGTGATCAAATTTCATTAGAGCCTCAATTAACACTAGCTCCCTTTGAAAAATGGGGACTAGATTTTATTGGACCAATCTAACCTACTTCTAATAGCAATGAATACATCCTAGGTTGCATTGATTATCTAACTAAATGGGTAGAAGTGAAGGAATTATAGTTTTATAGAGATGGAAATGTTGCTAAATTCTTGTATGAGGAAATTTTTACTAGGTATGGAGTACCTAAGGAAATTGTGACTAATCAGGGTTCGCAATTTACTTTAGATCTCATCACCAAATTGGTTGAAGAATATCAAATTTGGCACAAAAATTCAACCTCATATCACCCTCAGGCCAATGGCTAGGTGGAGGTTACCAACAAAGAAATTGAAAGTATTCTAACCAAGACAATGCAATTACATAAGAAGGATTGGCTTCCTAGGTTACCAGAACTAGTATGAGAATATAGAACAACCTAGAAAATAATAATTGGTTTCACACCCTATGAGCTAGGATATGGTAAAACAATAGTCCTCCCAATTGAATTTGAGTATAAGACATTAAGAAAAAAAAATAGAACTAGAAATGGATCTAACAACATATCAAAAGGAGAGGTTACACCATTTAAATGGACTAGATGAAATCAAGATAGTGGTCATCCATCACACTAAGTTAGTACAAAAGTAGCGAAAAAAGTGGCATGACCAATATATCAAAACAAAGGAATTTAATGTAGGAGACTTGGTATTATTATATGATTCAAGATATAAGGATTTCAAAGGGAAATTCTAGTCCAGGTGGTTGGGACATTATGAGATCAACCAATTCTTTCCTAATGGAGCATTAAAGTTTCATACTATAGATGCAACAAGGTTCTCACTCCTAGTTAATGGCCACCGATTGTTATAAGAAACCAGTATAAAAGGGAGATTTTACTTTTTCTCTATTTCAGTAGTATGGACCTCATAGTGATCAAGATAAAGGTTTAGAAACACAAATTGATGCCTCAACAACAACAGTAGATATACCAGGTCCTTTAGGTGACTTAGAGATTAAGCTACATAGTTCAATCCCTAAGATCACTCAGCTTTAACTCTTTATTCTGCATCACAAGCATACACAACACAATTATAATGATGTAAATACTTTTTCTAGAGGGACTTGTTTTACATATACAAGTATCAAAATTCAGAAAGGGCCATGTTGCACTAGGGACCTATAGCATAATATCTGTCACAATACAGGAAGGGACCTCATGCCGAAGGTACCTAGAGCATCATCTAGTAGAATTTTTTTCAAATCAATTGGCACCACATTAATTGTAGCTCACATGTTTTCACCTCAAAATTCTCACATGTAGTACCCATCTTATCATAATAAGTACCCACAACATGCCTATCTTATTTCCTGCTACCAATTCAAATTTGTAATGTTTGGATTGTCACATCACTAACTATTATCCATCTATTTTGGTTCATTACCTTACATCCACCACCTCACCATTCATTCAACTACAATTACTTCTTGTCACACCAAATCATATTGTAGATACATGTTATTTATCTCACACGCATGGTGCTCATTTACTCACCTTTGACAGGTATGCAAGGTACACTATCATAATTATCATAGATTTATTAATGCTTTCATTATGTATTTAATATTAAATTAAGCATGTGATATATTGATAACATTAATTTCCATACTTTCTAATCATACCTTCACCTATCATGATAACATTAAGTTGGGGGGAGGGTACACTATTAGCTAGTTTTTTGTTTTTCACCACCTAAAACCAAATGAAAAAAATAGATATGACATGCAAACCCTTTTTTCCTAAAAATGTCACCCACTTTTTGCTGATAGTTTCAATTTCTAATTCCCTAATCTTGTGATCTTGAGCTAAGTTGAACACAAAACCCATTATTATCTCAATTAAGCTAATACAAAGAAGAAGGGAAGTTGTAATTACAGTATGGTAGTGAAAATGCATGAGGAATTATTAGAGTAAAAGAATGGTTTAAGGGTGGTGAAGTGAAATTGAGTTGAATTTTCAAGGTTAACACATTGAGCAGAAGTAAAAGAGGTTCATAATGGGAGGTGATGTTATTAGGAGAGATTCGTCAGCTCACAAGAAGATGCTAGAAGATGCAATGGTATTTCCTTTCACAAGAGTGGGTTGGCTCAATTATTTCCTAAAGCTAACAAAATTTGACAATGACATAGCAAGAAGATTTGTATCCACATTGGATCATGATGAAGTAATGGTAAAAGGGTTGTCAATAGATGCATCTAAAGTTGCCATAGCATAGGTATATGTGTTGCCTAGGATTGGAGCAAAGTTTCTAGTTAGGGCAGATGCAGTGGTTGCAAGAGAAGAATTTTGTGAGTGAGGAGAAAATTTGGATTCATCGTCACAAGGTATAAAGAGACTTTATCTTCCATGTTTTTGGGCCAACTATGCTTCCTATGTCATTATATATCTTACTTGTGATGGTGACAAAAACCTTTTTTAAACTATACATTTCAAATTTCTTAGTCACCTTCACCATAATAGGCTAGTAAATGTGCCAAATTTTCTTTATAATATGCTAAAAAGGATGGCATCAGGATATTAGAGGAAATAGAGTGACATGACCTTATCACATCACTATTTGATTTCCCTAATAGTAAAAAGAATATTGAGAATTATTAACCATAGGTATCCTGGGAAGATTTTGTGAAATGTGAAGACATTAACAATTTACTTAAGGAAATTACCCTTAACTTCCACTAGAGATACTAAAATTTATCCTTTTCAACCACCTTTGTGAAAATATCTACAATTTGATCCTTTGTAGAAACATATTACAACTTCACTTATTTGTCTACAACCTTCTCTCTTAGAAAGTGATACTAGATTAATAT
This sequence comes from Sequoia sempervirens, assembly GCA_007258455.2. Lineage (NCBI taxonomy): Eukaryota > Viridiplantae > Streptophyta > Pinopsida > Cupressales > Cupressaceae > Sequoia > Sequoia sempervirens. The sequence goes on from VDFB02281492.1 coordinate 777,757,479, forward strand.
ATGATTGACTTTAGAATGTATCACTAGATTCTTGAAAATATTGATAGCACTTGTGTTGTCACACTAAATAGGAATAGGCTCATCATACTATATTTTGATATCCTACAATGTTTCCCTCATCCACAACACTTGTGCAATGCAAGGTGTGTGCCCTTGCTCTCCTCATGTTGTGCAACACAATGCTTGGGTTCATGACTTGGATTACCCACCTCCCATGGATTCAATAACTTTGGAGGTTGTATTAGGAATTATTAGGTCAATCTTTTGGTGGAATGAAAACCACCTATGCAACAATTGTTATCAGAGCCTCAATCATGAGTTCAAAACCCTTGCTTGTATTGGGGGGATTGTTGCAAGGTGTGTGCCCTTGGTCTCCTTGTGTTGTATAGTTTAGTGATCAATTTTGTGACATGGACTAACCAGTACTTCATGTAGATTCATTAAATCTAGTGGTTGTATCATGCATTAATAGGTGATATTTTGGTACAACAACCATCTATGCAACATTGTGTACAGTAAGATTTTTCTGCAATATATTATACTTCTGTAGTGGAAAAGGATATTGAATCTTACTTCTTACTATTCCATGAAACCAATCTACTTCCTCAAAGAAAGCACCACCACTGGTACTCTTTCTATCATCAACACAACCAGCCAAATCAACATTAGTGTAAGAACTCAAACAAAATTCATTACCTTTTGGATACTATAATCCATAATCTAGAGTACTCTTCAAATATTAGAAGATTTTTTTGAAAGCCTTCACATGAGTTTATTTAGGATTATCTTGAAATATTTCCACTAAACACATTGCATGCACGATATCAAGTCTTCAAGAAGATAAATACAATAGACTTCCAATCATAGATATATATATCTTTTGATCAGCCAAGGGAGACTGATCATCTTTTCTCAAATGACAACCAATAACTGTGGGTGTACTAACTAGTTTACAATATTCCATACTAAACTTCTTCAACTCCTTAAAATAATTTTTATTAACAATGAGGATTACACCCTTAGGAAAGATAAGCTTTACTACCCTGTTGCAACATGGAAACACTCTCAGATTGTGGGTAATCTATAGCAAGAGTGAATCTCTAGAGCAGGCTAGTTCCCCTAGCAAATCACCTAATCTAGAAGACTTTCAGAGGAAAGGGTTAAGAGGAAAATTGAAATTGAGATCCTAAAACCTAAAGATGACTCACCAGAAATTAAAATATCTTGATAACTTTTACTCTCAACAATCTCTCAAAAAAACTTTAATTCTCACAATCCCACCCTGAAAAACATATAATCCAACATTTTTTTGCATGAAGGTTCACTACACGGAACACAAAATACAACCCAAATTATATGAGACTCTTGTATGAAAACTCACAATAACAAGACATGAAGAGGATTTTGTATTTTGAATCATAGTTAACATCAAATTGGTACTATGAATCTGAGACAAGAAAATGGGAAGGAAAATCCTACTGTTTTATTGAAAATGAAGGAGTTTCAAGCTCAAATTTTGAGTACAAGAAAATATTTACAAGACTCTCTGACTAAGTAGGAGAGCAAGAAACAAAAATATGAACTGAGAAAATCAAAATTTTCTCCAAACTTATATCTTCCAAGTGTCTCTAATAATGAAAATAGCAAAAATCAGCTCAATTGTATCTCTAAATTAGCAATTCTGATCCATTTTTGAGCCCCTCATAAAAGCCTAAAAAATAGCATCCAAAACTGCTCCAAAATGCATGAGAAAAGTGGAAAATTTCTATATCCAAGAGGTTGACCCAAAAAATCCACAAAATCAGGTCCAAACTATTCAAAATTGAAATTAGAAAGTTCAGTTTGCTTTCCCCTTTCTAAATTTTCCCAAGAAATCAACTAAGAAATAGAAGGTTTCAATGATGACTTAAGTACACTAATTGCATTTAAAATAATAACAAACATTAAGGTAATTTATAGAAAAATTACCTTAATGTTGTTTTACATCACTTGCAGTTTCAGAATTCAATATAGAAAGCTCCCTATTACATTTGATTTGATACAATGTTGACTCTAATTATTTTGATTTTTGTAGTTTGGGAAAAAATTGATATTTTGCAAATAATCAAAATAATATGAAAAGGGCTCCTATTACATTTTAATTTTCTATAAAAAATCATAATTTTTTTTAAGGCACCTATCATATATGCCTATTCAAAGTTTCAAGGGGAAACTAAAGAATTCAAGACTTAGGGAAAATTATGCATCAAAAGGCATTGAATTGATCTTTTTGTGATAAGGGCATGAATTAAATCAAAGACACAATTCTGAAGGTTGACATAAAATGCAAGGCATGGTTGCCACATTTGTTTAGAATTTTATTTTTAAATGAATGTGGTAAAAATCCCACATTTGAATTAGGGAATTAGGAAACCCTAACATCAAAACCAACATCAATCCCTAATTTTCTTCATCATTTGCATCAACTAAGTTTGGAAGAAAAGAGCTCTACTTGAACTGCCATGGAAAATAGGGTTTAAGCCCATCCTCTAAATTTTCTTGTCAATTCCTCCTTGCTTAGGGTTGAATCTCTTTTTCAACTCAATGGTAAGTTGTTCTTTTATCATTTTGTGACATTTCCACTCCATTTCACAGGGTTTTGAGGCCTTCTAGGCCATGGCCTCTATAGATTTCTAACTCATCTTACGTGCCTTGTTTCTCTATTGATTGTTCTCTTTTTCTCGGGCCACCATGGACACCTCCATCTAGGGTATCTACAAGACAATACCCATGGGCTTTGATGAGTTTCTATGTTTTCAATCTTGTGCATTTCCCTCTTAAATAAGCTCTATTCGAGCATTATTTGGAAAAACATAATGGATTTATCTTTTGTTGTTGGAGGAATGAATGAAAAATTTGTGTTTCCCTTCATATAGGTCGCGACCATAACTTGTGAATTTCCTTCCTTTTTTTGCAAAAATGGTTGATTGTGGGATCGACCCATGATGGAAAAATCACTGAAACTTATAAAGAGAATGATTCTTTTCATTTTTCTTTACTACTTTCTAGGTTTGAAACCCCTTAATGGTTGCAACCATTCACTTGATTACTTTATTTTGTATTGCTCAAACCCTTATTATGTTTTGCACTTTGATTTTTCAAGGAAAACTTTAGATGGGTTTTGCATTTCTAAGAAGAAAATGTTCTCCCAGGCCGCAGCCATGAGAGCACAAACTCAGTTTTAGAACACTTGATGCATCTTAGATTTCTCCTCTATTTTATGAATATGTAGAATATAACATTGTTCTTCCATTTATGTTGAATGAAAATCAAAACAAATGCTTCTCCAAGCAAGGCCGAGGCTTTAGACTTTGAGTGTTTCACATTTTCTGAAAGAAAAATCATTATTATTCATTTTTTGTTTGAAACCCTAGCTCTATCATAGCATTTTATCATTGTTCTGGAAAAACAAAATTGGTTTCATTTCCTCTATGTATTCAACTGCAGCTTTTTTATAATGAATATTCCCTTTGAGATACAAACTAGGCACTTCTCCATTTCTGAATATGCAAGAAGGCACATTGTTCTTCACTTTCTGTAATGTATGCAATTGTAACTTCACCTTGTTTGTTCTCAAAATGCAAACATTTACTTCATATCCTGTATGTTTTTAAATCCCATATTACTATTCTTCTAAACACTTTTAATGGAGAAAATTGATTCTTTGCATCATTTGTTTTTAGAAAATAATACATTTCCATTATAGCATTAATCTTCTTTGTTTCCAAAATGCAATGCTAATGATGATTCCTTCATTTTATGTTCATTCATTACCTATAATTCTTGCATTAGGACAACATGATGCATTTGTAGACCATGACGCTTCCATTATTGTTTGTCGCCATCCATTTTCAGGCACTTTGAAGCTTTGATACTATAGGTTGAAATTATTTTGCATTCAAAAAATGTACTCAAACTTTCACTCTTTACCATTGTTTAATTCATCTTGTGAGCATAAAACAATGTAATGATGTTTTCCTCCATGATTGTGGCATCATAATGCTGCAAAAAACCTTTAATTCTATGTTCCACTTCACTTCAATGATACTATTCCTCATGCCAAAATTGTCTCTTTCTAAAAAAATGTTCATTCTAAAACCTTTTATGCATTTTACCCACAGTCAATAATGGCTTCTTTCCCTTTCATATCTTGGCTCCAATAGTTCACTTGTAGCTACTTTTCACTTCCATTGCTTGACAGAACCAAAGTCTCCTTACACTCATGCATTTTTATCTTCCCTTGGATTGCTATGGTTGATATGAATCTTGTTCCTTAGTGAATAGAAGATTTTGAAATAAGTGACACTTGGATGATGATGCATTGAAGCTTTTCCAATTTGCAAAGAACTCCTTGTTGCCCTATCAATGTGAACTACATGTTTATGAAACATAGCAACAATGTAATGTTGTAACAACACTTTGAAAATGATACATTTGTATCAAAACATACATATCTAATGAAAGATAGTTTATTTAATTTTTGTTCTACATATTTTGAGCATTCAAGAAAGATTCCTTGCTCATTTGTGATCTTCATTTTCACTTGCATTTTTGAATTTGATGGTCATGTATGGGAAATGAATCAACCTTTCTTATACTACTCTGTGAACTTCTCCTTCTGTTGGATGTTTCATTTTGAACACTGTGAATGTATTTATTATCTCAAATCCTCACTTGCAGTCAAGTGGTAGCATACTGGGCTCAACCCTTGTGGGAGCCCATTTTCACACCACATGCTATTATGTCTTCAAAATAGATTAGCAACATGACTTTCCCTATACCTGCATAGTGAAAAATCATGTTAGATAAAAATAATAACAATAAGTTCAATGTTCCTATGATGTTTCATCTTTTGTGTTCCATTGCATACTTCTAATATTTGCTCAACTGATTCAATGAATCACAAGCAATGTACTATATTGTTGTTGATAGATCATATAGGAGGATTCATAACCGAAGATCTAACAAAACTTTCTCAACCATCTGCACGTTCACTTGAAGACCAAGAGCAAGGAGGGATAAGAAAAAATGAAGCCAACTTGAAGACACCTCAGGCAATGATGGCTATGTTTCTTCTTATGTGTTTCTTTCCTTCCTTTATCTTTAGTAGCATAGTGCATTCCTTGTATTATGTTGACTCAGCTATTCCCACGGCTTGTGTGGAACACTTTATCTTTCTTTTCATCTCAATGAATATGAAAACAACATTTTATGTAATCTTGTTCAATTTTGTACCTATATTTTGCAAAAATGTATGAAACATTTTGGAATGGATAAATCAATATAGAATGAAAGCATTATTCTTTGTATCTCATGCAATCTTTTCTATGTTGTAAACATTGAATGGAAAAATGAATCCTATCTTTAATTGAAAACACATTGCACATTTTAACTAAACACTTCTTTTAAACTCCAATGCATGCAATGGTTTAAGAAAATGCAAAAATGAATTGAAATTTTTCACCTTAAAATGAACTTAATTTAATCAGCTCTACCAATTTGAGCTATGGTGAAAAATTGGTAACACTTTTATGAAGAAATAAAGATGCCATCATTTAGCTGAGCAAATAAAAGACCAAGAAAGAAAGATAAGTCTCCAAAAATAGATATCTTAAATTACTTCTACATCTCTTCAAAAAAAAATTGCACATCTCATCATTTCCAAAAAATATTATATCATCAACATATAAAACAACTATCAAAATTGTTTCATCCTCAATTTTGAAGTAAAGGCTACTAGTTGCAATACCTTTCTTGAATCCTTGCAGAAGCAAGTACTTATCCAATGTTGCATACCAAGCCCTAGGAATCCTTCAGGTTGCTCTATGTAGACTTTTTCTTCCAAATATACATTCAAGAAAGATGACTTGACATCCATCTAATAAACTTTGAACTCCTTGTGAGCAAAAAAAGCAACAAACATCTAGATTGCCTCCATTTTTGAAATCTAATAAAAAGTATCCTCAAAATCAATTCCTTCTACATGTTTTTGATTATAGGTAAAATAGGTTTTGAAGGGACCCCAAAACCCTTTACAAAAAAAATGTTGCTTAGCAAATAATAAAAAAAAAGCAAGCAGCTAATAAGAAGCCAAAAACCAGCAAAACAACAACCAGAAAGAGGCATAGAAAAAAACATGTGACTAGAGATTCTTTAGGATTTATATTGCTTCCAAATCACTTTCGATGATCTTTTGATGAACATTCATAACTTCAACAACCTCTTTAGTAAGAATTCTAGCATTAGCATTCATCTTGGTTTTATTACAGGCTCTAGTAGAAGGACCCGTCTCACTCGCCACTTTTTGCTAGGCTCTAGGAAGATCACCAACTCCAACCATAAATTTTTTTGAACCAAAATCATCCCCTATCTATTTCATGGCTTTCTTGTTCAAAAGATACAAACCTTCAGCTTTATTACACATTGCATGCTTGCTAACCTCAAGAACCTTTTCCAAATTTTGATAAACATGATCCAATTTCTCTTCAAGAGAAGCAATTCTTGGCTAATAAGAATTTTTCATATTCACCATCTCATCAGCAATCATTTTGACAGTCTCAAGAAGATAATTTACCTCAACCTAAATGTTGTTTACTTGAACCTAAACACTAGGAACCTTTGAGGTAGAAGGCTTGTTAGAATTGTTAACCATTGCTCTAACCCTAACATTGGTAAAATACCAACCTAAGAACATAATTATCATCCTCAAACCTCGTTTCATACTCAAAATATTTCTTCTTCTTCCCACCTTTATAGATTTTGGGTTGATCAAGGATGATATGAGACTTATCATACTTAGAAATTAAAAGGATTAACCTTTCATGAAGAATAGGGTTCTTGGGATTGTACTTGTTATCTCTAATACCATGTTCCAAAGACACTAGCAAATAAAAAGGAAAAGACACCTTCTTTTTGTGCCTAAAATGATTAACCAAGGTAGAGTGATACCTAGAAAGAATAGAGAAACAACCATCGAGGGTTAAATACATCATAATTTCTTAAGCAACATCTCCCCATATAGCCTTGATTGAGAATGATAATATTTCCCACATTTATCTCACTCTAACTTTCACCTATCATCTTCATTGAAGAAGATATCTAGGGCCGCACTAGACTCATTTTTATCTCTGTATACTTTTCTACCATTGATGGACAAACCATTTATTTTTGCAATGAGATCCTCAATAATGTTGAACTCCTTTCCACCAATTTTGAAAACTCTATTTTTCCAAACTTCAAAGAATCCCTAAGGCATCTTGAAATCGTGACCATGCAATTTCTCCATATAGGGAGTCACTCCCCCTACCTCCAACAAGCTCCAAACCTTCACATTTCTTTTAAAAATATTGTAGGAGATAGGCTTAGTTCAATTTCAATCACCCCCCATCATTGCAATAGGTAATCACCCCAACAAAAAGAAAAACTTGCAGAGGATACAAAGAAACCTTGAGACCTTGTAGAGAATACAATGAAACCTTAAGTAGGCCTTTTCTTTCCAATTACCCACAATCCATGTGGAAAATACTATTGGAAAAAAACAACATTGAGGGGGGGGGGGTGTGAATTAGTGTTCTACAAAAAATTACTTTATTATTCTAATTACTAACCCACTTAAAATATTCAACAAGGAGAAATATGCAGAAACAAAAAGAAAATAACAACACCATAACACAAGGATTTTTACATGGAAACTCTATTAGGTGAAAAACCACGGTGGATGGCCAATCCACAATATAATCTGAGTATACTCAAAAGAACTTTACAATATGGGAATGCACTTGCATTTAGGCACACTGCCTAGAGCTCACTACTCAAAATAGGAAGGCACACTTCCTTAAAAAGATTTGGATTAGATCCAAGAGAATGAACTGAAAGAATAACATCTACAAATTCTTGATTATAGTTTCGGCTAAGCTCAGTTGTCAATATTTTGTCCTTCTAATAGATACTAAACTTCTGCTCTACTATGCTCTAACTCGCTCCACAAAATCTTTATGTGCAAGTGAAATTGTGCATAAAATCATCCTAACACTCTTCTGGTGTTTGCAATACACATCGACACACCACACACACTCACAAAAATGATATAAGAGATCATACATATATATCTATGACTAGCATTTTAATCGCAACATGTCGGCTCCAAATAAGACTTGAAAATATTAGTAACTTGTCAGCTCAAATCTTAAGAGTTATATAATGTGCATCCACAACAGTCATCCACAACTTATCTTGGAGCCAAAACATAATGACCAAACTCAAAAATATTTGAATAAACATTGCTAGAATATCCGCAACATATTTTATCGACTAAGTTGGCCCCAAAATATTAATAAATAGAAAAGTATCAGCTAGATCTCAAAACTCACACAAGACTTAATATGAGGCACTAAGATTTTTGGACAACACATTAGATGTACTGATAGACCTCCCATGAGATCCACAACCCAAAATAAGAGCTGGAAATCTACAAGTGAATTGATGATCACCAAACTGTTGGATGTTTTGTTCTTCCTAATTGTCCTTGATCTGACTGCCAATATAAGCAAATGATGTTATGCAGATATGTCACCGAGTAGGGTCTCCATCAATGAAAACACCAAAAATAATTTACAGTGTCTCTTGCCAACAAATACAAGGTGAGAGAAGGAAATAATGAACCTTGAATGCCTATTCTTTCGTGCCTCAGAACCATCAATAAAATACATAGCCTTGCCTCTAGAAAGATTACACCTTGGTAAGTACCACATAAGGAAATACATGTGATAGATCCCCATAACTAAAGGAACCCTTAATTCATCCCCTTTGTAAATCATGATGAATAATTGAATGTGCTTTGATGGGGAGGGGATCATGATATTCCCATACCATATCTAAGGCATCAAGGAGAAGGGTTTCCACCATCCATGAAGGGGGAGAAATATTCTTAAGGTGATTAATTATATTGTAAGAATCACCCTCAATCTAGACCTTGTCATAACCTCTAGATTGAGCCAACTTCAAACCATGATAGGTTGTAGAAGCTTCCATAAAGTGGTTTGTATGGGTTCCAAAAGGGAGTGCCACAATGGAAACAAACCTACCATTAGAATCTCTCAACACTCCCCCACAACCAACAAGACCCAAATTACCTTTAATAGCTCCATCAAAATTCACTTTCACCCAACCAGTAAGAGGATCCTTCCACACTACATCAATCCTAGAAGCCTTACCTTTAGTCAAGGGAAACTTCCAATTCCAAATAGCATCACCATCCCCTTGAGAATCCACAAGCATGGGACCAACATGAAAAGAAATCTCCATCATGAAATTTTCTTTAATCGTAGCACAAATATTATGATCCACTCTAAAAAAAGGGAGAGTGGAATGCCTAAAAATACTATTTTTTCTTTCCAACTAGTTTTCCCAAGCAAGATGAGGTGGAATGAGAGACCAAAGGAAGACCAAAGCAGAATTCAAAGAAGGAGCCCTTCATTGAGTCCATAAATCACAAATAGAAGATGGGAAAACCCAACACAGATCCCAAAGGAAAAGCACATGAGACCAAACTTCATGCACATACCTACAACCAATCAAAAGATGAATAGAATTCTCTACCTCCTCTTCACATAAAAAATATCGATTAGGAAACATGAAGCCTCTTCTCACAATATTGTCAATTGTAAGCACCTTGCTTTGGAAAAACAACCAAAAGAAAATATTTACTTATGGAATCAACTTAGGACTCCAAAGAGAGGCCCAAAAAGGGGTAGGACCAATGAAGGAAACCTACAGGGCAAAGGCTGAAGAGACAAAGAATTTAACATTAGAAGAAAACATCCACACAACCTTGTCCAACAAAGAAAAAAAAGGAATATGAACAGAGGAAAAAGCTTTGGAAAGAATCTCCAAACTAGGATTGAGATCATGCAACAGCCTTTCCCAAATTCCATCATTTATATAATTAGTAGCAAATCTACCAAAATTTTAAACACAAAGATCCATTCAACGGAGATCCCAAGCCTTGTCTTTTAGCGGTCCATTCACAAACCACCAATCATCCCAAAACATAATCCTTCTCCCATTCCCCAATTTCCACCTCAAACCTTTAGAAACATACATTTTGACTTCACCATAAAGTTCTAGAGGATTGATCCAGAAGGAGTAAAAAAGCTAGAAGCAAGGAGGTCCCTAATATGATCCACTCCCCAAAGATATTTACTTGAAAAAATACGATCCCATTCACTATTACCAGAAATGAGATTCCATAACTACTTTGCAAGTAAAACCATATTAAATTCTCCAATTTTCTAAATTCCAAGACCACCAACCTTCTTAGGTCTCCACACATCATCCCATGAAACAAGATATAACCTTTTTCTCTCTTCAAACCTTGAATAGATAAAATTCTTTTGAATACTTTCAATTTTATCCACAAATCTCCTAGGAATTTGAAAGAGAATGAGGGTATAAATAGGGATATTTTAAAAGGTAGATTTGATCAATTGAATCATCCCAGCTCAACTTGGAAGAGAACCCATCCAACCAGCTAACTTGGAGTTAAATTTATCAGTGAAACCACACTTAAAGGAGTTAAGAACAAAATTAGAGCACAAAGGGAGGCCTAAATAAGAAGGAAATTCCCCAATTTGACACTAAAGAATCCAAGCAATTCTTTGCTACTAATATTCAAGAGTGTTAATGAAAAAAATAGTGCTCTTAGGGAGACTAACCTTTTGCTCAAAAGCCTTTTCATACAACTGCAGAATGAGTTTAACAGTAATAGCTTCTTTAATGGAGGATTCCCCAAGCATCAAAGTATCATCCATGAATGACTAATGAGAGTAATTCAAATTTTGAGAAGTAGAAAGCCCCGCCAATTGACAAGAGCTAACAAACCTTTGAATTAGTTTTCCAAGAGATTCCACCATGATAATAAAGAGAAAGGGAGTGAGGTAACACAAAAAGTATCCCTTCTTTTCCCTTGCTTGTTTGAGCCCTCCTTGATAACTAAGGTTAATGGTGCCTTGATTTAGTGTTGTAATGTGTTTAACACATTCACATTAGGTCTTTGGCCCTTGTGAATTAATGAACATAAATGGTACCTTGCTAAAGTGTTGTGAAGTGTTGTAACTCACTTTCATGATTTTCTAAGGTTTTATTAATAAATTGTTGAACCTGATAAACCTCTTTTTAATCAAAATAAAACTTAATATTTTCTTCTTTAAAATTGTTGTAAAGTGTGGTAGCTCACTTTCACACTTTCTAGTATTTTCATTAATAATTGGGATTTCCTATGCTTTAATTGGCCCTCTTTTGCATCCAAAAGCCTCATTTAATGCATCTTTTTGAGGATAATCTCAACACCAATCATTCACCAATCATAATTCAAGTGTTTCAGGTTTGAATGACTCAGATTTAGTGATTTGGGACTCATTTTCCACCTTGGCTGAATGGGTCCCACCTAGATCATTTAGTCTTGAACCTGGTTTCACACATTTCTAGCTGTTTTAAAAATTGGTCCCAAAAATTAGGCCTAGTGGGAATCATTCACCACCTTGGGTGAATGAGTCCCATGTGGTCCAAAATCAAAATTAATTCAAATTTGTGGTGGGATTTTATTCTCCTAGATCTGATGTTGGCTTGTAGTGTTGTAATTTCAAGAATTCTTGCATAATTGAGTATAAATACAAGTTTCTTTCATTCATTTTAGGAGAACAAGTGATCAAGTGATCCTTATAGAAATTTTTTGTTCACAAGAGCATTCAAGAGCATTAAAGGGAAGACTATCAAGATTTTTAGAGTGGCATTCAAGCATCAATCATCATGTCAAGGATTTCATGCATCATGTTTATTTTTGAGCTAAAAATTGTTATGTAGGGTTTTATGATTCAAGCAAGCATTTCATTCAAGATCTATCTAATTCAAGCATGATTCAAGTTCTGAATCCATTGGAGCCATTCCGTGCATTTTTTCAACCTCTTATTTCTTGGGTTTGGTGAGTTGCGACATCTCATTTTGTTCATTCATCATTCTCCATTCATATTTCATTCTATTTCAAGGTTTAATTACCAACAAGGGGTTTGACAAAGGCAAGCCCCTATTCACTAACCCAACAACATTTTTCCCTCTCCTTTTTCTATGATTTTCTAGTCTAGGAATCAGATTTCCTAAGGAGCTAGGTTTGAGAAAAGTTACAAATCATTCAAAGTTTTCATCAATCCTTAAGGAACATTGGAGAAGACCTGTAGGTTGCAAATCAGGGTTTTGGATCTAGAAACCAATCAAGAAGGACAAAGCAGACTAAGAAGAGTAGGATTAGATTTTGAAGCTATAGAAAAGGATAACTAGAGTGATTTGCGACTTTTGGCGAATGAGTCCTTGTTTCAGTAATTTTTTTGATTTTGATAGATTCAGATACATATTTGGTAGATTCTTATTATCACACATAAACCTAGTTTTTGAACTGATTTTCCCATCTTGGAAAATGAGTCTCACTTAGCAATAAAGGTAGAATTTATAGTGTTTTAGAGCCCCTTCTAGTCAATTCCAAATTCCCAAGTGCACACCTTCTATCTTACATCTTTTTTTTGATTTACTTGCATTTCTAGGCCATTTAAATAAAGTTTACATCTTATTAGGGTTTATTGTTGCATCTTGCATTTCATTATCTTTTCCAAGTCTAAACTTGGTGATGAACCCCCTATTAGTTTGAATTTAGCCCCTATGAAAACCCTATTACAAGATTTATTTCTCTTTTGCATTAAGATCTTCAGGGTTACCCTTGAATGTAGTAGGTGGAAAGTGGGTATGCTCTATGTCATAAGTCATATGATAGCATCCATCCCACATTTTTCATATACAACATTTTGGTGAACTTGCATTTAGAACATTTCATTTTCTAATTTGAAGTCCATCATCGTCCTAGATCTAGCTTGCATTGGCTTTGCATTAGGGTTTTCATTAGTTAATTAGAATTTGGGGTTTCTAAATTAGTGAAATTACATATAGGTTGCTTTTTTGCATCTGAAATCATTGAAAATCATATAAAATCTACATTTTCATTTAGAATTTGGTTCATACAAACTAAAAAGCATAAAAATAACTTAAAATTTACTAAAAATTGTGCAAAAAATTTGTCAATCGGACTCATTCATTACTTTGGGAAAATCAGTCCCAATGCACATTTGAAACTACATTTTATAGCATTAAAAACCTTGTTTCTACACTTTGGTTTGCTTCTATTAGTTATCTATTTCAATTGGTTGAGTTTCTGTTACATGCATTTCACTAAATCTAGCTTAAATTGGTCCATTTCATGCATTGCTTAATTCTAAACTTGCATTTACAACATTTTATTCTGTAATCAACAAATTACCTTGTTTGAAATCTAAACATTGCATTTAATTCTAGGTCTTTACATTGCATTTTAATTTTGCATAGATTATTGTTCAAAAATGTTAGTTTGAGTCTTTTCCAAGTTTGCAAGGAAAAATTTAGTCAATAAGCATGTTATTCATTCATTCAATACATTCCCTAGTTATGAGAGTCTCTTATTGAAAGAGAGTGAAAATGGTGATGCTTGCCTTATACCTACTCCCCCCTATCTCTCCTATTTGTGGGAATGATGTGATAGAAGAACATGAAAATATCAACAATCCTCATGATCACAGTTTCTCTTCTCTTAATACCTCTGCTACATGTGACGAAGGTATTTTGATATTAGAAGATGCACTCATTGAGAATCATGACATTGTTAAAAACTCCTCTTCTATAAACTCTCCTACATTGGAATATATTATAGCACAAGAGAATGAAATCATAGACACATTTCTAAACATCACCTTACCTAAATTCCATTCTCCCTTTGCTTGTGAGAATGATTTCGTGGAAGACAATGAGATTGTAAATGATCAAGAAATGTTGGTATTAGATGATAAAATATTTAAGGTCTATAACAACCCTCTTTATGATCCTTCCCCTATCTATCCTATTTTTTAAGACATTAAGGAATGAAGGAATGAAATCATAAATGATCATGAAAATCATACTTGTTCTTCTCCTAGCATCTCTCCTCGATGAAAGTCATGAGAATCTTAGTTCTCCCTCTTCACCTAGGGAAACCATTATTGAGAAAAAAATTCAACCATTGATCATTCCCCTACTTACAATGAAGTCATTTTGGAAGAACCAATTCTTGAATGTCAAGAAATTTTGGTTTTTAGTTCTCCTAAAAAATCTCCTCCTAGGGAGGATATCATGGTGCCAGAAAATCACAACAATAGTAGTATGGATTCCTTAGGCGATGATAAAAATGTGATTCTAGATTTCCCTTTATTAAAGATACATCAAACCAAGACCACTAAGGTTATGAATTTCCAAGTGTCCATTAGATCCCCCTCAATTAATGGACCTCCTACATATCCTGTGGGACATCCTAAGAATCCTCTAATTTTTTACCCACCATCACACAAACAAAAAACTCAAAAAAAACCCAAACTTATACTTTACCCACCTATAAATAATGTTTTGTAGCAACCAAGTTCTAATACCATTGCTCATACATATAACACTAGAAAAAATTTGCAACCAAGATCCCTCCCATCAATTGAACCTATCTTACCAGGTCCCCCTCATTTTCCTTCACAAAGTGCAAAGGAGTACAATATTTTTGAACAAATAAAGTATACTCCTACTAATATGATTCAAGGAATAAATGTTGACATTGTTTTCCACCAAAGTGAGCTCCCTCCTTTGGAAGTGCAAAACTAAAATGAAGCTTTCATAATAATATCTCGATATAAAAGGATAGGGATAAAGTGAAACCTTTTTGACAATGGCTCCACCCTTAATGTGTGTAGTGTGACCCTTTTGGATACGCTTGGCATGGATAAATAAAAAATTCAACCTGATTCTTTATCTATTAAGGGATTTGACAATGTAGGAAAACAACCACTTGGTGTAATCACTTTTCCTATTACAACTGGAAAGGCTACATTAGAAACACTAATCCATGTTATGCCTCATGATATTTCATATAATATTCTTTTAGGAACGCCATGGATTCATGCAATGAATGGGGTGCCTTCTACTCTACATTACAAAATTCAATATGTAGGCACAACAACAAAATATACACACTTGAAGCCGACCCTGACCCAAACAGTTGTTTGAACATTGAGAAAGGAAAAGAGAATCCCTTGAAATCATTGACCAACTACACAAGTAGAACCTGTACAACAAAAAGACAAAGAAAAACACATTGAAGAAGTCGCAAAGCTATTAGAAGATGATTGGGGTTCCTTATATTTCACACCAAAATTCATGGGACCATACAAGATCATAAACAAAGAATCTAAAATGGGAAAAGGAAAAGTAGTATTATCAACACAAATTTTGGAATAACCTTCGAAAGCATCCACCTCAACCATTTTAAATGAAGAAACGATTACAAAATAAACTTTGATGAACTTAATTATGAGCAACCATTGAATCCAAAAGATATGAAGAAACTATATGGAAGAGGTTATGAGCTTATGACACAACTTGGATATAGTGGAAAAGGATGTGGTGCTAGAGAACAAGGTATTTTTGTCCCTATAGAACCTCTCACACAAGAAAATACTAGTGGTCTTGGTTATTTCCCCTTGAAAGACACCAACAATCCTGCACTTAATATCAACACTATCACAAAAGATTCCTCTAAGCCAAATTTAACATTAGTGCATCTTGAATTGATAGACACTAGTGGTATTGATTGTTATCCTTTGAAAGAAATAGAGAAACCTTCATTGAATGTCATTGTCATCACGCACAACACTAATGATTTGAATTCGTTAGAGTTTACACCCTCCTATAAAGGAGAGAACATAATATCTCAATCCAAATATTCTTGTGTAAGTATGACATCTTGTACTAAGGAAGAGATATCTTTCTCACAAAATAAAGGAACATCTTCTACCATTGATCAAGAGGGTATCTTGTCAAGACTCCTGCAAGATCATTTGATATTCCTCAATCCAAGAACATGAAAGAAATTCTACTAAAAGAGTTAATTTTTTGCATATCACAGAGTTCATGGTCATTCTACTAATGAATGTAAGGATTTGGGTGAGAAAATTCGGCATCTTACCCTAGATCATGGTGCTCTTCCTTGTGTTGAAGCACCTAGTTCCTCTAACTGATACTTACCTTCATCCTATTTGGCTCACCCTTGTCCTGCACTAAGTGGGGACCTTGGGTTAGGTATCCTTGTCCTCGTATGTCACTTGTCGTTGTCTCTATTGGCTAGTTGACCACCTTTCATGTACATATAAGAGCAAGCTTGGGATGTGGATGACATGATTTAAGTTGGATTGCATGTGATGTACTAAGTTATACATTTTTAGGGGTAATACCTTTCCTTTTCATGACATAGCTTATTGGAAACATATGAATTGGCATAGGTCTTTCCAAATAAACTCTCATGTCTTCTTCTACTTTAAAGCATTTGCTTACAACAATGGTGTTAGCAACCACTTTAAAGTGGGCGAATACATCAAAACTCACGTTTCATTGTGTGATTTTCTTTCTTTTTGTAATGCATCCTTTTCTTGGTGGTGTCATTGGGTGTGATTTCCTCCAAGAGTAGGATATTTATGTGACTTGTCCTCTCTTGGAAACATTAAGCATGATGTTCCCTAAGAAAAGACCTTGAATGAACTAAGAAAAATTCCTTTGAACATACCTTACACTATTTCACATTTACAATTTTAGTTATATCAGCACTTTCCATAACACACTTTGCATGCTTGTGGAGCCATTTTTTTTGTTCATAAGTTCCAAGCATATAAAGTTTTTCTTGTCTCATGAAGCTCGAAGATCATTATTGTGTGGTGCCTTATCAAAGTTATTAGGAGGTATAACTTTGGTATGGTTGGATGAGAAACTGATCCAAGGCATAACTTCCCCTTAGCCACTCACATGTGTGTGTAAGTGCATATTATTTGTATGTGTCTCACCTTCTTGGATTACTCACCCAACGGACAACCAAGAGTTTTTTCGCCTCAAAGTGAGCGTGCATTTTTGGACAAACAACCTAGATTTGATCCACATCATGTTAGACAAATGGTTGAAGCTTGATCCACCTCTTTTTATTTTTGCTTGTTTTGTTTTTCTTTCTTTTAGGTATTGAAATTACATGTTTGCATATCTTGATGCTAAATATCATACACCTTGTGCATGTCTTTTTGTGCTTATGTCAGTTTGACATGGATCTTGGACCCTGGGGGCTTGACCACCTCCTCTACCTTTGTTATCCTAGACCATCTGCATCGTTACACTTGGAACCCTCTTGATGTGTGTTTGTCTACTTTATTGTGAATTTGAAACAAGTTCATCCTCACTAAAGTGGGGGCTAAATATCGTAATCGAAAAATTATCCCTTCTACTTTTCCCTTGCTTGTATGGGCCCTCCTTGTTAACTAAGATTAATGGTTCCTTGATTTAGTGTTGTAATGTGTTTAACACATTCACATTAGGTCTTGGCCCCTTGTGAATTAATGAACATAAATGGTACCTTTCTAAAGTTTTGTGAAGTGTTATAACTCACTTTCAAGGTTTTATTAATAAAATGAACCTAATAAACCTCTTTTTAATCAAAATAAACCTTAATCTTGCCTTATTTTAAAGTGTTTTAAAGTGTGGCAGCTCACTTTTGCACTTTCTAGGATTTTAATTATTAATTGGGCTTTCCTATGCTTTAATTGGCCCTATTTTTCATCCACAAGCCTCATTTAATGCATCATTTTAAGGATAATCCCAACACCAATCATTATCCAATCATAATTCAAGTGTTTTAGGTTTGAATGGCCCAGATTTAGTGATTTGGGACTCATTCACCACCTTGGATGAATGGGTCCCACCTAGATCTTTTGGTCTTGAACCTACTTTCACACATTTCTAGGCATTTTTAAAATTGGTCCCAAAAGTTAGGCCTAGTGGGACTCATTTTCCACCTTGGGAAAATGAGTCCCATGTGGTCCAAAATAAAAATTAATATGAATTTCTAGTGGCATTTAATTCTCCTAGATCTAATGTTGGCTTGTAGTGTTGTAATTTCAAGAATTCTTGCATATTTGAGTATAAATAAAGGTTTCTTTCATTAATTTTAAGGGAACAATCAATCAAGTGATCCTTATAGCAAGTTTTTGTTCACAAGAGAATTCAAAAGCATTCAAGGGTAGATTATCAAGCTTTTTAAAGCAACATTCAAGCATCAATCATCATGTCAAGGATTTGATGCATCATGTTTGTCTTTGAGCTAACAATTGTGATGTAGAGTTTTATGATTCAAAAGATCTATCTAATTCAAGAAAGAGACAAGGTCTACATCCATTGGGTCCATTGTATGCATGTTTACAACCTCTTATTGCTAGAGTTTGGTGAGTTGCAACATCTTATTTTTTTTATTCATCATTCTCCATTCATATTTCATTCTATTTCAAGTTTTAATTACCAACAAGGGGTTTGAACAAGGAAAACCCCTATTCACTAACCCAACAACATTTTCCCTCTCCTTTGAGTGTGATTTGTAGGTCTAGGTTGCATATTTCCTAAGGAGCAAGATTGGAGAAAAGTTGCAAATCATTCAAAGTTGTCAAAGTTGTCATCAAGCCATAGAGAACATCAGAGAAAACCTACAGGTTCCAAATCAAGGTTTTGTTTCTAGAAACCAATCAAGAAGGATAGAGTAGAATAAGAAGAGCAGGATCAGATTTTGAAGCTTCAAAAAAGCCTAACTAGACCGATTCACCACTTCTAGCGAATGAGTCCCAATTTCAGTCAAAATTATGATTTTTAAAGATTTAGATACCCATTTGGCAGATTCTTGTTCCCACACAAAAACCTAGTTCTTGGACTGATTCACCTAGCTTGGTGAATGAGTCCCACTCAACATTAAAGGAAGAATTTATAGTGTTTTGAATAGATCCCATTCTAGTCAATTGCAGATTCTCAGGTGCACACCTTCTATCTTGCATCTTTTTGTTTTTCTTTACTTGCATTTATAGATCATTTAAATCAAGTTTACATAATATTAGGGTTTAGTGTTGCATCTTTTATTTCATTATCTTTTACAACTCTAACATGGTGGTGAACCCCTTATTAGTTTACATTTAGCCCCTAGGAAAATCCTATTACAAGATTTTTTTCTCTTTTGCATTGAGATATTTAGGGTTACCCTTGAATGTAGTAGGTGGAAAGTGGGTATGCTCTATGTCCTAAGCCATATGATAACATCCATCAAAGATTTTTCATAAATAATAGGGAGAAATGGGGTCTCCCTGTCTCAAACTCCTTGAACCAAAGAGAGAAGAAGGAGAACCATTGACAAGGATAGAAAATTTATGCCTAGAAATCAACTGAGAGGCCAGCAACACCATATTTTCCCCATAGATAAAAGCCTTTCTTAAGCGAGAAACCCCAATCAACATGATCATAGGCTTTGAGAAGGTTTAGCTTCAAAACAAAATCAAACTTTTTATTAATAGATAAAAAATGGATATTCTCATGCACAGTAAGAACTAAATCAACAATCTTCCTTCTAGGTACGAAACCACCTTGCCAAATCAAAATGATTTGAGGAAGAAAATTTTGAAATCTAACCACCAACACTTTAGAAATGATCTTATAAACAGAGTTACACAAACATACAGGAAAAAACTCATCAAAGGAGAGATCCCCCATCTTCTTGGGAATAAGAAC
Source organism: Sequoia sempervirens (assembly GCA_007258455.2). NCBI lineage: Eukaryota > Viridiplantae > Streptophyta > Pinopsida > Cupressales > Cupressaceae > Sequoia > Sequoia sempervirens. Next base: position 777,777,240 of record VDFB02281492.1, read on the forward strand.
GATAAAAGACACATTTAGTTCCTTTAGGAGGTTACAACTACCAAAGAATTATTTATTTGCATCCACAACATCCTTAGCCACAATATCCTGAAAGGACTAGAAGAAAACATAGGGAAATCATTAGGGCCAGGCGCTTTGTTGCCTTCTATATCAATGGGTTACTTTCCTAAGGATAGATTATCAAATAATAAAGCATACAAACCCAAAGAAGCTATCAAGTACAATGAAAACTAAAACAAGAATGATTATACCTATCACTCATTGAAGCTTCCATGATTCACCTTCATAGCACCTTCTAACTTGCTGATTGTATTGCCCTCAAATCGAGTGTGTGAGCAATCCTTGACTATGTCAATGTCCTAAACAAGCTTTGAAGGATTTGAAATATAAATGTCTATGCTTATGAGAAAATGACTATAATGCCTAAGACTAGAATTGAATATGCCAAAATATCATGAATGTTGCAAAAAAAATGTAAGTATCAGCGTGAGTAGTCGAAAATGTGAGCAAAATTGTCATTTTATAGAAAATACAATTTTGGATGGAAGGACGAGATTGAAAGCTGACAAAGCCTAAAATCTGTGGATGAGATTGCGTGTGACAATCCCTAATTAGGGTTAGGGCAAGATTGTTAAATGAGTGGTCGAGATGTCATTTGAGAAGATTGAATCGGCAGTCGAGAATAAATGAGATAATTAGTCAAAAAGATAAAGATTTTTGAAAATCAAGAAGATAAAGACTGCTTGATTTGTGAGATTCAAAAAATCAATAAGATAAGAGTTGAACTAAAAAGAAGATTTGGAAAATAAAGAATTTGCTCAATTGCTTGATTTTGGAAGAAGGTTACCATTTTGAATTAAATTAATTCAAAATATGGATTTTGTGTGAGAATAAATAATTAATTTTCATATTATTTACTAAAATGAACTGACAGTCAAGAATGTGAGATCACTTTAAATAATTTCATTTATTTAAAATGAGGGAAATGTTAAATTTGGTAATTAAATAATTAAAGATAATTATTTAATTTAGAGAATATGATTAATAATTATATAAATTAATAAATTCATTTAATTATGAGAATTAGTGACATATTAAATAAATAAATGAAATTCATTTATTTAATAATTAGGAAGAATAAATGAACAAAGGTAACTAAATAAATTAATAAATTTATTTAATTGTAAGAAGATAATAGACCCTTAGTGACGTATTGAATAAATAAATGTAATTTATTTATTCAATAATCATGAAGAATAAAAGAGATATGAATTAATTAAGTAATTATAAATTATTTAATTAATAGTCGAATGTGGACCAAGGACATAATTAAATGTCATAATTATGCTAGGATGAAAGTAGTAAAATAGAGCTTGCAGACCTAGGTCATTTTTATGTGTCTACATTTTGCCCCTCTTTGTCATAATGTAGCATGTCACATTGTGACAAAGAAAATAAATCAAAGTCATGCCCCAACGAGGGTACAGAGTATCAATGCCCCCTCAGGAAATTTTTCAAATTTTGGGCTGGTGATAGAAAAATTTGGAAAGTGTCTCGACAAGTCAATTTAATGACCAGAAAAACAATGGGACAAACGGTTTCTTATTCTGACATGTTTAAAGCAGCCAAAGGGGTGGTCAAAGTTGGTCAAAAAGGCCTCTAGTAATAACCTAGTTGACAAATGTCATTTTGACTTTATAAATAGGTTGACAAAGGGGTAAAAGTCAATTCATTTTCACTATTCACCTTAGCCAATTTGAGAGCGGCGAGTGAAGAGGACTTCTATGAGGATGGTAATCCCAGTGACCGAGCATCGCGGTGAGATTGTGCGGACCTTCAGGAGACCAGAGGGCTAGGAACCAGTGGTATGCACCTCTAACCCACCTTGTCATTTCATCATTTTGCATGCCAAAATTAGGGTTTTAGGGCGAACAATGAATGCGTTGCGATGCATATGCCTATGCATAAGCCACATTTGACTTCATGTTCGATGCATTTGATGCATCATGATGCAATTGTAATGTTATTTAGGGAAGGCCAAGGATGTGTAATGCATTTGCTAAAAAGTGTGATGCATTGGCAATATCGTGCCACATTTGAGAGTTCTTACACTGCATATGTCATTTTGTGAAGCATTCGTCAGTTTGAGCGACGCATTCAAATGAAGTGACACATGTGCCATAAACCATGATGGAAATGCTCTGATGTGATGCAATTTAGCAAAAAAATGATGCAATCGATGAGCCACAATGCAAGTGAAGTATGGAACGATGCAACCATTTTTTTGCAATGCAAGTGCAGTCAACGCGATGCATTTGACTTTGACTTTGACTAATGCAAATTCTAATGCTTTTCAAAATTTTAATGCTTTTGAGTTATAATCATGATAATGACAATTGTCCAAAAGGTACTGGTGCATTGTTTGATCATGTGCAGAGACAGCTAGCACCTATCTATACGCGAGAGAGTAGGCCATCGACCTTCTGGTTTGGAGACCAACTAACTCTGTGAGAGCGATGACAGTTGATGTGGCTAGGTATATATTATGTTTCCTATATGCTTGTTATTCAGGAAAATAGAGGACTACTAACTACTTTGTGTGAGAGATGGCATTCAGAGACATGTTGGTTCCATTTGCTGATAGAAGAGGCTACCGTGACATTGGAGGACGTCTACCGTATCCTCCGTTTACCGATTCGAGGAGAGAGGATCGTCTATGACCCTCAGCATGGCTATTAGACCTTCACAACCCACTATCACGATCAGGGTGCAGGATTTGGCATTGAGAGATACAATATCCGCTGGGAGTTTATGGCAGAGCACTATGCCTGGTTTGATGCATTTTTGATGACATTGATCAATGAGATACTGATTCTTGACCATCACGGACATGGGTTTCCCATTGGTTGGGGTGATGTGCTAGTGGGGATGAGGCGAGACAAGAAAATTTATGCTTTGGGGCCTTGTTTGTTAGGTATTCTTTACCATCAGCTTCACGAGGTGGCCTAAAGGAAGGCACAAAGCATTGGGTGTGGTACTACACTTCTGATGATATGGGCCTAGGAGCATGTGGTCATATTCTGACCTCCTATCTAGAGACCACAGCTAGCTGAGGGGATGCCTTATGCTTATTACTATGTCGGTGCCTTACATCAGATGAGGAAGGGAGAGACAGGTTGGTGATGCCATCAAATTGACACCATGGTTTCATTCATCTGGAGGCCCTACAGAGACTGCTAGCAGTGGGATGATGAGGATGACCACCTTAGCTTTTGTAGATAGTACCATTACTTGATTGGTAGGACAGTGTAGAGTCATCTCATTATAGATATGTACCTACCACAATGTGTACTGAGACAGTTTCAGAAGAACCAAGGTGTATTGATAGGCACAGCCGAGTATGCCAGATCTTCTAGGCAGTCAGTGTGGGGGCCACCGATTTATATACCATTTTTTGAGTAGCAGATTGATGGGCTAGTAACCCAGAAGTGGGGATTGAAAGGTGGAGTTGCAAATCTAGGTACTACCACTAACTATGACTTATGGTGGCATGTGCATAGACCAATGCCACTGACAGATCCTAATGGGCCAGTGCCTGTTGATAGGAGATCAGTTATACCATGTGTGCCACGAGCCTGACAAGGGGGTAAAGATGGTGACAGAGGCAGGGGTAGAGGGAGGGATGGTAGCAGAGACAGAGTTCAGGGTGGAGGGCAAGATGGGGGAAGGGATGGAGGTCAGGGTGGAGATGATGGAGATGATGTGGATGACGGAGGAGATGACCAGAGATGGAGGAGAGATGGCCAGAGGCAAGGAAGGAGGGTGAGACAACGTGCAGCGAGAGGGGCATTATATGTCATCGCAGAGGTAGGTGAGGAGGAGAAGAGAGAGGAGGAGCAGGGGCCTAGGCAGGAGTAGGAGGATACATGTCATGAGCATGTGGCTGAGGTGGAGGTCAAAGAGGAGGAGAGATAGGAGCATGAGGAGGAGAGGCAGGAGGATCAGGGGATTGGAGAGGAGGCAGTTCGACAAGAGGCTGAGATGGAGGTTGATATGCCCCAGGTTGAGGGAGTCAGTATAGAGGAGATTACAGAGGAGGAGGATGATGGCGGAGATGATGATGATGATATGGATAAGGCTGAGAGGGTCCTGAGATGGAGGATGGAGGGAGATGAAGAGATACCATCTAGATCCGTGCTGCCCCATGATGCCATGACAAACAAGAGGGTGGCAGACCTACATAGGAGATTGGATGACAATGCCACATAGGTTAGAGCACTGCAGTCAAAGCTAGAGGTGGCTCGGGTAGAGCGGGATCAAGCAGTGATCCACCAGCAGGAGGCAGCGTAGTGGTGTACAAAGTTTGCACAACTATGTATAGGACCATTAATAGATTTGGAACGAGAGTTTGGCAAGATCAATGTATGGCTTGGGTGATACAAGCAGTTATATGAGTAGGTCATACCAACTGAGATGAGAGATCCTACCCTGACTAGGACACAGACAAGGACAACTAGCAATAGCAGGTCAGGGAGTGGTAGTGGCAGTGATAGTCAGAGCAGTGCAAGGGGCTCGACCTCTTCAGGGCATACTTCGAGTCACATGTCTCATCATAGACACTCTTCCAATCATAAGTCAGGGCATTCACATGATTCATCAGGTTCAGGCCATAGATCAGTACCTAGTCCACCTCTAGTGATAGATCCTTTAGCTTCACAGAGTCAGGCAGTAGTGTCATCACAGATGCATGTTACCGTGGAGATGATGCCATCAGTGTCAGTTCCATTGGTTTCACAAACACAGGTTGCTACAGGTCTACCCATTACCTTAGTGTCGGGCATAGGTCCTCAGTCACCACACTCTTCACCACGAGGGGATGAGGAGAGCATTTCATAGGGCCATGCTTACTATGTTTGGCTTCATGTTTCAGTCTTTATGTTTTGCCACTTTATGTATTGACTATCAAGTTTGCGTGCTCTTTTTTTGGGATATCTTATGACTCTATCCTATGAAATTATATATTTTGAGATGATTCTATATGATGTAGTTTTGATGCAGCCTACATGTGTGTTATGTGATTTTATTTGATTTATGCACTATGATGTATGTAATGTGGTGCCTATGTGGATTTATCCATTTATGATGGATGATGGTATTATTTATATGTCTTGCCATGTATGTCCTATGATGGATACTTATGATGCAATGCCTTGATAATGTAATGTTTATTTATATGTTGTGTTGATGTTGTGCCATGGATGATGATGATATGCATAATGTATTTATTTGAATGGATGCCATGTTTTATGATTATGCTATTGTGTAACTATGTATAATGCAATATGTAGATGATTTAATGCTATGGATGATACATGATGCATCTAATGCAATGTCTATATGATTATGTATACACTAATTTTTTGTATGTCACAGGATATCATCATGAGATCGGTGAGAGAAGATGAAAAGACAGAAGGAGATGCATGTTAGTTCCTAGACCAAATCCTTCAAAAATTTACGATAGGACTTTTAATATTTATTGCTCTTAATCATCATTGTGCAGATTATTGTAATGGCTAACAAACACCATGGTATGAAATAGATCAAGGTGTACAAGGTTGTACCATCACATAAGATAGGAAGTCATAGATAAGGATGATAATGACTCATACTAAGAGTGTAATTTCCCCAGTATTTTTGTCATAACCAACCATAAGTAGAAAAATCAAAAGGGACAAGTCATGTAATGTCGTTGCTTCTCTAAATCCCGTTTCGAGGACATCCTTGAGAAACTAGCAACATGATTTTCCAAAATAAAAAATAGAGCCATTATCATGATACGCCATTGTTTTTCTAAATCCTGTAGTCAAGACATCGCTAAGAAACTAGTAACATGTGTGTCAAAAGTTACGACAAATGTCATGATACATAGCTACTTCTCTAAATCTTGTTGTGGGGATCTCACTGAAAAACTAGTAACATGATGAAAATCCAAAAGACAAGTGCCAAGTGTTTTCCAAGTGTGTCTGGATACCCCATGTTTTGATGTCAAGATGTCAGGTTTGATGATGTTGAGATGCTAGGGTGTTGAGCTTCTGATGATGCCAAGATGACGAATGCCAAAGATTGCCAAATTCAGGAAGGACACATCTTGAATAATGTTGATGTCGAGAGGGTTGATCCCTAAATGTCAAAAGGGATCCTTCAAAATTCCTGTGACAAGAATGGTGACGATGCCTAGGAAGGACACATCCTAGGGCACAAATGACAGAGATTGTTCTTTAGAAGGACACATATGAAAGATACTAATGTCAAGAGGAGTGATCCTTAAATGTCAAGAGGATCCCTAAAAAAAAAAAAATGTCAGATGAGAATGATGATGCCTAGGAAGGACACATCCTAAGGCATAAATGATAGAGGCTATTCCTCAAAAGGACACATCTGAAAGATAACCAAGAGTTTGACAGTTTGACAGGTTATGATTATTTGACTTGTTTTGACTAAGTTTGACTTGTGTTGACCACACATCGATATTGTCATGCTAGTGTGATTGTCGTGTTTATTAAATGGTTGTCGTAATTTGGTTGCAGTAATTGGCTTGTTCGGAGATGACTTGTTTGACTTTAAGACTTAGTGACGTGTGTGCCGATGTAGTGCCATGAACCCTAATGGACTGACCTAGTGTGGCCTCAGGGGATCATCGAAAAATGGCCTTTCCTACGTCATACACTCAGAGACCTCGTAGTTCAACACGACCAATGACTTTGTCTTGATGACCAAAGATTGCGTCATGATTTTATTTTGATAAACCTAAAAGGACTAACCTAATGTCTTGGGGACTTGAAAATGAGTCTTGCCTACATAGCAAATGCTCAAAGACAATGTAGTTCAGACAAATGACAAAGACCAACTGATTTGGCGGAATTGACAAGAAATTACCCTGGTTTTTCTGTTTTCAAGATAGTTTGACATTTGCTGCAGTTTCCTCATGACGTTTTTTGATTTTTATGTCTTTCTTCAAGACATTTTATAATGTTTTTGGTCTTTCTTCAAGACATTTTGTGATTTTTTTGTCATTCTTTAGGAATTTTTGCAAATTTTTTGCCTTTCTTCAAGACTTTTTTGCAATGTTTTTGTCTCTTTTCAGGACTTTTACAATTGTTGAGACCATGTGTGATATCCACTATAGTCACATTATAAAAAAAATTCACCTAGTTAGGTCCAAGACTTAGCCAATTTTAAAGGACGTGAAAGGGATATGCATGGGGTGTCAGATGGACAATATTCAAGACTTGATGTCAACCATTTGTCAACCATGAAAGGATGGGTATGATGTCATGGTAGATGTCATGGCGGTGACGAAAAATGTATTTCATCCTAGGCCAAGATAGATAAAGTAACAATAGATAGCAGAGCAATGATTGATTACACATGGCACCTATTTGCCAAGTTTTCACCATGGTACTTATCCAAAGCGCCTATTTTTTAGGTTTTCACTATTGGATGAATTATTTCTCTTTACTATTTTTGTCATTTTTTTGGTGCCGCCAAAATGCTTGTTTGCCAGGTTTTCATCAAGGCAACAATTTTTTTTACCATTTTTCAATTTTTTTGTATTTTTAAGGTTTTCAGCTCGACCTGTTGATGTTATGCATAGAAAAATCAAAGATGTAGACTATTGATAGGCTCTGTCAGTTGTTCTCTATTTGGAGTCACCAGCTGATAAGCTCCAGAACCAAAGGAGGATATGATGACATAGGGACCTAGCCAATTTGGTTTAAATTTTCTAGGTTTTTTTCTATCTGCCTGATTCTTAGGGTTCTGCATGAGGACTAGGTCACCAGTGTCAAAATTCTTGACCATGAATCTCTTGTTGTAATTGTGACAGAGATGGTTCTAATATGCCTGCAGATGGTTCAGGGAATTATGCCTTCTTTCCTCTAACATCTCTAGCTCGTGTAGGTGCGACTGTCTATACTCCTCATCATCAGTCAGACCCTTCAGGGAGACTTGTAAGGAAGGAATTTCAACCTTAGTGGGCAAGATGGCCTTAGCTCCAAAGACCAAGGTGAAAGGAGTGGCTCCCATAGGCGTATGAATGCTAGTGTGGTAAGCCCAAAGAGTAAGGTTGAGTTGAATATGCCAGTCATGGCCAACACCATTGACAGTCTTTTTAAGAATTTTAATAATGGTTTTATTTGACACCTCAACTTGATTGTTTCCTTGTGGGTAATATGGAGAGGAAAAAATGATGTTGGATGTGAAATCACCCACATAACTCATGAACGTTTGTTGTTAGTGATGATGGATTGTGGAAGGCCATACTGACAAATGATATAGTTAAGAATCAATTTGGATATTTGTTTGTCAGTTATGTACGTCAAAGGGATGGCTTCGATCCACTTTGTAAAGTACTTAGTGGCGGTTATGATGAATTTGTGGCCATTGGATGAGGTAGGATGGATCTTTCCCATGAGGTCTAGTCCCCATTGTGCGAAGGGCCATAGAGACATGATCAGCCGAAGTTCTTGCACTGGAGCGTGAATCAAATCATTGTGAATTTGGCATTAGTAACAAGTCTTGACATATTCTAATGCATCTATCTCAATGGTTAGCCAATAGTACCCAAGTCTCGTAATCTTCTTGGCCAGAGTAGGACCACTCAAATGAGACCCGCATATATCCTTATGTACTTTGTGTAAGGTTGTGTGTGCTTTGTTGGTGTCAAGACATTTAAGGAGGGTGTTGTCAAAGCTATGGCGATAAACAGTGTCGCTAACGATGGCATATTTTGTGGATTTTTGGATAAAATACTTCCTCTGGTTATTAGATAGATTAGGGGGGAGGGTTTGAGACTTAAGGTAGTCATGGATGTCTTGGTACTAGAGAGAATTAGGACCAACAAGCTTGCAGACCATCTCTGATTCTAGAACATCATAGGCAGGGACCAACAGTTGTTCTATCAGGAATTCCAGCTGAGGCATATTGCTTGGAATGTCGAGGAGAGAGCCTATTGTAGCCATGGAATCTACCACATTCTCAAAACTTTCTCAAAATTCACCATGTGAAAGTATGTCTAGAAGTTTTCAACCATTCATTTGTAGGGCATTAGCTTCTCATCTTTCGTGTCATAGTCATCATTAACTTGGTTGATTACTAAATAAGAATCCCTATAGACATGCAATGCTCTAATTTTCCATTTTATTACCATTCTAAGTCTCGTAACCAGTGCCTCATATTCTTCCATGTTATTTGTGCATGGGAAAGTTATGCGGAAAGACTTGGGAATGGAATCTCCTTGAGGGGTGATAAACAATATCCCTGCCCCCGAGCCATGATTAGTTTGCGATCCGTCAAAGTATATCCTCCAGGGTGACTTTGGTTTTGTATGGAATATTGACTCATTTGGGAAATATGCCACTAAGGGCTGAACACTTTGTATAGATGCATCTATCAATTGGTCTACAATATATTGTCCTTTGATCGCTTTTCTTTCAACATACTGAATGTCATATTCGCGTAGAATCATGACCCATTTTGCCAGATGTCTTGTCAATGCTACATGACTCAATAGATATTTGTGGGGGTCAATCTTTGCTACCAACTATGTTTGATGGCTCAACATATAATGTCTTAGCTTCTGAGCTGCAAAGACAACTGATAGAAAAGCGTGTTCTCTTGATGTGAAATTCAATTCATACCCAATCAATGTCCAACTGATATAATATATGACACTTTCTTTATCTTCTTGGTCATTTTGTGCTAGTAATTCCCCTAGTGCTGAAGCAATGGTAGAGATGTATAAGATCAAAGGTTTTCCGTGAATGGGCGGCATGAGGACTGGCGGTGACAGTAAGTAATCTTTTATTTGTTCAAAAGCTTATTGGCATTTATCTGTCCACACAAAGGGGATGCCTTTGCACAGAAGATATTGGAATGGTTGACACTTGTCAACCAATTGTGCTATAAAGCATCAGATAGATTATACCCTACCCTATAGTGTCTTGAGTTCGCTTATTCCTTTGGGAGGAGGCATGTCCATGATGGCTTTGAATTTTTCTAGATCAACTTCAATACCTCTTCGAGAAACTATGTATCCCAAAAGTTTACCCGATGTTACGACAAAGACACATTTCTTAGGATTCAGTCAAACTTTGTATTCTTCTAGTCTCTTGAAAATTATGTCTAATACCTTCAGATGATCTTTTCTTCTTACTGATTTAGCCAAAAGGTCATCTACATAATCTTCCATTATTTTATGCATCATGTCATGAAAGATTGTGGTCATAGCCCTCTCATATGTGGCGCCTGCATTTTTAAGATCAAATGGCATGGCATTCCAATAGTATGTACCCCAAAGGCAAGTGAATTTCATTTTATGCTAGTCTTTGGGGACAATACGAATCTGATTATAGCTTGAGAAACTATCCATGAGGGACATCAACTCATATCCTAGTGTGAGGTCAACTATGATATCAATATCTAGCAAAGGAAAGTCATCTTTTGGGCATGCCTTGTTTAAGTCTCTGAAATTTGTGCAAAGTCAGATCATTCCATTTGGCTTCACTACTGGCACAAGGTTAGATATCCATTCAACATAATCAATAGACCGTATGAACCCAGTGTCTAGAAGTTTCTTCAACTCATCCTTGACCAATAGAGCAACCTGAGGATGCATTTTTTGTAACTTCTGTTTAACTAGTTTGGCATTTGGTAATAGTGGTAGATGGTGCAAAACCAGTTCTAGGTCTAGTCCCGGCATGTCAGGATAGGACCATGCGAAGTTGACTTTACGTTCTACAAAGAATTTGTGAAATTCTAGTCTCTCTTCTTCAGTCAAGGATGCAGCAAAGAGGACCATTTTGGGATCTTCTACTGTTGATATGTTGTCTTTGATGGTGTTCTCTATAAGCATAGCTGATTTCTCTTGTGTTACAGGAAGAAAGTCCAGTCCTCCATCTTTGGGCACCTCGAAGAAGTTTTCACCTACAGATACGTCCTTTATTTTTACTTTTTTTCATCAAAAGGTGCCTTTCGGTTTTCACCTAAAGATGTTTCATTTTTTGCTTTATTCTTATTTTTCATTTTGTGACTGGAGGACGGAATAGTCTCGCCAAAGAACGCTGCACAATCTAGGTCAATGGAAAATCCTTCCTTGTGATCACCACTGGGTATTCCCTCACATAATCCCATAAATTCTATGATAGCCTCATCATTCTGAAAGGTGTCCAGGACTGGCAGGCCTTGTTGGTCCCAATCGATTAATTGTGGATACACTAGGGAAATGCCATTGTCAGTGTTGGTGAATTGAGGGGAGGATGCAGAAAGCATGTAGACGGATTCAAATATATTGTAGATGAAATTATCATCATCCAATTCCATATCAGACTCTATCCAATATTCCTCTTCACTTGTTTCATATTCATTGTCAAAGTAAGGGGTGAAGGACTCAGATTCATGGTTGGCAGTCTTATCTGGCAATTTAGATACATTCAACTGATGGTGACTAGATTCAGGTGGTGGGTCTTGTATGTCATGGGGAAGGGAAATGGTGTTGTGACTATTTGGTGCCAAATCGATTTTAAATGTTTTCCAAAAAATTTGTTTAGAGGTAAGCTCCCCCGTTTCAACAAACAAATCATCGAGGTAACAATCACTTAAGGATCTTTGGGAGCCAAATTCCCACTCTTGGGAGTCAATTTTGGTAAATGTTTCCTTAGCAGTCTCGACACTTTCTAAAGCATGCACACACTCACTCGAAAGTCCACTGGTACGTCGGTCGTCATTGTCAGGAAATCCATACCCTAATCCAAGAAACTTTGGTATTTTGAAAGATTTTATGGGCTCTCTTCATCTAGTTTTATTTCTGCCTAGGCCACTAGTTCCATTGTAGCCCTTAGCCTTCATCATGTCATATCCCTTGCCATATTTCTTAATTGGTAATGGAGGTAGATCAGCCATTTCTTTGTAGAGCCATCCTATAATATCGACAAGGTCCTCGTTACTCATGTCTTCCCATTTTCTGAAAACTGTTTTTGGTGGAACTTTGAGAATTTCGTTGGGTTCCATTCTAAAACATGGTCGACCATAGACCCTCAAAGACTTGGGTATTGTTGTGATGCTATATGTCGTATGTAGTTTGAATTCTCCACAACCTAGGTCCTAGACCTTAACATTGGGTTCATCCTTAGGAAGTGTGGAAGATGGTGGTGTGGTGGAAGATGTGGACGGAGTGGTCGTGGAAGATGATGTGAGTGTGGATGGGTCAATGTATTTTGGAAGAAGAGGAGCTAGGAGCTTCTTGGTTGATGGGAACTCAATTTTCAGAAATACCCCTTAGGTTGGTACAATATTGAAAAGGGTCGAGGTCTCTATATATAGTGATTTTTGTGCCATCAAATGGGAATTTTAAGCATTGGTGATATGCCGAGGGAAAGACTTTTAGGGAATGAATCCATGGGCAGCTAAGCAGGATGTTGTAAGGTAATTCTAGATCCAGGATTTGGCAAGTTGTATCCACAATGACTAGTCCCACTCTGATAGGAAGATAAATAACACCTCATGAAGAACATTCTTCATCATCATATGATTTTATGACTATACTCTTTGTAGGGTCCACACATGCATTAGAAAATCCTAGAGCCTTAACCAGTTTCAAGGAGCATATGTTCAATCCTGCTCCACCATCTACTAAAACTCTTCTAACCTTGTGCTTATGGATGAATTTTTTGATATGTAATGCATCATTATGGTTGGTCTTGGGTGATGAGTAATCTTGATTAGAAAAAGTGACACGATGAGGTGTAGTGAGGTATCCCACCATGGTCTAAAATTGGTTGACATGAATATCCTTAGGGATGGAGGACTCTTGCAGGGTTTTATCTAGTATAGCCTTATGTGTGGGAGAAATGAGAAGTATCTCAAGTATGGAAATATGTCCAAGAGTTTTCCCAAGTAGGTTGATTAGGTTAAACTGACTCTTAGGTTGCCACTACTTTTTGGTCGAGGCGGGTTGTGACTACTTAGGGGATGGACCAGATATGGTGATCTTAGGTTTCCTAGCAAGAGGAAGACCAGCTATGGTGATCTTGCTACTTCGAGTAGTGGCATTGCATTGGGGTGCTCATTTGACTGTGATGGTGTTGATGTATTCATCATTAGTTTGGACATTATTTATAGTAGGTCCACCGAAATAGTCATACTTAGCATAGGCGTAATTGGATTGATTTTTGTTTGTCTTAGGACCTGATGTGGAAACATTATTAGAACCATGGTCTTACAATGGGCTCTTAAGAATGGTATGGTTGGCATTTTATGGAAATTGTAGCCCACCTAATTCAATTATTCGACTCCTGGTAAGGTCCTGCAAAATATTTTTGATTTGTCGATAGGACGATGTCTTATGTCCTTTAGCCCAGTGGTAAGCACAAAAGGGATTATCATCCCACCATGATGGTTTAAATTGCCCTGGGTCATATGGTTTTGGTTCTTCAAGTGTAATGAGACCGTTCTGAAGGAATTTCTTAAGGACTTCCTCCATGGGCTCACCCAAGGGAGTGTATGTGTGACCTCTGGGGAATTGTCTCATCTAACGGTATTGTCCTTGATTTTGTCTATTTTGACCATTTTGGTTGTTTGGGGTGGCATTGGTGGGGGGTGTTAGTATCGTCGTTGGCTTGTTTTGTGGTTGAACCCCTTTGAGAGATAGTACAAGACCCATAGTGTTTACAGCCTTGGCATCAACAACACTGTCATTGGTAACATGCTTATTTTGACCTAGTACTTATTTTTGTTAGTGGGAGGATTTGTGTTTGTGTTTTTCGGACTGTACTTTAGCTCTCCCTTTGCAATAAGGGCTTTCTCTATCTGGACACCTTTTTCAACTAGGTCCGTGAAGGTTGTACAACAATGTACTTGTAATGCATATTTTAAGGGTCCTACAAGTGTTTGAATGAACATGTCCACCTTTTCCTTTTCAGGTATGTCAATGTGACAATGACTAGCTAGACTTCTCCATTTTTGGAAGAATGGGATGAACATTTCACCAGCGTCCTCTTGCGTGAGATTACATAAGCTAGTAATAGAGGTTTCCATTTCAATGTTGTACGAGTAATTTTTTATGAATTTGCGTTTAAGTTCATCCCATGTTTGGATATTTTTTTGAGTGGAGAAACATTCAAGGCTAGGACCTGCAAGACTTTTAGAAAAGAGTCTCATCAAGTATGTTGGTTCATATGTGACATCGATACAGTTGGTTGCAAATTCTCAGACATGTTTGATAGGGCTTGTCTTTCCTCTGCATTTGGTAAAATTAGGTGACACATATCCTGGAGGAAATGGTGGCATGTATAAGTTCATGTCAAAGGGATATATAGATAAATCATGACACTTCTAATTTTTGGCCAGATATTTGTATGTTTTCTATGGTCTTCTCTAGACCCATCAACTTTGCTTGTAAGGGATTGATTATAGGGTCATTTGTGGTCCCATACATTGGATTGATTGGTACGCCATAGGTCCCCATTTGTTGTGAGTGGATGTTGGTGTGTTGTTGAGGTACATGTTGTTGTGGCATGTTTGATGTGTTCTGATTTGGCTGTTGTTGGTATTGAAAGTTTGGATTCGGGACATGTTGGTGGGTATGAATATGGGATGAGTATGTTGGGATGTGTCCCCTAGCCATTTGGGTTGATATTTGGGGAATATGGTGACCATGAATATTTTGATGTGTGAATGATGCCATAGGTTGTTTGTTTTGACTTCCTTGTCCAAATTGTTGGGTTTGTACAAAGGGAATGGTTGTTTTTTGTCCTTGGGAGGTGATGGCATTAAGTTGTGTTGACGCGTTAACATTTTGTTGCTGTCCTTGAATAAAGATATGTCATTTACCTCCACCCAAAGGATTATGTGAGATACCAATGAGAGGATATGATGAAGATGTACTCATGGTACTAGATGTAGTTGTTAACGGAGGATTTGCATGACTTGATGATTCCCCCATGGTATTTACCATAGTGGTAAAGAGAGGATTGGAATAACTTTCCCACACTGCCGAGGACCCAAAGATGGCTCTAGCCAATTGTGATGGTATTGTGGATATTGTGGGCACTGTGATGGATTGTGATCCTAAAATGGATGTAGTGTTTATTGAATTGGAGTTGTTTGGAATGTTGGAGGTAGCACTCATAGTCATTGTGACATTTTGCGAGGTAGCATCAAAAAAAGTATTGCTTGTGGTGTTTGGAGGTTGACCACTATTGGACATGTTATGTGTATTGTTGACGTTATTGGAAGGAGATGTTGATCTCAAGGTATCAATGTTGAACCCCCGAGGTAATTTAGCTCCTTGACTTAAAAGTATGGCCAAATATTTGTCTCTGTCATATAAGACCATTTGTTCTATAAAGTAGGCTGCCTCTAGATCTTGTGCTACTACCTCTAGGTTTTCCTCAAGTATTTTTCCATATTCATCCTTATGTAAGAATGGTTCAAAGGGGTTGTTTGATGAGGATGGTATGGTTGTGAGAGGTTGAGTATTCGTGTTGCTAAATGGGTCATCAAAAGTCCAATTTGGGTCATAAGTGTGATTGGTGACATTGGAATTAGAATCTTGTCAAAATTTTTCCATTTGTTTTTTCTTTCTTTGGAGTCTAGTTTCCACCATAAGAGGGAATTGCTCAAATGAAGGTAATGAAAATGATGACTAAATGTATGGATGATACTAGCCTATGTCTTTTTTTTTGTATTTTTGTGATAAAAGGATGACAATACAAGGTGATGACTAAGGAAATGATTGATGCAGAATTAGAAGGTTGTCAAAGCCAAAGTGTCGAATGAGTACTAAGATGGTAATGTTGACAAAGGACTCAGTCAATTAATGCAAATTATAGGTTCAAAATGAGGACTATAGGTGGACAATGCAAAGTCTAAGTGTAAAATGATGACTAAGTTTGGACAATGTTTGGAGAAAGGTCTGTCTAACC
This sequence comes from Sequoia sempervirens, assembly GCA_007258455.2. Classification (NCBI taxonomy): domain Eukaryota; kingdom Viridiplantae; phylum Streptophyta; class Pinopsida; order Cupressales; family Cupressaceae; genus Sequoia; species Sequoia sempervirens. Next base: position 777,793,223 of record VDFB02281492.1, read on the forward strand.
ACTCTAAGATTGACTTATGTCTCAATTTAGGTTATCAAAAGGACTTGCTAAAGGGACTAAATGACAAGGTCAAAATGGCGAGTGAGCCTGCCTAACTAGACTATTGAGTTGGAGGTTCTCACAAAAATGACAATGACCGAAAAGAGGAATAATGACTGTCCCAAGATACCCTAATTTTGAAAACAATAGTTTTTGAAAAGTGTGGAGATTTGGCCTAATCCAAAGTTTTCCAAGATGAAACCTAAGAAAAAAAATGACGATTATGACATCTAAGGAATGCAACTAAAATATGGAAATTTTAAACCTATGGTTAAAGTGCAAGCTAATGAATGCAAATGATGCACGTTTTGAGCAATTTTGATTCTAGTTTCTAACAGAGACCTTTGAAAAAGATGTTTGACTATATGCTTAGATGCCCAGACTTGAATTTTGGTTTGAAATAGTGGTTGGTTTGTTGACAGGAAAATGCATCGTTATAGGCAGCAAATGTGTTGCAGTGATCAAATGCAACGTTGGAAATGGAAAATGTGGTTCAGTTTTGCAAATGTGGCTTTACAGAAGTCAAATGCAGTTTAGTATTTTAGATGTGGCTTTACAAAATGTTGTATTTGGAACAAAAAATGCGATTTATCATAGCAGATGCATTGCAAAGTCTAGAAAATGTAGTGTGACAGAGTGATTGCGGTTTAACAGATGCATCTCAGGATGTAAAAAAAGTTAATTTTTTTGATGTTTTGGTTAAAAATTTGAATTGTTGAAAGTTTGACTATTTTTTTGTTTGTTTTGTTTAAGTAACCAACAAACACTTAGCAAGCATGATATTTCAAAAAGTAAACAAGCACACAAGAGAACAAGTACGATCCTAGGTTAGGCTAGGACAGTATTCGCTAGACTCCACATGGGTTTCCCCAGCCACATATCAGTAGCATGTGAATCCAGAAGCTTGGTTGCACAGGCTCCCCCTTACCGTGCACTCTCTTCTCAGGCCAACCAAGCTTCCAACCCCTATGAAACTCCCATGGCAGATTGATCACCTCTACTAAAGACTACAAAGACGTGGAAGGCTTCACACCGACTGGTATTGTACTAGCAAATAGAAGTTTTTTGGCTTACTACACAAGAGTTTTTAATTCAGGACCCTTGTTCGAGTGGCCATACATGGGGAAAGAGATTAATCACCGATTAGGTGGCACTCCAACCTGAAGAGGTTAAGCTCAGTAGGGTCTATGGGAGTAATACTCTGTCTATATGACACATTCACACTCGTAATCTTAGGTTTTCCCTTAAGATTCACATTTATATATCGATCGGGGGTAGCTTGGCTTTAGCTCCATTGCCAGTTTGAGTCACATTGGGGTGATGAAATCCCCAAGTAGGCCCAATTTCTAGAGGAAATAATCATTTCTCTTACACCCAGGATCGCATGATTGCGCAAGGGGAGATGATACTTCGGTTATTGCATTAGGGTTACACAAGGACAAAGTGGGTTTGGTTTTCTGATCACCTAGTTTGCACAAGGTGAGAGCATATTCACCTACCACTTTCAAACATAATCAAACAAAGTATAAGACATGTTTATTTTAAGTGCACCAAAATTAAATGTGTTGTAATCTAAAAAGAAACAAACACAATGTTTAGCAATGAGTCTTGGACACTCGAACCTACAAAAGCACAAGTTAGTAGTTTTATCAACTAGTCTTGGACCCACGAAACATAACCGCCACACACTACAAACCAAGATTAGTAACACAAAAAACCTATGCTAGAAAAGAAAACCGGAATGTCAAATAGAAAAGAACAGAAAACAGAAAACCTAGAATGTAAAACAGAAAAGAGCAGAAAATAGAAAAACCAAAATGCAAAAGGAAAAAAAAATGTTACTAGGAAAATGTGTCATAGCAGAATGAATGCATCTTGTTCTGACAGGCAGATGCGGCTCATTTATTTCAAATGTAGCATTGCGTACTACGATTGCAACACCTCAGAGTGATTACGTCATTTTACCCTTTGAATGCGTCGCAATGCATCAGATGTGGTGCGATAAAAATCAATTGCGGATTTCTATACCTGTACCTACAAAAATGATAGAAAACCAAAAAACCATACAAAACAAAAAAATAAAGTAGTCAGGTTCACCAATGTATCAATGGGTTAATTTCCTAACATTAGATTATCAAATAATAAAGCATACAAACCCAAAAAAGCTATCAAGTACAATGAAAAATAAAACAAGAATGATTATACCTATCACTCGTTGAAGCTTCCATGATTCACCTTCATAGCACCTTCTAACTTGTTGATTGTATTGCCCTCAGATCGACTGTGTGAGCAATCTTTGACTATGCCAATGTCCTAAACAAGCTTTGAAGGATTTGAAATATAAATGTCTATGCTTATGAGAAAATGACTATAATGCCTAAGACTAGAATTGAATATGCCAAAATATCATGAATGTTGCAAAGAAAAATGTAAGTATGAGTGTGAGTAGTCGAAAATGTGAGCAAAATTGTCATTTTATAGAAAATACAATTTTGGACTGAAGGACAAGATTGAAAGCTGACAAAGCCTAAAATCTATGGATGAGATTGCGTGTGACAATCCCTAATTAGGGTTAGGGCAAGATTGTTAAATGAGTGGTCGAGATGTCATCTGAGAAGATCGAATTAGCAGTCGAGAATCAATGAGATAATTAGTCAAAAAGATAAAGATTTTTGAAAATCAAGAAGATAAAGACTGCTTGATTTGTGAGATTCGAAAAATCAATAAGATAAGAGTTGAACTAAAAAGAAAATTTGGAAAATCAAGAATTTGCTCAATTGCTTGATTTTTGGAAGAAGATTGCCATTTTGAATTAAATTAATTCAAAATATGGATTTTGTGTGATAATAAATAATGGATTTTCAGATTATTTACTATTAAAATGAACTGACAGTCAAGAATGTGAGATCATTTTAAATAATTTCATTTATTTAAAATGAGGGAAATGTTAAATTTGGCAATTAAATAATTAAAGATAATTATTTAATTTAGAGAATATGAATAATAATTAAATAAATCAATAATTTCATTTAATTATGAGAATTAGTGACATATTAAATAAATAAATGAAATTCATTTATTTAATAATCAGGAAGAATAAATGAACAAAGGTAATTAAATAAATTAATAAATTTATTTAATTGTAGGAAGATAATAGACCCTTAGTGATGTATTGAATAAATAAATGTAATTTATTTATTTAATAATCATGAAGAATAAAAGAGATATGAATTAATTAAATAATTATAAATTATTTAATTAATAGTCAAATGTGGACCAAGGACATAATTAAATGTCATAATTATGGTAGGATGAAAGTGGTAAAATGGAGCTTTGTTGCCTTCAAACAAAGAACTACACACCTAATCTCATCATCCATGGGAATACACACTAACTATTGATTGAGATCATTGGAGATGATATTGGGAATATCTTGGAGAAGATCATCTTGACAAGAAAAATCAAGACCATCATCAATAGACAAGAGCTTAGAGAAAAAAGAAGAAGTCGCCTAGAAAAGGTCCTCATCTTTTCCAACATTTGATTGTTAAACCTAATAGAATTAATCCAGTTAGAGGCCCCATGTTTCAAAGTGGAAAGATTAAAAAACCTAGTATTCCTATCCCCACTCTTTAACCACATAATTCTAGATCTTTTCTTCCAAAATTCCTCCTCTTTGGCCACAATGTTGTGCGATCTTGATAGGAGAACATTCTCCCAGTAAAAAAGATCACCATCATAGCCAAATAGTTGAATAGATTTATGTACCATAAGAAGCTCCTCCTTAATAGCATCCTTGTGAGCAAAAAATATGACCAAAAGATGACTTGTTCCATCTTTTGAAATTATTTTTAACATTGGCCAATTTCTTGGAAACCCTATATATCATAGTCCCATCCACTTGAATATCCCATCAAGAATGAATCCTATGTTTAATATCAGGGTGACTGATCCACATCTTCTCAAATTTGAAAGGAAAAAAAATTCTTCTCCCCAAGAGATTCACTGACAGAGAAAGGGGAAAATGGTTCAATCCCAACCTAGTAAGGGCTGAGAGAGAACATGAATAAGAAAGAAGCCATTCAAGAGAAATAAGGCTCCAATATAACTTCACCTGAATCAAAGCTTCACCCACAAGATAGTTAGACCAAGTATAGGAAGCCCATTTAAGATCTAGATCAAGAAGAGCATTATTATTTATAAGGTTGATGAGATTGAACCTACTCTCATCCACATCCTATGAACCACCTATTTTTTCAAAATCATGTAGTGGGGTATTGAAATCCCCCATCACCAACCAATTGAAAGTAGGATGAAGAGATTTGAAAGAGTTGAGATTATCCCATGAGAACTTTCTATCCTTCTTGCAATTAGGAGCTTAAATATTAGAGAGTCTAGGAAAACTTATCACTGACATTGTTGAAAGAGGTCACCACACCATTGCAGTCAACAAATAGAGCCACACCCTAAATCACCTTTAGATTCCAAAAGGTATTGATACCACCAGAAGCCCCTACCACCTTAGAACACTGCATCCCAAAACTTTATTTTCTCATTTTTTCAAACCGCATTTTATTCTCTTGAATTATAATAATATCGGGTTTATGATCCCTTATAAGATTCAATAAGAGATAATGTTTATAAGGATGGTTTAAACCCGTCATATTCTAGGATATGATCTTCATGGGAATTTAGGGGAAGTTCCCTTATAGCACATCCCAACAAGGTCATGTGGGTACCATCTGCAATGTCCAATATGCTTTCCTTATTCTGAGAAGATTGTGATGAAGGATGACCTCTTCCTCCCAGCTTTGAACCACAATTAGACCTTTTTCAATTCCTTGTAGAAAATCTTGACGGGGGAGAATATCTCTTTCTATTCCTTCCTTTATAGGAAAAATGGTGGCTCTTTCAAAGCACCATTCTCCTTGTGATAAAGATTACCATCCTCCTCCCCACCCTCACTCACAGATATAGAATCATTAACATCTTAGAGATACTTCAACCCCCCAAATCCTAGATGCCCATAGAAGACGACAACTTATTTTCCAATGGGGGGTTCAAAAATTCAACCTCCTTAGCAGGTGAGGACACAATAGAAAAATATAGATTTCTCATCAACTCCTCAATCCCCTCAGAATGAAGGGGGGACACCTCATTTAGAGTCCTAGAATCCCAAACTGAATCATTCCCTATATTCTTGGAATCCTCCTCCTGAGCAGGTACAAAACCATTCACATTTTCCCCAAGAACCAAGGGATCTGGGACCTACGTAGTCATCATTTTAGGATTTACCTTATCAGCCTCATGAACAAGCTCCTTAGGAGAATCTGCAGGAACTTTCCCCTACTCCTTTTCTCTCCATTACTTCACCACAGGCTTCTGAACCTTTAGAGGACATAATTTTCCCAATGACCAATTTCTTTAGAATGAAAATAGGAAAAAGGAATGGACTCAAGCTCCACCACTTGCTCCCAAACCCCAAGTGTAGAGTTAATCTTGACAATAGAAGGGAAGTCTACAGAATTTTCAACATTAATACAAAAAATAGCATAAACCAATCACTTCTTAGAGATAATCATTTGATCAATGGCTAATAAAGAAACAAATTCTATCCATTCCTTTGAAAACTTCTTCATCCCAGAATTCCATAGGTAGTCCAAGAAGTCTCACCTAAATAGAGGCTACTGAAAAATAACAATATCTCAGATTAAAACCCATCTCCCACCTCTTAAGCATCAATGATGACTTCCCAATAAACCAAGGGCCCCACATTAGAGCCAAAATGAAATAATCCTCACAGTTAACAAAGAAAGAGAAGGAGCCTTTTTCCGTAGCAATAACATCCACTTGACCCTTGGGATGCTAGTGATTCATATAGAACTTAGGAACCAACTCAATTTGAGGACAAGGCCCCATAAACTTTCCCAATAGATTCATTTCCATATACAAAAAAAATTTCTCCACTATACAGTTAGGGACTGATATTGTAAATTCACCAATCACCGCATTAGAGACACAAGCCACAGGGGGAAAGGAGATTTTACCTTTTGGTTTTGAACTGAAGATATTTGACCACTTAAGATATAACTCCAAAAAAGACCCTCATCTAGTCTTTTCAACAAGGACTACATAAAAGGATTTGGAACCCGCACCCAAAACTGCACTAGACTAACCAAAGCCATACTTTTCAGTAGTGAGATTCCCCAACTTTGGGAAGGAAAGTGGGGAATGAGAAGGGAAAGGAACCATCAAGGCTCCCCTCCCACCAAGAGTCTCATTTTTTATAAAAGGGGACCCACACCACTTCCCATCAACAAAAGACCCACCTGACATCACCTTACCATCAGCAAGCTATCTATCATTGTCACCAGCTTCATAAATAAATTTTTCACCTTCTCCAAATTTGAGATCGCTCCACCACCATCACCACCACTAGAAGAGAGCTCCATTTTTTACAGTATAATTTAGTAAGTTGTATCTTTCCTTCTACATGTTAATAGCCTTTACAAACTAGTATTTACTCTTTTTCTTACAATTTTTTTTAGAAAATTATGTTGTCATTGATGTCAACAAAGTATTGTTGCATTAATGTCAACCCTGAGGAATCAAGTGTGTTAAAGTGTATTTCTTGCATTATGTCGTCATTAGTATTGTCATTGGTGTCAACCTATAATGTAGTAATGATGAGTAAGTGTTTGTGGATATCAACCTCTTGTGTGGTTGAGATGCTGAGAAGGTGCTACATATGTTGAGATGGTGCTTGTGGTGCTTTGTGTCGAAGTGCTTTTGATAAAATTTGAATAAAAGAGAGTTGAATGTGACATAGTGGTATTCAGTGTTTTGGATTGCATTTATTCATGGTTGAAGATGACCCCATGCAATTTGGACATAATGATCAGAGGTCTTCAAAGGTGTTATATCCATAGTTTTAGGTTTTGGATCATGTGGTAGAAGAAGTTGCATTCACCAATGTGTGAATTGTGAAGCAGTGTTGTCTAGGAAAAATGAGATTGCTCCACATTTCTCCACAGTGAATTTTTCGGTGTTGCAGATCTAGGAACATGCTTATAATGTTTGTAAGAGTTGGTATAGAATAAATTTTCACCAGTCAATATTGTTTTGACAATTAGCCACCCAATATCTAGGAACTTCATGAAAAAGAAAGAGAGATCAATATACAATTCTCAAGATTGCAATGAAATTGATTATCCAAGAATTCAACATTACAATATAAAAATTGTTATGAGACCATTTAGTTATATAGCCAAGGTGAGGCATAGGATTAAATAGGATTATGAGAAGTTTCTTAATCCTATGTCATATAAAAAATTATCACAACTACCTAGGACACATGCATTATAAATCAAAAGATAACATGACAACTAAAACCTTCTAGAAAAATTCTCTCCAAAGACCTAAGTAAACTTAACATGTAAATAAGTCTCCTAGTAATGAATTAACTAGGTACAAGACCTTATTTACACCAGAACCCCCCATTAAGAGCAACTTAGGGAGTAGTTTATTATTATGAAAATGGCACAAAGATGGGTCTTGGATACAAGGCCATATTAGGTACCCATGTACAAATGCAAATGCAATCTCTCACAAATTGAGAAAAGGAGAAAACCTAGTGGGATGAAAATCCTCCCAAAGAGAGAGATGAAAAACATCAAAATGATCTCAATGAAAAATGAGAAGGAAAAACCCCCATGCAAGGAAAAATACCCCCCCATAAGAGAGAAAAATAAGAGATATGATATGACCCCCCTCAATGTGGAGTCTCCTATAATGATGGTATAATCTCAACATTGAATGCAAAAGATGATCCAAAAGTGTCAAAAAATGTTCCTCCCCTTAGGAAGAAAAAAAACCAAGATGGTATGCAAGAGGTATTCCCGTTCCTAAAAGGAAGATACAAGAAGAAGGATGATGGATGATGCCTCTAAAGAATGCTCAAGTGTATCCATGTTGATGTCGAAAGCTATCATGATCCAACTAGGCATTCTAGGCCACACTGTCGAAGAAGACAATCCAAAATATCCTAGAAATGATTGTAGAACATAATCCAAAGACAAGGATACCTCTTTTGAAGACAAATAAGCCTCCTCCAAGTGTTTTCAAAAAGTATACACACTCACATCAAACTAAAAAGAATGATCATGTAGACAATGAATAAGAGGGTCAAAGTGTTCCCTCGCAACAACTGAAGAAAGAGCATCTCAATCAAAGAGAAGATGAATGCTATCAATGTCTCCAAAATTTGAAATATGGGACTCACAAAACAAAACAGTAATGTCTATCAAGTACTCATCCCAAGTAGCCATCTTTGGAAGACAAAGAATGTATTTCTACATTGAATCACAAGGACCAAAAACTATGGCAACACAAGAATCTTTAGGTGCAATAATAGGTGAAGGAGATGGAATATCAACACTTGTCACTAGATCCTTAGTGGATAAAACAATACCAAGATTCAATTGAATGTACTAAATCTCCTCAAAAGTGTCCACACAAGATGCCTCAATATGAACATTTGTTGAATCATCAAGGGAAAAATGTGAGATGGTGTAGAATTGAGATTGGTGATCAACCTCCCAAACTACAACTATATCTTTGCTATGCAAATCTTGGATTATGAAAAAATATGGTGTGAACTCAACACTCTTTTTTGATCCACCATGTGTGATCTGATAGATAGAAAGGATAATAGTTGATAATGAAAGAACACAAAGAACATCATTGAATTATCTATCATACATGTCAATGGATCCTTCCCACAAACATGCATTTAGGTTTTTTTCACCATCAAGATTTGGGGTGATGAACAAGTCTCAAATGAAGAGAAAATACTCTCTAATAAAGCCATGTGATGTGAGTCTCATGAATCAAGTATCCACCTATGTAACTTAGAATTTTCAATTGCAAAAAGTCCTTTCCCCTTATGTCTACTAGTCTTTTTTTTTTGAAGAAGAATATGAACCTTTTGATGGTGAAGACTCATTGATTTGAAGCTTCTTAAGAAGATGCTTCAACTCATCAATCTATTTTAAATAACATTGACGTTCATCATGCCCTGATTTCTTGAAATATGCACATGTAGGCTTCTCCTTCTTAGATGATTCCCCTTTAAAGGGAGAGGATTTTGATTCTTTATGTGGCTTCTTATTTTACTTCTTTTTCTTCTTATCAAGGTTCCCTGATTCTTTCTGTACCTTAGACTCGCTAGCCAACAATGCTTGTGACTTGGAAGACTTAATTAGACCCATATTAGTTAACTTAGATTCCACTTGGATTAGGATATTTGCAAAGTCATCAAAATTAGGATCAACATAAGATACTCCCATAAAAAATTGATGAGTATGAAAGCTAGAAACAGACACTGAATACCCAGGACCGAGATTAGATAACACATTCAGAATCAATTGTAAATTCTCTTTGTCAATGTTGCAATCTTTCAATAGTGTTCTTAGTTTCTTAACTTTGGAGATGTAGTCTTAGATGTGGTCAAAAAAATTAGGATCAAGATTCATCAAATCATTATCAATCTAATATCCCCTAATTTTATCTATTTTACTATACAATTTTTCAAAAGCCTCCCAAGCCTCTTTAGGTGTTTTGCATGATTCAACATGAAATGGTAAATCAAATGACACTAATGAGCATATGCATCCAAGTTTTTTTTACAATAAAGCTCCAATTTTTCCTATTATTTAGCATTAGTAGGTGGATTAATGGTTTGATTTATATAGCCTATTAGACCTTTCATCATGAGATAATTTCAAACTAATTTTCTCCATGTAGCATAATTATGTGGAGTTAGGAGTTCAATTTGAGATTTCCCTATTGGAAGAACACAAACAAAGAAAAAGAATGCAATCAACCACTAAAATATTACCCCACAAATTACTTAATCTTGAAACCCCCAAGGAAATATGATTTGTGGCACTTTATACTTAGTACTATTATAGGTACCACTTGCCAAAAGAGTGAAGTGGACTTGATCTTAGTGCATGTAGATAAGATCAAAGTAAAACCTTTACATATTATGAGGTCAATCTAATCATACCAATGGAAATATAAAAAAAATATGCACTTTTAAAGAAAAATTCAACCAAAAATGTTACCATATGAGTGAGAGTGGATCCTTAGAAGTTTGCAAAATGTGAACAAATCGGTAATAGCTCTGAAAATATTCAATTTATGAAAAAATTAGGAACCAAAATAAAAAAATTAGACCAAATTCAAGAGTGTGAAATTCTACCCCAAATCAAAAAGAAATTCTTGAAAAAGGGAGCTCATATGACCAAGATATGCCCTTCTGAAGTTGCACTACAAAATCAAAACTATGGATGGAGAGGGCAGCAAATTGGAGCAACCTATTGACGAATAGTTGGCTGTCAAATTTAAGATAGTGAATAATGATATTCATCTAGATGTCAAGTTTAACATAGTTTCGGATGATGGTCACTTGGCCATCAAATTTCTGACGGTCATTTGGTTGTTAAATTTAAGATAGTCACACAAAAAAACTATTTTTGTTTGCATGAAAATAGGGGTTTTTGGGCCTTCTGAATTCAATGGAAAGGTTTATTTTGAAACAAAATGGTACAAAATTATAACTATCTCTTAGATCTGGCAACCACACTTTAGCTTCAAACCCTCATAGATCTGGCCTCATATGTCCAATTTGGATAAAACAAAGGGAAATTTTGACTTTCTCAAACCTTTTTATCTCAATAGAAAGCTCAGATTTGCACCAAAAAGCTTCAATTTGAACATGCAATATAAAGCCACAAAGAGGAAAACCCCCAAATCTAATATTTATTTCAAGCTTTTCTAATTCTCCAGATCATCATTTGATGCAAGAGAAGAGTATACTCAACATTTCAAGATCCATCAAGATTTTTAACCTAAATCTCTCAATAAAGAATAAAAAGAAGCAATCCCACAAGCTCTAATATTATGCAAGAGTTGGTATAGAATAACTCTATGTTTGGAAATTGTGTCTCAACCTTGCAAATACATAAGGTTTATTATTCATAGGATATATATTTCCTAGTTACACCAATAGGTGTAATATACAATGAGAGCACGAGGTGGAGAGGAGTGGGATGCATGTAAACAATTTTTTGCTAACTTTTTTAGAAAACTCCTAAATGACCAACACACATTAAATAAATGATATATTGTAAATCTAGATCATTGATTATTAGGTTTTAGATCTAATAGTGGATATTTTGTTGGCTTGTCTTTCCCTAAAAGGTGACACTATTTTATGAAGTCATTGTACTACATTTGTAGATGAAAATGTATTCTGGGAGTTTGATAGCTATTATTTTTTATTTGCATATTTGGTGGTGATACTCCTATGAGAATCTTTCTTTGCAATTATATTGTAATCTTTGTGATTTCTAAATAATATATTGGGCAACTTTTGGAGTGGGGTTTTTTTCCCAAAAGGGTTTTCCCCATGTAAATCACTATGTTGTTGTATGCATGGTATTTATGTTTATTTCTATTTAAGCTTTTGTAACTGTTAAAGATCTATAAAGTTTTACATTATTCTCCTCTCAAGATTGGTGTAGGAAGTTGTTATGCTACCTTAGCTTCCTTACAAGTGGTAGTAGAGCCTAATCACCTTTAGTTTCAGTTGTGGGTTGTTGGGATTTTTGAACTAATCTAGATTTGAGTGGAAGCTTGTGTGGAAGATACTTTGTGATCTTGTTGTAGAAATTTTCAGATGGAAAGTTCATCAGGGAGAATAGAGGTGGATAAATTTTCTAGAATAATTTTGAGATGTGGAAGCTGGGTTGGAGGATCTATTGATAGATCAAGATCTATGGGATGTTGTTGATGAGAATGTTTCAAGGCCTATAGACCCTACTTAGGCTACTCAATATGATGTTATGGACTATAAATCCAAGGATCTAATCAGACTATTCTTGGTAGACTTTATTTTAATTAATTTCCATGAAGAGGCCTCTATGTAAAAACTATGGAAGAAACTTGGTGAGATGTATGAAGCCAAATCTTTAGTGAACAATATTTTCTTGAGGAAGAAATTGTATTCCTTGAGAATGGAAGAGGGTGGATGAACCGAAAACCACCTAGAAGCATTCAATATGTTGGTGGATCAATTGGAATCGGTTGGTGTCAAAATGGATGAGGATGAGAAATGTCAAATATTTCTTTATTCTTTTCCCAATTCATGGGATTCTCTTGTTGTGACTATTGGGAGTACTTCTACTATTTTGAAGACTGAAGATGTGGTGGGTTCCTTTGTTTATAAAGATATGAGGAAGGTATCCATCACTTCCAAGAAGGCCCTAAATGTTCATGGAATACCTAGTGTAAAAGGAAAGAATAATGAGAAGCGTGAAAAATCCAAGTCCAAGGGGAGATCTAAATCCTCGAAAGTCCAAAGTTATTTTTTGGAACTGTAGTAAGCCTAGACATGTTCATAAGGAATGTAAAGAAGGAAAGAAGAAGAAAAAGAAGAGATTTGATTCATTCTAATTCTAATTATAAGAAGGAATATGGTGACACATTCATTGTAGCTTTAGCAACTTGTGTAGGTAATGATGCATGGTTAATTGAATTAGGTGCATCATTTCATATGACCTTTAATTAGGATTGGTTTTCTGAATATAAAGAATTTGATGGAGGCAAGGTGTACTTGGGCAATGATTATTATTTAAATATTTTTGATCATGGTGGAATAAAAAGGATTAATGTTGTGTTGCATATCCTTGGATTAGCACAAAATCTATCATCTATGAGAAAAATAATAAATGTGGGTGTGCAGGTAGTATTTTTTGATGCAAGATGTAAGATGGTTAGAGGTGCTATGGTGATTGCTAGAGGTGTCATATATGGCACATTGTATAAGCTTGATTCATGCACTGTTGAATGCAATAAAACTTTTGTGGAAAGAAAGTCTATGGAAGAGGTGAGGGTTTCACCTTCAGTAGATGGTCATGGATTTTAGGCACCCAATGTTGCTCTTTCTTCTAAATCAAAGTTACCTATAGATAAAACTATGCTATGGCACTAAAGACTTGGCCACATTAGAGAAAAGGGTCTAAGGACCTTGAAAAAAAACCTTGTTGAAGGTTTGTCTGATTGTAATCTTGAATTTGATTTTTGTGAGCACTACATTTATGATAAAAATTTGCATTTAGTTTTACTCAAATTCTCATAAACCTTTTGTTGTATTAGATCTTATTTATGTTGATGCATTTGGTCCTATAGATGTTCCTTTGATTGGTAAATCCAAATATTATGTTTCATTTATTGATCATTATAGTAGAATGACATGGGTATATTTTCTAAAGACTAAATTTGAAGTTTTTAGTTGATTTAAAGAATTTAAAGCAATTTACAGACTAGAAAGAAGATGTTTAAACTAAAATGGTTGATTTTTTCTCAAATGGTTTTGATAAATTATTTAAATTTATGGTATTCATAGACAAAAGACAACTTTGTATTCTCCACAATAGAATGGAGTTGTAGAAAAAATGAATAGGAAATTAATGGAGAAGGCTAGGTTTATGTTGAGTGGTGTTGGCCTAGAACAAAGGTTCTGGACTGAAGACAACTTATGTATTTCTCCACTAAATAGAATAGGGAGTCCTATAGAAATAGCTCTTGAAATTAATGGAGAAGGCTAGGTTTATGTTGAGTGGTGTTGGCCTAGAACAAAGGTTCTGGACTGAAGCTATTTCCATTTCTTGTTACCTAAATAATAGGTTTCCTATATTAGCTCTTGTTGATAAGAGACCTTTAGAGGCATGGTTGGGTCATGAATTTTTTTTTATGATATCTTAGAGTTTTTTATTGTGAGGCATATGCACATGTGCCAAGGAGAATCAAACAAAGTTGGAGAACAAGGCTATGCAATGTATCTTCATTGGATACAAAATTATGATGTGAAAGGATACAAGCTTTGGGATCTTGTTGCACAAAAGGTAATATATAGTAGTAGAAGTGTTGTTTTTAGAGAAACTAAGCCTTGTTTTGTTACATTGCAGCCAAAAAGAGTAAATAGGAAGATGTAATTCAATATCTTTCTACACCTGAGAAAGTTGAATTGAGGCCCATGGATAGTTAAGAAGTTGAGGAGAGCTCATCTAGCTTTGAATTTGCAAAAGAGGAGGAAGAACCTCCAACTCAACTTGTTCATAGGACTACAAGGCATATACAACCACCTAAAAGGTATTCACCTGATGATTGGATATGTATTTTTTATTTGAACACTAACATGGATGAACCTAGATCTGTAGAAGAGGCATTAGGTATGGAAAATGTAGAATCTTTAAAAAATAATGATACATAGGATCTTGTACTATTTCTTGAAGGACATAAACCTGTTGGTTGCAAATGGGTGTTCAAGAAAAAGATTGGTTCATATGGAGGTATTGATAAGTACAAAGGAATTTTGGTTGCAAAAGGTTACTCTCAAGTTGAGGGTGTTGATTATGGTGTGATATTTTCTCTTGTTGCAAAAACGACATCCATTATATTTTTTCTTTCTATTGTTGATACTTATGATTTAGAGGTTGAGCAAAATGGATGTGAAAACTACTTTCCTTCATGGTGACTTGGAGGAGGATATTTATATGACATAGCTAGAGAACTACATGGTGAAAGGTAAAAGTAAGTTGGTTTACAAATTGAAGAATTCTTTGTATGGCTTAAAACAAAGTCCTAGGATGTGGTACCAAAAATTTGATAAATATGTGTTGAGTTTGGGATTTGAGTGTTCTAAATCAAATCATTGTGTTTATTATAAAACTAATGGTGATGATTTCCTATTTTCTGCATTATATGTTGATGATATGTTATTTATTGGCAAAGGGAAATTTATGATTTTAGAATTGAAATCTCAAATTGCTACTAAATTTGAAATGAAAGACCTTAGTGTAGCTAGACACATTCTTGGGATGGAAATTAAAATAAATAGAGTGAATAGAAAGCTATGGCTTGGCCAAATTAAGCATGCCAATTCAATTTTATAGATATTTAACATGCACAATTATAGACCATTGTGTTTTACCCTTTCTATTGGAACAAAGTTAACTATTTTAGATTGTCCAGCATATCCATCAAAGATGGAAGACATGAGAAAAGTTCCTTACCAGAGTGCAGTTGGAAGTTTGATGTATGCTATGGTTTGTACTAGACCACACATTCCCCATGTAGTGGGATTTCTTTCTAGATATATGTATAATACTGGTAGAGTTCATTGGGATGCAGTTAAAGAGTCTTTACATATTTTTCTGGTACCTCAAATTATTCCTTGTGTTTTCATAGTAATATGACTAAAGATGAGATTTTCCTTGATATTTATGGTTAGGTGAACTTAGACTAGGTAGGTGATATTAATAGCAGATGATCTACCAATTCTTATGTGTTTACTTTATTTGGTGGTGAAATTAGTTGGATGAGTAAGCAACAGGCTATGATTTCTTTTTCCACTACTAGAGCATAGTATATGGAAGCTACTCATGATTGTAAAGAAGCCATTTGGCTTAAGAGACTATGTTCAGATATTGAAATAAAACAAGGTGTTGTGTAAATTTATTGTGACAGTCAAAGTATGATATATCTATCAAAGAACCTGATATTTCATACTAGGACAAAGAACATTGATGTAAAATATTGTTTTGTTCAAGATATGGTCGAAGATGGCAAAGTAAAGTTGGTTAAGGTAGAGACTTTGATGAATGTTGTTATTTATTTAACTAATCTTATGAGCATGCTGGTGCTAATTGTGAAGGACATTTGTTGATTGAGAAAGTGTTGAGAAGTGTGCTTGTGTAGATTTAGGTCTCAATTAAGTAGTGGTGTGGTTTAGCTCCACTTCTTCATGTTGTGGAGGTGTTTGGTGCCAACCTATTTAGTGTTACCTAGTTGAGGTGTATATGTTTCATTAAGGGTGGGCTAATTGAGAATTCAAGTAATGAAGGGTATAAATGCAAGGTGAATTATTGTGTGGATTAATTGTGAAGTGTGTGTGATACAAAAGATGGGAAAGTGATCAAGTGTGTTGATTTGAGTGTGATCCTTATTGCCTATGACTTCCTAATGTAGTAAGAAAAATGTGTCTATATTTCAGTATGTTTGATGTGTTGTTTGTGCTTTAGTGGAACTTTACCTTCAATATATGAGAGATGCATTATTAGTAGTTCAAATTGGTAGTGAGACACCCCTTTTCTTCTTTCTTCTAGATGGTGAGTCCTTTGGCAGTGAGCCACTAGTAGTGAGACTTTATTTATCCTTTTGGGTAGTAAGCCCTTGGTAGTGAGCCTTATTGTATTTAGTGTTACAATTCATATATTAGTGAGCTAATCCTCACCAATTTTTCCCTTCTTAGGTTTTCCACATAAATATGGTCTTTTTATGTGTTTGATATGTTTTCATTACTTCTTAACATGTTTACATGGTAGTGAGCCTTATTGTATTAAGTGTTACAATTCATATATTAGTGAGCTAATCCTCACCAATTTTTCCCTTCTTAGGTTTTCCACATAAATATGGTCTTCTTATGTGTTTGATATGTTTTCATTACTTCTTAACATGTTTACATTTTTTTAGTGAATGTTAAGGATTTAATGGTGGATAAGGGTTTAAGAACTAATGTAAATATGAATGTTAATGAGGGTTTTTGATGTTTTAAAAATATTCAACTAATTCACTGCCATCTTAGTTATCCTATGTATCTCACAATTTGTATCAGAGTTGTGGTTCCCAAGAAGAAGCTTGACTATTTGAGGTAGATCCAGATGGTGTATAGGAAAGGTGTTAAAGATCCCTTGTTTGATGGAACAAATTATACTTATTGGAAAGATAGGATTGAGTCTTTCTTAGTCTCCCTTGGATTTGGTGTTTGGAAGCTTGTTGAAAAAGGTTATACTATTCCTACAAATGGACCATCAACTGATGATGAGATCAAGGCATATGAGAAAAATGGAAAAGCAAGGAATACAATCCTAAGTGGTTCTTAATAATTCAGAACTTATGAATATTATAAGCTACAAGTCTACTAAAGATGTCTGGACAAAGCTGGAAGGAATCTATGAAGGAGATGACAAGGTCAAACAAGTAAAGATGTAGATCTACAAGCCAAATTTGAAACCACTAAGGATGTCTAAAAATGAAGATATTTCTACCTACATGCTAAGAGTTGATGAAGTTGTCAATGTGGTGCAGGAGCACCCAAGGCCTTCAAGGAGTTGTTCAAGAACCAGGAGAGTGCAGGGGTTAGGAGGACCTTCCAAACAAGTCAAAGCATCAATTATGATCTATTGGAGCCTATAATGGCATTTGGGATGAATAAGTGTAATGAGATTGTTGAAAGTTCTAAGGTTCCTGATAAGGAATCTAGGTTAAAAATGCAATGTAAAGGGAAAATTATGTTCTAGGGGTTTGATTAGTGATCTTATGCTTTAAATAGGTCAAATAAACTTGGATATTGAAGATCCAATAGTTTTTAGGGGGTAGATGTTAATAAATTTCAAGTTTGTGATTTCAAATTTTTGAATTTTGGTTTAGGCGGGAAAGGGGGTTTTTGGCATTTTAGAGTTAATTAAGCAATGTAATCGATCTAAAATAGTTTGGGCAGTTGGATAATGGGTTTATAACCCCAAGATATTCATTTTTACGGGGTTGGTCATCTTGGAAGAAGAGTTGTACGGACTGTTTCTGGAAATAAAGGAAAAAATACAGATTTCTTGCATTTTTTGATGTCTTTTTGATGAATCATTGATTCCCATTGAAGATATACATTGTTGGATGCCTTGGTAATTTGTATTTGCATGTTTTAACATCCCTTACATGTTCTGATAAGCATAAAAGATCAATTCTTGCACGTTTTAATTGACTGTCCACAGGAAAAGTGCAGATTTTGCCCTGTTTTGAGGGTTTTAAATGAATGAATGATCCATTTCATGGAGTGTATGACTGAAAACCTATGAAATGGATCAAATCTAACATGTACCATGAGAAACTAACAAAGAAATGTGCAGGGAAGAGGAAATCTAACATGTGCACAGTGATTTAGCATGAAAAAGGCATGAAGATGGACCCTAGGGTATAGCAGTGGATAATCTGTCTTAACAAGAGGTACATTTTTGAGTTGCAGTAGTTGAGAAATGATGAATGAATGGTGAAAAGTCAAAAATTAAGTCCTGGAAGTGTTTGGAAGACCAAGAATCAAAAAGCCCTAGTTTTAAGCCAAATTAGGGAGGGTTTTGTAATTAGGCATGTTAAGAGTAACATAGAAGATTAAAAGCCTAAAAATCCTTGGTTTGGGAATGTTTTGGAAGACTGTTGAGAGTTTCAAGGTCAGGGGACAAATTTGAAGAGGGGTTGCTTTGAAAAATAGGGCTAATTAGGCCTAATTTTGAGGAAACAATAGGGTTAGAAGAAAGATTGTCTGAAACAAGTGATGCCAAGGAGTTGATATGTTGTTTTCCATCACAAAACACATCTGATACAATCACTAGATTGGAGGTTCAATTGCAAAGTTTGAGGAAAAAGTCAAGAATCCTTCGCCAAAGGCCTAATAGGGCTAGAAGGCTAGTTGAGCAGCAAAAGTGAGTTTTGTTCAAAACAGAGGGTTAGGGCTTGAGAACCTTTTGAGTCAAGTAAGGTTAAGTCTTTTGAGATCATTTCAGTGATTTGGAATCACAAGGGAAGCAAATAAGTCATGAATGTAAAGTTTAGGCTTTATCTTCAAGTTGGTGTCTAGTTGAAAGGTTGTGAGTGAACCATTGAAAGTCTGATAACTTGGTGTTTCTTTCAAAATCCCTGACCCTCTACATCAGAGTGGTATAAGAGCAGTGAGTAGGTCCTTTAGGGATTGGAGAAACAACAATGGCACCAAAAAACCAATTGGAAAGAGAGTTGGAAGAGTTGAAGGAGATCTTGGAGAGGGAGAGAAGAGAAAGAAGGGAACAAGAAGCAGCAAGAGCAAGAGAAGAAAGGCAATGGAGAAGAGAGAGACACTATGCAGGCAAGGATCAATAACCTTGAGAGGAGTAGGAGGAGAGAAGAACAAGAAGACCAAGAAAACAATGATGAAGATGAAGAGCATGTGAGGGTAAATCAAGAACATCAAGTAGATGATATAGAGGACCCTGAGGAAAGGAGGTTAGTGAGGTTGTTGAAAGCAATACAAGGTCATGGAGGGAAGAGTCACATAGACTTTCCTATCTATCAAGGGAAGATGGATAGTGAGGAGGTGTTGGGATGGC
The DNA here is from genome assembly GCA_007258455.2 of Sequoia sempervirens. NCBI lineage: Eukaryota > Viridiplantae > Streptophyta > Pinopsida > Cupressales > Cupressaceae > Sequoia > Sequoia sempervirens. Next base: position 777,812,521 of record VDFB02281492.1, read on the forward strand.
TTGATGCCTTAGAAAACTACTTTGAATTTGAGGAGATGGATGAAGAGAGGAAGGTTAAGTTTGCTAAAACCAAGTTGAAGAGGCACAACGTGACATAGTGGACTAGTTTTAGAATGATAGGATGGCTAGAGGATTGGAAAAAGTCTCTACATGGGCAAGGATGAAGAGTTGGATTTGGTCAAAGCGGTTCCTACCATCGTTATACCATTCATGTGAAAAGGATGAGGCAGAATTTAAAGCAAAAGGACTTGGATGTTATGTCCTATACTGAGCAATTTCACAAGCTTAGTATCAGAGGAGGTTATGAAGAAGAGGATGAGACAATAGCCAGGTACATCAATGGCTTGAGGTACAATCTACAAGATGAGATTGGTTTGCAATTGCCAAGGACATTGGGAGAATGTTTTCAGTTGGCCATTAGAGCAGAAGAAAAGGTGAAGAGGAAGCAAGAAAGATCAAACAATGGTGGAAGAGGAGGTAGTTCAAACAAGGGAAAAGGTAATAGAGAACAAGGACAAGGCAGCAATGACAAAGGCAAAGAGGTATTTTCTTATCAAAGAGGTGGATACACTCCTAGAGGAGGAGGCAGAGTTGGACAAGGTAGAGGACCATTCACGTAGATGTTTCAATTGCAATGAACCAGAATCCTTCCTGGCGTCCAAAATGTGGGGAACAAGCCGAGTAGGGTAGAGAAAAGAGAGTTAACTTGGTACAAGAAGAAGAAGACAAGAAGGAGGAACCAAAAACATTTATGGCAGACCCTGTGACTAATGGTGAGTTTCTCATGATCAAGCAAGGAGAAAGGCTTCATCAAGAACCAAAGGTAACCATTTTCAAAACAAATTGTCTCAGTCATGGTAAGATCTACAGATTGCTCATAGATTCAGGGTCACATAGCAATTTAGTTTCACTTGATATGATAACCAAGCTAGGGATTGAAACATTTGATCATCCTACTCCCTACAAGGCCACTTGGGTAACTCAAGGATAGCATGTAGAGATTGGTAAGAGAGATTTTGTTGATTTCTCCATTGGTTCATATCATGATAGGGTGCTTTGTGATGTTATTCCTATGACTTGTGGTCATATTATCTTGGGAAGGCCATGGCAGTATGTTAGAAGAACTTTGCATGATGGGTTTCTTAACACCTATTTGGTTCACAAAGGAGATGTTAGATATCAGTTGGTTCCTTTACCTTTGGAGTAGTCTAATGAAAGTTTTGTGATTTGTTTTGAGAAGAGTTTGCAGGTGAATAAGCAGGGTGAAACAGGGGAAGGCATTGGTAAGCTGAAAAAAGACAAGTTGCAGCAAGGTTATAAGGTGGACAGTCCTTCAAATCTGACCTTGTGGGATTTGGACAGTATCAGGGTTGGTGGCATTGAATGCCCTATGATTGAGGGTGATAATGGTGGAGTTCTTTCACAAAGAAGACAATGGAATGAGGGCAGGAGCAGGGCACAAGAATCTATTGTTGTCAAATAGCAAAGAGGACAAACCAAACCCTATTTTGGCTCTCACATGATGAATGTCAAGAATGCAGATTGGTAGAAGAGAAAGACAGTGACTTTGGGGGACTACATACCTGCTCATTGGAAGATGAAAACACATGAGAGCAAAAGGTATTTTGGTGGCAACACATGGGACACTTCTTGGGGCAAGAGTTCTTTCTTTCCTGGGGAGAATGGTGCAAGATCACCCAAGACCTTCAAGGAGTTGTTCAAGAACCAGGAGAGTACATGGGTCAGGAGGACATTCCAAACAAGTCAAAGCATCAATTATGATCTATTGGAGCCTATAATGGCATTTGGGATGAATAAGTGTAATGAGATTGTTGAAAGTTCTAAGGTTCCTGATAAGGAATCTAGGTTAAAAATGCAATGTAAAGGGAAAATTATGTTCTAGGGGTTTGATTAGTGATCTTATGCTTTAAATAGGTCAAATAAACCTGGATATTGAAGATCCAATAGTTTTTAGGGGGTAGATGTTAATAAATTTCAAGTTTGTGATTTCAAATTTTTGAATTTTGGTTTAGGCGGGAAAGGGGGTTTTTGGCATTTTAGAGTTAATTAAGCAATGTAATCAATCTAAAATAGTTTGGGCAGTTGGAGAATGGGTTTATAACCCCAATATATTCATTTTTATGGGGTTGGTCATCTTGGAAGAAGAGTTGTACGGACTGTTTCTGGAAATAAAGGAAAAAATATAGATTTCTTGCATTTTTTGATGTCTTTTTGATGAATCATTTATTCCCATTGAAGATATACATTGTTGGATGCCTTGGTAATTTGTATTTGCATGTTTTAACATCCCTTACATGTTCTGATAAGCATAAAAGATCAATTCTTGCACGTTTTAATTGACTGTCCACAGGAAAAGTGCAGATTTTACCCTGTTTTGAGGGTTTTAAATGAATGAATGATCCATTTCATGGAGTGTATGACTGAAAACCTATGAAATGGATCAAATATAACATGTACCATGAGAAACTAACAAATAAATGTGCAGGGAAGAGGAAATCTAACATGTGCACAGTGATTTAGCATGAAAAAGGCATGAAGATGGACCCTAGGGTATAGCAGTGGATAATCTGTCTTAACAAGAGGTACATTTTTGAGTTGCAGTAGTTGAGAAATGATGAATGAATGGTGAAAAGTCAAAAATTAAGTCCTGGAAGTGTTTGGAAGACCAAGAATCAAAAAGCCCTAGTTTTAAGCCAAATTAGGGAGGGTTTTGTAATTAGGAATGTTAAGAGTAACATAGAAGATTAAAAGCCTAAAAATACTTGGTTTGGGAATGTTTTGGAAGACTGTTGAGAGTTTCAAGGTCAGGGGACAAATTTGAAGAGGGGTTTCTTTGAAAAATAGGGCTAATTAGGCCTAATTTTGAGGAAACAATAGGGTTAGAAGAAAGATTGTCTGAAACAAGTGATGCCAAGGAGTTGATATGTTGTTTTCCATCACAAAACACATCTGATACAATCACTAGATTGGAGGTTCAATTGCAAAGTTTGAGGAAAAAGTCAAAAATCCTTCGCCAAAGGCCTAATAGGGCTAGAAGGCTAGTTGAGCAACAAATGTGAGTTTTGTTCAAAATAGAGGGTTAGGGCTTGAGAACCTTTTGAGTCAAGTAAGGTTAAGTCTTTTGAGATCATTTCAGTGATTTGGAATCACAAGGGAAGCAAATAAGTCATGAATGTAAAGTTTAGGCTTTATCTTCAAGTTGGTGTCTAGTTGAAAGGTTGTGAGTGAACCATTGAAAGTTTGATAACTTGGTGTTTCTTTCAAAATCCCTGACCCTCTATTATCACAATTCCACCAATTGTCTTGGTGGAAATTTGGATGAAAGTGAAGTTGTGAGAAAGGTATTAAGAACTCTACCTAAAGCTTATAGTCATAAAGTTTTTGCTATTGAGGAAGCTCATAATTTGGATCATTATTCTAGATACTAGATGTTTAGTGCTTCAACTTCTCTTGAAATGAGAGTTTGGTCAAGATACTACAAGAAAACAAGCTACTTTTAAAGTTTGAAAAGTAGAAAAAAATGATGGATCAGATCCAAATTATCTTGATGAAGTGGAAGCAAAATTTATAAGGAAATTGAAAAGGGGTATTGGAAAATACAGACGTAAGATACCTTTGAAATGTTTTAATAGTGGATAGATAGGTAATTATGCCTCTAAATGTCCAATAAAAGTTACTAATAATAAAAAAAGGATCATAAGGGTAAATTTTTCAAGAAGAGTTATTATGTTGAAAATTACATTGGTGTATCTAATGATGAAGAATCAAATTATCAGAATGAAGACAGTGATGAATGCTTGTTCATGGCTCTAAATTTTTGAAATAATTCTACTAATTTTGAAATATGTGTGAATGCAAGTACTTCAAAAATAGGTCATAACATTGAAGGAACTATGTTAACTTATTTTCATGCTAGAGAGGAGAAGAATTACTAGATCATTCATAGTGGAAGCTCAAATCATATGATAGGTGATAAGAGTAAGTTTGTTAAGCTTGAAAAGTATGATGGTGGTCTTGTTAAGTTTGGTGATGATACATCTACTAAGATTTGTGGAAAAGGATCAATTATTTTTTATGGGAATCATAATATAGATGATGTTCTTAATGTCAAGGGCCTCCGACATAATCTTCTAAGTGTAGGAAAAATGTGTAGTAAAGGATATAATATTGTATTTCAGAATGGTGGTAGTGAAATTAGAAAAGGAAGCTCTGGTATTTTGATTGCTACTACAACAAGGACATGAGGTAATTTCTATCAACTCAAAGGTAATGGTGTAAAGTGATTTTTGTCTCCAACTAATGAAAGTTAGCTATGGCATATGTTGGTGTTTTTAATAAACCAAGTTGGTCTCACCAATTACCTATGAATTTTCCTAATTCAATAGTTAGTAATTAGGAGGGATTGGCCAACTTAATAGGTGAAATTTTGGAAGAATTTCCCTCTACACTTTGGGTTCTACAAGACCTAGGAGGTTGATCCCAAACAATATTTTCAAGCCCTCTTATGCCATTTTACTTATGAACATTGTAACAATAAATATGATCTACAAATAATTTCTTAACAATTCAAAGAACGTAAAGATTTGGTAATACCTTTACTCATTAATCATTTCAGAAGCAATAAAGCATGGTAAACTTCAACTCAACATACATTTCGACATAAAACTAAATATTCATTAATTTTAAATGTAGTGTTTGTGAATGATCATGAATATGCAATGTAAATATAGATCCTAGAATAGCTCCTTAAACTAGGGTGAGGATTCCAAATTAACACAAACCATGATGAACAACATCTTAAACCTAGCACCATAGAGCTTCTACAACACTACATTACAGTATCATACTCAAATATTCTAAACCAAAACTCATTATCATATCCTTGTATTCAAATTATATAAATCTATAATTCTATCAAAGTGATTTAACTAATTCATTGAATCAGAACAAAGATAAAACCATACATTCATTCGAACACAATGAAGATTGTTGAAAATATATTTGATCATTTTCATTAATAATTGATATAATGAATACACAAGGAGAGAATTTTCTTTAGAATTATGTCATTATTATATTCAAATGATAGCACTTTCATACAAAATTATACTTGCAAGAAATGAAGATTCCAAACCTAGATATGGAATCATCATCTATTCTCTATACCGTCTATTACAAAATTTTCTTAGGAGATTAGTCAACAACCTCATCAAATGGACCCGAATTCCTTTTTATAAAAATAAGGAGAAAAAAAAAATTTGGGCCAATTGACACTTGTCATATTTTCATTTGACAATTATAATTGCATTACAAAACATCGTTATATTTACAATCCATGGGGGGAAATATATACATGAGACAAAAACCATTTTTATTTATCAATGAAGATATTTCTACCTTCTAAAAGGCACCATTTTCAAAGAAGAACTCATTCCATGAGCATAATTTCCATTCACGTGCTTCCCAAAATTGTAGATATAAAGCATGAAAATAAGAAAATAGAAAAGAGCAAGGAAACTTCCACGTTAGCATCATCTATCAACTTTCAAACTGGGAGGAGGCAATTTTATCATTACTTTATCCAAGGCTTAATCTATAAATTTTCAAAGCCATGTATTGTACTCCTCCTTGATGGGCCACTTAGTATCTAGTAGTCTCTACACCTTATAATTATGCACATTGTACCTGGAATCAATTAATATCTTGGCCTCTTTGAAAAACACATCCATATTTACCTCAATCTTTGTCAGATCATCAAGGGCATTATTCAAAATTATATAATCAATGAGGCTAATAGATTCCTTGAAATAGGGGAGAAATTTCACCACCTATTCTTTCCATGCATTAAAAAAAATTTTTTCCCCCTCATCATTCAACATCTTTGGTGTTTCATACCCCTTCATTTCTATAAACATCTCCAGTTTGCTTTAGAGCTACACACCTAGCTTTCCATGTAAGGTTGATAGTTCCCCTAACAGATCAATTTCATTTATCAACTTTGGAATATGTGTGGGAGCATCAGGATCATCCTTCATGTTTGGCACCATTTCCTAGAGAGCACCAACCCTTGGACTCCATTTGCTCCAATCATTTTGGAAAGCATTGTGTACCTGAGTGTGCCTTTTGTGGGCTTCACGAATACTTTTATACACATTCCAAACATTATCTAACCTATGCAAAAGTTGAGAAACCTTATGTCCTAAAACATCCTCAATTATATCTACTGCAACCTTTGATGTTTCTTCCTTGGCCTTCTTCACATTTTCCTTCTCTGTCTGTAGCTCTTCCTTCAAGATTTCAATTCTAAGAGATAAAGTCTCTCTATCCTATGATGACAATTCAAAAGTAGAAGTTGGAGAGGGAAAATTCATTTATGTTAGATTCACCTGGGCAACATTGGCCTTCATCTTATTATATTCATCTAGGATCCTAATGTATTTTTCTAATAATTTATCATATCTCTCTTGAGATATTTGAGCACTATCTACACTCAACATAGTTATGTGCACTTCCAACTTGGCGACCTATGTTGGAGTGATATCAGTAGATATTTTAACCATGAAAACACCTATGACATCCTTAACTGACTTTATGAGTTATGAATTTCCCATATTTGGTGCCATTGACCAAATTTCCAAAGAATGTAACTTGGGATTGAATCCAAAGCCAAACACTTTGCTATAAAATGCTCTTCAAAAATGGAATCCCTTGGATCATTTCTTATAGCATCTAAGGAAATTGATAAAGTAAGGTCCCATCGAGGTAACAATAGAATTCCACTATCTTTCACAAACATGTTGCTATCCATAGGAGTGATTGCAACAATCTCATTCATTATCTTCTCTTCTTCCTTTTTCTCAACCTCCTCTTGTAATGAGGGGTCTATTTGTGCCTTAGCACTTTTGATTATTTCCTTGATGTCCTAACTTTTCATTTGAATTCTTTGGTTTGAACAAAATAATCACCACTCATGAATCATCTACAAGGTTTGACCCTTACATCATCATCAACTTCATCATCATACTCCCATTGCACCATTCTATCATCTAGAATGAAATGATCAAAAGCATCATTTATTACAGGGGAAGGAAATATTTTCTCCACCTCCTGCTTAGTAGGAATATGATTTACTAATTTTCTTACATTTCATCTCCACTTGCCTAATCTATTTCAAAATATGCAACCACAGGATCAACCACTAGTTCACTTATTTCCAATGGTTTTCGTTCAATGCCATGATCTAATGACTAAGTTTGATGACTCCTTAGTTTTGCATCATGCTGCTCCTTGGAAATCTTACCCTTTTCCTTAGCTTCTTTAACTTTCTCAAATAAATTTCCATTCTGATATGCATCTAAAAATTTAATAGCTTTCTCATAGGCATCCTTAATTTTAACATAAGGGCTAATATAAAACGGATTATTTTTCAATATTTTCTCCTCAGTGCCACATATCAACATCCATTCCTTATTTCTCCCTAAAACCACAACATCTGAGGGAAAAATTATTATCGCATCCTTAGTGTAGATAAATTTATGCCAAAAACAAGACCTTCCTTTGGCCTTCCTTTCCTTTTCAACAAATCCCTTTAGGTCACAATTCCTTAACACATCCATTTTGATTTTGAGATTGCTCAAAATTGTGCCAAATTTTTCATAACCCTCCTTTGCTATAACAACAAAATAAGAAAGGGAAAACTATGGGTCTATGAGAGAACCCTTTCTAGCATCCCTAAAATTCTCCTTGTCCATGGCATTTAATTGCCACATTATCTCCATGAATGCTAATTGATCAAAAACATAAATAGGAAAATAATGGGGTTACACCTTGGATCCATAAACTCTTATTGAAGTATAATGAGAATGAAAGTACTAATAACCCAAATTATGGTCATTCTTTGTACCCTCTTTGAATTCCAATGGTCTCAAAATTTTCTTAATGCTTCTCAAAATCCTATACACAGGTTTCAAACCTAAAACTCTACATAACACTAAACTTGAAACCAATGTAGAATGCAACATAATTGGATTTTGGGCAATTTTCATCCCAAATTTATGTCCAAATTTTCATAGGTAAATCATTATATTTCTCATCCTTCTCTTTTAATTTCATGAAGTTTCTCCAAAACTTTTGTTCCATCCACAATGTCATATGTATTAGTGAAGAATAATGCCTAAAACCCAAGGGAGGTCTTGCATCCCTTAATTCCACTAATTCCTTATGGATTTCCTCTACAAGGTAAGCTACATAGTCAAAAAGAATGTTGGAGTGTTTATTCTAAATTTCCATGGCCATAACCATCAAAGGAACATTCATCTTCATATCATATTTTCTCCCAAGGACTTGATACAAAAATATAGTTGGTATTTTTAAAATAGTCCTAGAACTCATCACAGTCAAATGGCTCTACCTCCTTGGGTCTAAACCACAAATATCTTTTGTTTTGATCCATCCTTCTATTCCTTAGAAACATATGTCTTTTGTATCCATACTTATCCTTCTCATATTCCTAGTACAATGCAACAAAATTGATTGTGTCAGTTGAAGAAGGATTGAGCTTGAATATCTCCACCATCTGAATTTTGGAAATGTCTAATAGTGGGGTTCCATTTATGCTCTTGATAACCTTATATTGTTGATCATAACACCTAGCTATCTCCATTATTAGATCTACCTCCAAAAATATATTTGGAACTATGAGTTTTCCAAGATCACATGTCTAGAGATGACATGTTCTACACTTTAGTAAACTTCTATTGAAAGCATATAAGAAAATATCCCATCCACTCTATGGTAGCACAACTTCTACAATTCCCCTTGCTAAACCTTGTAGATGATCATTCAGTATATCCTCTCTTGTTTCCCTTTTTCCCACTAGCATTGCACCAAGAATTTTTTCTTGTGGGCCACCCTCCATGAAACAGCTAAAATCCCTTTTAACTCCTTTTTTCTTCTTTAAAGCCTCTAAAGCCTCTAAAACCTTTGGCTTTTTTGTTTTAACCTTAACCTTTGTCTTCCTAGATTTAGAATTTCACTTATATTTATCATTGACTTGACTCATCTTAAAGAGATTATCAAAGAGCTATGGTTTTATCAAATTAAAACTAGGAACTAGGGTTTTTGTTTGCAGTATTCAATTAAGAATCCTACAACTAAACCTACTGGTATTTTCCACAAAATAGACTAGAGCGTATAATTCACCTTTTAAAATTTAGAATAGAGATTGTAAAAAACCCTAGATTAAAATTCAGTTTTGTTGATACTAGTTAATTCTATCCCTATTGGGAAATTCACACAGAAGTAGAAAACTCGACTTACTCAGGAACCCTAAGTCACAATTCCTTTCTACTATTTGAATTTCTCATTTGAGGTCTCCTCTTCATGTTCTCCTTCAAATTCTTACAAATATGATGAAAAATGAATAATTCATCTATGTACGATCTTTGAATACAGAAAGATACACCATTAATGGTAAGGGATGGCTCGTGCAAGAAAACATGAGTTCTCTGACACTTAGCCATTCATGTTTGAATTCCCACCATTGATCAAATTATTTTAAAACATGATCAACAATGATCCATGCTCATTGCATGTCTCCATTTTCCTTTTGGTACCCCATTGTGAATTCATAATGCAAAAATTTGATGTGATGCATTGAGATGTCACCATGTGGCTACTTTAAAGCTCACCACCAACTCAATCAGTGAATCCATCACACATCACTCATCAATTCCAGATTGAAGAAATGAAACTATGATGTGAAGATTCCTCACAATGGAAAAATTATTCCTGAGAATCTCCTCCATTCGCCCATCACTCATTTCTTTTAGGCTAGTCATGTTTGAAGATATAACAATGATGTATTGCAACCCTACGATGAAAGAAAAGCATAAGACTTTCATCACTCATCATTGTTTCCTTGTCTTTCAAAAGAATAAAAACCATGATACACATGGTGTATGTGATTCATTTACAAGATGACACATGTTAATTAGAATATTATTTCCATATATTCCTTCCTTTTCTTTCTTTATAGAAGCACATTGTGCATCATGTTTTTGATATGAGCATTTAAATATAGAAATGTGATGCAATAAAGATGTGTGATGTGTTGAAACATATCCAACATCTCTGAGTATATTCCTTATTTCTTTCATCACCCATCACATATCACTCATAAGTGCTCAAGAATGAATATGCATTAGCAATGTGAAAGGGTAGAACGATGGTATAGGATTAAGACAAGTGGCATGATCACAGTTTGCTCAATGTATATCACTCAAAGCTTTAGGTGAGAAAGGATGCAATTAGAAATATGAAGGATAGTAGTGATGAAAGGAATTTGAAACATGCATCCCTCATATGGAATCAAGCGACTCATCATGCATCATTGAAATGAAGCAAACTAGTGGAAAGAAAACCATGATTTGAAGTCATTAGGTGATGGAAAGAGAAACAAGGTCATCACATATCTATGAAATAAGTTATGAAAGCATTAGAATAAATGTGGCATGAAAGAGCCATGTGAAGCAAAGAAAACACAAGGAATCACTTGTCGTGCAAAGGGATTTAGCAGCATAAAGATTGCAATGATGTAAAGGTGGTATGCGGTGCAAAGGAAAAGAGTGAATCTCTAACCTCTGATATGATGACATGTTCCTCAGAAATACCCTTCATAGAGGTTGTCCTTGAAGTGAATGCCACTAAAGAAGAACAACCTAAAGCAAAAAGTCCTAAGTCTTCCCAGTTTACTTATTTTGAATCAAATGCATTTCTTGGTGATGATTGGGGATCCATGAAATTCTATAAATTCTTCATTAGAGAATGCAAAATGAATCCTACTCATATTAAACTTATGATAACCTCAAACACCTCTATTAAGGAAGTGGATCAAACTCCCATTGAGAAGTAAAGTTTTGATCCTATTCAAGAAGCCAGTCATTCCCCTACTGAGGAGGATAATCCTACTCCTACTAAGGAGGTTAACGTTTTCAAATCAAATAAAGGATATGGTTGTGGCCTTGTAGATTTATTTTATTTCCATTTGTGGAATGATTCTCTCTACGTAGAACCACCATCTTCTAAAGCCTTGCAAACATTTTATGGTCTTAGATATGGGCTCATTTCTTAATATGGTTATGGGTGTAAAGTCCTTGGGCATATTAATCAAGGAATTCAAGTGCCTATCCATTTTAAGCCTCACAAGTCCTATCTAGGTTTGGGATGATTAGTTGAACAATATAAGGAAAAACCTTGGTGGAGTGTTAACATGATTTCAGTCAAACTACTTAATATAATCCATCCTAAATTGATAGAGGGTTGGGTGAAGGCTAAATATGTCCACATAGATGTTTTCTCCTTGGAGGAAGCACTAGAGAAATTCTTAGGTACCTACTCCCTTTTGTGCTCCTTTCACCATAAATGGTGATTCCTATATTGTTTGAGAAAACAAGCATACTTTGGAAAATCTATTTTGAATATAGATGAGGAGGCCCCTCTATCAAACATAGATGATGGTGTCTCAATACCGCATCCTACAGATTGTAGTCCCATCCTTAAGGGGGATACTACTAAGGTTTTCATGGATCCTAAATCTTCTAAAAAAGTAATTAAGATTGGGAAGTTCCTTTCTTTTGAAGAAGCTAAGGAGCACTAAGATCTTTTACATTCTCATCCTGATATCTTTGCTTGGTCATATGAGGACACACCTGGTATTGATGAGTCTATAGTGGTTCACAATATTGTATTATGTCCTGATGACAAGCCAATTAAGCAAAAAATATGAAAGATCAATCCCAAGGTCACATTATTGGTTAAGACTGAGATAGAGAAGCTATTCAAGGCAGGTTTTATCCATCCAATCAACTACTTTCCCGTGGTTTCGAATATTGTCACTATTAGAAAAAATGATGGATGTATCTATATATGAATTGACTTTCATGATCTCAATAAGCCTTCTCTTAAGTATTTTTTTCTATTGCCTAATATTGATATGATTGTAGACTCGATTGTAAGCCATGCCCTATTGTCCTTCATGGATGGCTCCTCAGGCTATAATCAAATTCATATTAATCCATATGATCAATACAAAACAACCTTCACTACCCCTTGGGGTACCTTTTGTTATGTGGTCATATCGTTTGGGTTAAAGGATGTAGGAGCAACTTACCAGTGAGCAATGACCCTTATATTTCATGACTTCATTCATAAAATTTTAGAAGAATCTGTTGATGACATCTTGGAAAAATCCATAACTCATCAAGATCATGTAGGGAATCTTCATCTTATTTCTAAAAGACTTTGAATCTATAAGATGAGACTTAATCCTCTTAAATGTGTCTTGGGTGTGGACATGAGGAAAATTTTGGGGTTCATAGTCTCTCATCATGGAATCAAAGTTGACGTGAATAAGATCGACACAATTGTTAGCATGCCTCCATTTAGAAACATTACTGAGTTGTAGAGTTTACAAGGGAAAATTCAAGCAATTCATATATTTATATCTCAATTGGTTGATTGTACCCTTCCTTTCACTCATTTATTGAAGAAGAATGTTCACTTTATATGGGATGAAGAGTGCTAGAAGGATTTTGATTCAATAAAAAATTATTTAGCCAATCCTCCCGTATTAATGTTGGCTATGTAGGATAGACCCTTTTTTCTTTACCTTGTTGCATCACTGTACACTTTGGCAGATTTGCTCACCTAATATGATGATGTCAAGAGAGAAAGAGTGGTCTACTATATTAGTCACATCTTGGTTGATTATGAAACTCACTATTCTTCCATGGAAAAATAATCTTTCTCTCATCTTTGCAACATAGAATTTAAGACACTATCTTCAGGTTGAACCACATGTTATTGTGAAAAGTGATCTTCTAAATCACTTGTTTTCTAGTGCCAACCTTGCTAGGAGGTTAGTGAAATGGGTAATGTTTGTTTCTAAGTTCAACATAAAAAAATTTACTCAAAAATCAATAAAAGGATAAGCAATTACCAATCAATTGGAAAATGCTCCCTCATTGCCTTCCTTCTTGGGTTTGGAATTGTTTTCTGATGAGGATATTTTCATAATTAATAACGATATTGTGTCGAAGATGTATTTTGATGGGTCAAGATGTTAGACTGGCTCCAGAGTGGGTGTGGTTATAATCTCGCTTGAAGGTAACCCTGTCCCTCTCTCCTTTTGATTGGAATTCCCTTGCACCATAACATCATTGTGTATGAAGCCCTTATTTCAAGCTTGCATGTCATGATCACATTAAAAATAAAATATCTTCATATACATGGTGACTCTGAGCTTATTGTGAACCAAATTATGGGAACCTATCAAACTAAACAAAGTAAGTTGTCTCAGTATCGAGACCTTGCTTTTTCTTTACTTAATCAGTTCTCCACTTTCACAATAGATAGTGTCCCTATGAGAGAAAATTGACATGTGGCTGCCATAGTGAGTGCTACCTCCTTGGTACCTTTAGATAAGGATACAAAATAATACCACTTTATTGTTTCTATTCTTTGGTCTCTTATTGTTTTTGAACAACTTGAATCCGATTCTCTTGTGTTTTCTCACATAGACTTGGGAGAATGGTATTCCAACATCTACAACTATTTGAAGACTAGAAACTTCCCTGATGATGCAATGAAGAATGATCACACTCACATACAGAAGCTTTCGGTCTGTTATGTCATCTTATTGAATTTTCTTTATCAAAAATATTACAATGGTCTACCTCTTCGATGTCTCACTAAAATAGAAATACCCCTTGCCCTTAAGGAATCCCATTCTAGTTTTGAGGGTGCACACATTGGTGGTAAATCTCTAGTGCAAAAATTGATTCACATGGGATACTTCTAGAACATGATGGAACAAGATTCCTTCAATTTTTTTAAGAAGTTCCCGCAATGTCAACAACATAGTCATCTTATTCATGCTCCTATATAAGAGTTACAAAATTAGACCTCTGCTTGGCCATTTGCAAAATGGGGGTTGGATATTATTGGAAAGATATCACCTCCTTCTTCCAAAGGATATTTCTTTATCATCACTGCTACCGATTACTTCATGAAGTGGGTTGAAGCTGTCCTCCTTCAATCCATGATTGCTAAAGCTATCTATAGATTTCTTCTAAATAACATTATTTCTCACTCCATACTGCTTTCCACCTTAGTTTTTGATAATGGTACACCATTTAAGAACAAGGAAGTGAAGCAATTCCTAAAGAAGTTTCATATTCAACATAGATTTTCTACACCATATTATCCTCAATCTACTGGCCAAGTGAAAGTGTCTAATAAGACTCTTGAGCTCATTCTTCATTAAACAATGAATAAAAATTGTAAGGATTGGCACATTCAATTGAAATATGATTTTTGGGCATATCGCACTAGTGTTCATATGATGATGGGAAAAATTCCCTACAACCTCGTGTATAGTGCCAAAGCTATCATGCATTTAGAGTTGGAAATTTTGTCTTTGTGAGTTTCCCTTAAAGGGTTAATTGCTGATGAAACTTACCAATCTAATCATTTGCATCAGCTTGATATGTTCAATGAGCATCAATTATAGGTCCTTGACCACCTTAAATCTTATCAACAATCATTATCTAAACAGTATAATCAAGTTGTTCTTCCTAGAACTTTCAAGGTAGGTGACCTGGTTCTATACAAGAATTAGAGAAATGTAAATGCACCACTTGATCAAAAGGGGAATTTTAGTCCTAATTGGTTAGGCCATTACATTTTCATCTCTATGTATGGTTCTAGTACATAGGCATTGTCATCTATGGATGGGACATCTCTAAAAGAACCTCTTAATCTAATGCATCTTCTCCGATACTATGTGTAGTGTCTATGTGTCATACATGCAATGTTCACTCTTTAGGGGTTGTAGTGTTGTGTGTCTTGGCATTCCTTCATTAACACATTATGATTTTTTTTTGTTATTATGCAACCATGTGTGTGTGAGAGAGGCATGCATACATGTGTTTTACTATGTTGTGTATCCGTGCATTACATTACACTCTTTTAGTTAGGGAATTAGATCATCATTGTTCTTAGTTAACATATATCCATGTGTGTTTGTTAATTCATGATTTCATCTAATCTAAACATACATCCATACATATAAAATTTGTAGCATCAACATACATGAAAAAAAGGAACATAGACATCAAATAAGGAACACCATGGTAGAAGAATTGATATCTCATCTATATATATATATATCAATATCATGCCACTCTCATCAAAAAAATGAGTGGCTATTGTATATATGTATCAATTTCTATACATAAAAAAATGTCCTACAACATATATAACATCACCACAAAAATGATGTACAAAATGGTTGTCTAGGCCCTGAGCATATGGCTCCTGAAGCCCTCTAGCTCTTGTGGCTATGGTTGTGGATGTGGATGAGGTTGAATGGTAAACATAGAGTAGGACCTACGTGACTAGGAAACAAACATCACCACATGGAATCCTCAGGTCTCTTGTTTGAGGGAAGCTATCGAGATCTCTATCACTTTGAGCACATCCTAGAGGTATTGGTCCCCTAGTGGCTACCTCGTGAGGTCATTGAACTAGATCTTAAGGGTATCACATGCCTACTCAGTACCATTTTCTCTTGTCATAAATGCATCTCACTCGCTCAAGGAAACACATAGCTCTGCAAACACCTAATCCCTTTGTCCCTGGGCAATGGTGGCATACGCTATCCTCTGTACTACCTCCACTTGTGCCTCCTCGTACATCATCCTTAAGTGCATCACTGGCTTGAAAAGTGGGGCATGTCTCCCTACTAAGACTGGATGGTAGGGCTCAAGGATGGGGGCCCTAGACTGGCTCAATAGGGGCCACCTTTGATATGCACTAGGAAAAGAGCCTAATCCATCTGTGTGTGTCTACTACAACCATAAAGAGAATAAGTACATCAATATCACGTGATGTATAGATACAATAATAAAAAAAATACATATACACATGAGATGAAAAATGAAAATACTGAAATGAAATTATGTAATGTAACTACTATACTTGGGTCCTCTGGCTGCTAGTAAATATTAGGCAATGGTGCAACAATAGGACCAACACCTCCTACATCTGGTGCTACTCCCAATGCTACTAGAGTTGTTGCAAGGATGATGATATGATATGGTGGTGTAGAAGAAACTAGGAGTATGGGTGGGGGAGAAGATATCCTTAGCTGCTGCAACCTTCTCCTCGACCTCTTGTTCCTATTGCTCTCCACCAGCAATGTCAATGATGGTGGGATTCTAGTGATCTCCTAAGTGAGTGACACTCCTCACGACCCATGCATAAGAGGGGACCATAGGAGGGATAGTCTAACTGTGACCATGCTCCTACATGACTTGAGACTAGTAGGAGGGAATAATAACAAAATCTATGTGACCTAGGAGAAAATGGTTGTACTACAGGTTCCTCTAGAACATGCCATCATCTACCAAACCTAAAAATGGTGGGGCCTCCATCTAATCAATCTAGGTTGTAGGGTTTTGAATTGAAACCACCAGAACTATAAGTCGTCATGCCTCCACTATTGAACCAACTTGTACCAGTCCACCATGGGTATAGAATAATATCAAACTCGAGGATAGGCCTTGGGTTGTGTGCATGTAGTATGGGTGAAGGCCCACACCTACAGTAGAGTGTATGCTATCAGGATTGAAAACTCATAATGCACATACCTACCTAGCTCCTGGTGAAAGTGTGCCAGGATGCTCCTCCACCATGTGAACACCTTCCAACACTCATCCATCTCACAAATAGTGTATATGAGACACCCATGCAGGTGAGGGCCTCATCCATATATAGTGACATGAGTGGCCATGGTGATCACCAAAATAGGATGTAACAGGGGTAGAACACCATGCCCCTACTTGAACTAGCATGTATAAATATGGTCGGTGTCATCTCCACCATTAGTGTGGCCTGAGAAGTATGTGACCCTGTTGCATCACTCCTAGGTTGAGGATGCATCATCAATCATGACCAACTGCCTAAAAATGGGGAGGAAAAGAATGTGATATAAATCCTTGAGCATGATAGACATCTTTCCCATCGAGAGCTAAAAGTTTGAGGTGGTTGAGTTCCACTGCTCCATCAATGCCATCAACATGTGATCATGATAAATGATCTCTAGCTTCTGATGCACCT
This sequence comes from Sequoia sempervirens, assembly GCA_007258455.2. NCBI lineage: Eukaryota > Viridiplantae > Streptophyta > Pinopsida > Cupressales > Cupressaceae > Sequoia > Sequoia sempervirens. The sequence continues at coordinate 777,829,720 of VDFB02281492.1, forward strand.
ACTAGAGGTCCACCCACCATAGAAGAATCTCTTATGAATCTAGCAGATGCTCATGTTGATCCCAAACTAGGTGAAGTAACCATCCACCATGATGCTCCTGAATCTATGGATAATATTCTAAAAGCGGAAAAGATCAGAGTTAGAATATTTTTTATGCAATTTTTTTTGTAAGAATCTACTAAGTGGGGCCTCTGAGACATGTGTGCACCGCATGAGCATTCGAGGCCACCATTAAAGTTTGTGAGATGCTAGCACACCTAGCTAGACATAGCATGCGTTGAGGTCCCCAATGCATTGATAGGACTCCAGTGTGTGAGGAGGATGCAGGTGTTCCATCGAGACACCTATGCTCTGAGTTTTCCCAAAACCCACTAAAAATCATCAAAAAGTGAACTAGAAGGTGGTTTTTGGACTCACCTAATCAAATTTGAGGCCCTTCCACACGTCCTCCTATAGCTGGTCCATCCTAGGCTCCAGATAATCTTGTCTACATGGAATTTTGTTGAATTTTCTTGACAAAAGTTAACAAAACTCCCATAGTGAATAGTGAAAATGACTCTTCTAGGGGCCCACCTAGGTATATATAGGCCCCCTGGGGCCCATTCTTCCCAATGCTTGTGGTCCCTCCATTTCTCCTACTTTTCCCTGACTACACTAGGGGAAAAACTAGGAGGGGGCATACAATCACTTCTTTACCAAAATTTTCTTCCAAATCATTGAGATTTTTCTTGATCATTCTTCTCACCTTAGAATTTTTCTTCTAATTTTCAAGCTAACTTAAGATTTGGAGTTTTGTAGAATAAAATTTTGTGAGATGTTTTCACAACAAATGTTGTATTTTTCATGGTTCAAATTCAAAACTTGAGAATGAATTATATAGATTAACATATTGATTATATTTGAGAATGTAATTATATAGATTAACCTTGATTATATAGATTAACCTATTGAGAAAGTGGAATAGAATATCAGTAGAGTTCCATTAATTATATAGATTAACCTTGATTATATAGATTAACCTATTGAGAAAGTGGAATAGAATACAATGAAATATTAGTAGAGTTCCATTAAATAGCATTTCCACGGGGTATAACCTCCTCAGGGAATATAAGATTTTCATGAGGCTGATCCTGAGCTGCCATCCAAGCACGAATACCTTCGTTCAAAAGAATATTTTTTGTATAAAAAGTCTCAAATTCAGGATCTTCTGCTACACGAATCTCCTGGGAAATAAAAATGTCAATATTTTACGATTGTTAACTTAGTTACCATTCTTAAACTAAGTTAATAATAACTACTCTCTAATACCTACTAGAGACCAGCGTATCTACCGAAAGTTCGAAACAAGTTCATAATAAAAAATTATCTGGTTTTAGTTATAATACCATAACTATCGCATTCATGTCAAGTCAAGGAGAATATCCGGTTTTAGTTATAATAGCATTAATATCGCATTCATGTCAAGTCAAGGAGAATTCAAATTAATGGAATTATCGCGTTTTAGTTATAACATTATATACTCCTATTTCAAGAATCAAACTATATTTGTATATCATAACTGTATTTTTATATCATATGTAATCATATCATAAATAGTTTTGAATTCAAATTAATTGAATTATCCCTCGTAATAGGGATAACATTATATACTTCTATTTCAAGAATAAAACTATATTTTTATATCATATCATAAGTAGTTTTTTCACAAAGATCATTTACTTCTGTTAATTCAGACAATTTTCATTTTATTGATTGTCAAACCCCTGACTTACATCTCAGGCTAGTTATTTCTACCATTAAAGGAAATTCCTCATTTAATCATATTAAGTATTAACTCCTTTAGTTAAATAAAGAATAATTATTAAATTGGGATCATTTATAGCATGGCATTTATCTTAACATTTATAATATGCCATTGTATCTCTTTAAAGAATGATTTTCTCAAATTTATTGATGCAGTTTCTACTTTCTATAGTTGGTTAGGATGAATCTGAACCATTCAATTTCAAATATAATGCAAAGTGCCGACTAAAGTGTGGGAAAAATGTAATGTTGTAAAATTGCACCTAGGGGTAATTTCACATTTTAGCACTTTTCCTAGCACCTAAACACATTAATGATAAGAGCCTCATGTGTCAAAAATTTGTGATTCCAACTCTATAAGGTCCAATGATGAAGCAAAACTAGTCTTTTGTCTCGTTTCCTGAAAAAATAACATTTTGGATGCTTGCGTGGTGTGTGGACATCTGCACAATGTGCTAGCATCCTAATAGTTTTCCGAGTTCAAAATGTAGAATATCATAATCTTGACCAAGGAAATACATCTTTGTGGTCAGATTCTCGAGTGTTGTGGTCAGATTCTCGAGTGTAATGGCTCCTTCTACCCTTGCATGCAACAAGCTCCCTTTTTCTCTCATTTTGGGGTGCTCTCTTTCATTCAATCGCTTCTCTCAATCTGACTTCATTCTCAATCTCTTCTACTCTTTGCAAGAGAACTTCTTCAAGTGAAGCTCTATCAAACTAACATCCCTCCAATATCTAAATCTCTCTAGCAAGCATTCAATGGTATATTTCTGTGTTCAAGAGGGGGCCAAGGACTATTGGTAATGCTCTCTTTCTCTTATCTATTTGTGAATAGATTAAATCTCTTTTTTCATTTACTATTTGGTGGTGTAGGTTCTCCTCCTCAAGTGGGGATTGTTTCAACCACTTCCTTTTGTTTTTTATTACTACTCTCTCTATCTATTTGGCTTTCCATGAAGGTGGGAACATCAAAACAAGGGTTTGACTATTGCAAGCCCCAAAATAGCCCCAACATTTTTCCCCTTCGTCTTGTGTGCAGGTTGTTGAAGTGGAGCTTGGAGGAAGAATTAAAATGTTAGGTTGTTTGTAAGTCTCCTTCTAGCTCTCCATTGTACTATGTGTCATTTTATGTTTTCTATTTAGCTATTCTATTAAACAAACCTTGGATCCATGTTAGAAAGTGATTTTTTAGTCATTCTACCCAATTTTTGAGCTCTCTATTGCATTGGATGCCAACGACTCCTCTAGACTCCAACATGCCACACTGGTGTCCTAATTCCATGATGCAGTCTATTGGTTGAGAGCTTCTTCTTTTGAGGTAGGAATCTAGAAACTTTGCTCTCTTGGATTTTGAAGCAATCTTTCATGATAACTAGTTTATGTGTGTTTTCCTTGCAATTTCTTCATTCAACTAGTATTGAGGTGGTTGAGGTAAATTTTCTTCCTAGGATTCTCTTGGGAATGAAGAGACTCTTGAGCAATGAATCCCCCTTATCTCACAGTTGATTATGAAGAGGATTTGATAAGGAATTGTGTTACCCCCAGGAAGTGTTCCAAAGAAGAAGGAGGTGGTAAATACTAATGAAATTGGAGGAAGAGAAGAAGAAAAGGGGCACTGATTTCCTAGGCTTTTGTGTGGAAGAGGTTAATCATCTTAAAAGAATTAACTTGATTATTGAAAATTTTGAAAAGATATATAGTAAATAAACATTGGAGTCTAGAGGGAAGTCCCAAAAGCCCACAAAACTACCTATTAAGAGGACAAGTGGAGTTGTAATTTTTGAGCCCTTAGACACTGCTTTAGTATAGTGTATTCTAGATTCAACCTTGGAACAACTAGAGGCAAAAAGGTAGAAGGTGTAGGAGTTAGACCCCCTATTACCATATGAGATGAGTGAAGAGGTTGGGGACACAAAAGAAGTTGGGCTAGTGTCTTGAGACACTTGAAGGATGAAATTTAAGTTGACCAACCACTCCCTAAAACTAAAGCTCACATATCAAAGGAAAGGATGGATGCCATGCACAAGGTGAATAGGAAACACATGATGATGAGAGAATGGTAGCAACCCTCATATTCATAGAAGATGATGAATTAATTAATACCTATGAATTCAAATATTTTTGGATTAAAATGAAGATGAAAGAATTTGAGGACATAGTCAAGGTAAACAAGATGGGTGTTGAAGAATCTCAACACGATCAAATTATTTCCCAAACTTTCAATGAATTAAGGATTAATGATATTGATATTAGTCCACAAGAATATAGAAAGATGGTCCTGGAGAGCAATATATTAATTATTCCTCAGATGGAGTTGAGGAAAATTTTCTTACTTGATCAAGTAAGAAATGAAGAGGACCCTATGCTAGTGATTGAGTTTAATTCAGAAGAAGGATGAGCGGTACAAGGTACAACCCTAAAATTGAAACCTTGGAATTTTGGGCTAAACAAAGGAACACATAAAATCCAAGACTTCTAGATATTGTGCAAGAAATAAGGGGGAGTGCTATGGTGAAGACACTAAAGGAAACATCTGTGTTAGAAGCTACTATTATGACCATGCAGTCTTCAATGTTTACTCAAGAAGTTAAATATTTGGAGAACATATTATCAAAGTATGAGAGAGAACAAACAACCATGAAGGATGAAGTAAATAAGTTGTTCATAGAGAATGTAAGATTGAAATAATAATTGAAGGGAGCAGGGCTTTCTCATAATAGAGGAATCATAATCTACGGACCTCCCACAAGTCAAAAAATTGACATGGATACCATCTTATTGAACAATTAAATACATTAAAGAAGAAAATTGATGATTTGAAAAGAACCAATGAAGAGACAAAGGAATGGGTGAAGAGACAAATCCTCAAGTTATTGGAGAAGATCATGGAGCTCATAGAGTTAAATTAATTATGGATAAACTAGAAAAAATATATGAATGTTATGTCTCCTTGTCACAAGAAATTGACCAGATGAAGGCTCATGTGACTATACTAGACCCCTTATTTAAGAAATGGAAACCAATACATCACACTTTAATGACCTTGTGCAAAGTTTTACAAGGAAAATTTGAGGCTCCTACAACTTTAGAACCTATAGAGAAAATGGTAAGAATGATCATAGATGAATTTTGGTACATATCCATGGAAGATCAAAAAATCAAGATAAGAATGGAATCTTTTAACACATAAAGCAATGAAATATTCAATTGAAATTGTGTGACACAATTGTTAGACTATGTGACACAATTGACTGTTAATGAATTTTCCCTAGTTTAAGATAAAATTACTTTTGTAACTTGTGTCCAATAGGTTTAACTAGGATTTTTAACTAACACAATGCATGTATTTGTGACTACATGCTACACTTGATTTAATCTATACACGAGAGTCCTGACCTACTACCTACCAGCTACAAGATTAGTTGACTAGCACTAAAAAGTGTACCTACTAGCTACGAGATTAGTTGACCAACACTGAAAAGTGTTGGTTGTGGCATCTTCGATTATATTATGTGACATTCATTCCTATCATTAGGGAAAATAGGGGTATGTTGACTACACTTGTAGAGAGATGGAACTCAGAGACATGCTCTTTCCATCTATTGATAGGGGAGGTGACAATCACCCTTGAGGATTTCTATAGGATTTTATGGCTTCCCATTTGAGGAGAGTGGGTCAGATATGACCTAGGATACAAATATCAGGAACTATTAGAATACAATGTATATGAGGACGTCTGAGATCTAGGTGTAGACCACTACAAGATCTGATGGGAGTTTCTAGCTGAGAGATACGAGTGGTTTGACTATATTCTGAGTACATAGATTGTCGAGGTCATCATTCTAGACTATCGGGCACATGGATTCCCAGTTGGATGGGGTGAGATGTTAGTGGGGATGGCAGCTAGAGATACATTGTATGCATGGGGTCCTTGTTTTCTTACAATGCTTTATTTTCAACTTCACGACATTGCATATCGAAATGGACAATCTATGAGTTGTGGGGTGACACTCCTTATGGTATGGGCCTGAGAGCACATTTTTTTATTTTTTCCACCAGTTGGTCACTAGTTAGGGGCCAACATTCCATATGTATACATATATAGAGGAGAAAGTGACACACATCCATGTGGGGGATGTGGGGTATTGGAGACATGGTATTGACACCCTTGTCAATTTTGTATGGAGACCTTTCAAAGATTACACCCAGTGGCTTGACAAGGATCAACACCTACCATGGTGTAGATAGTAGAGGTACCTGATTGGATGAACAGTCCAATCATAGCATATCATAGAGATGTATCTACTTGAGTGAGTGCTACAATAGTTTGGTGAGTAGTAGGGTATACCATAGGGTTTCACAAAGTTTTCTAGGTCATCCAAAGAGGTGACACCATGGGGGCCTATGATACCAGTGACTACAGCTGAGCAAGGGATTGATAGCCTATAGGTAGTTCAATGGGTATGGAGAGGGGGTCTAGTAAATGCAAGTACTACGATCGAGTATGACACATGGTGGGATGCACATAGGCTAGTTCCACTAACTGATCCTGACCAGCCAGCACCAGTGGTTCATCGACAAAGGGGCCCACAAGGCTAGAGGGGGAGGACAGGGTAGAGGAGATGGAGGGAGAGGAGGATATGGAAGATGAGGAGGTGGGAGGGGTGATGATGGTGGGGATGGGAGAGGTAGAGGTAGAGGATAGAGACATAAGGTAGGGAGATGGCACAAATCACTCTCTACTATCAAAGAGGAGGGAGAGGAGGAGAGAGGAGAGGAGGAGAGACATGAGGAGGTTTGATAGGAGGAGGCCATGGTTTTGGAGGAGGGGGAGAACCATGTAGAGGCACTAGCTATGGATGTAGGGTAGCATGATGTAGTAGTTGAGGTGGTTGCAATAGAGGTGGAGCAGCCAGAGGAGGAGAGGAAGGATGAGGAGGATATGGGTGAGGCAGAGCACATCCTTCGAGAGAGGATCATCATAGGAGAGGATGGGTTAGAGGATGTTCCCATCAAAAATGGGGAGGAGAGGTTGGATCAGGGAGTACAGGATTTATAGGCCAGGGTTCAGGCCTTGGAGGCTAAGCTAAGGAAACAAGTAGAGAGAGATAGGCTCAAGATAGAGTGAGATACTTTGCAGTTAGAGCGAGATGTCATAGTGATTAGGGCACAGGAGGCTAAGTAGAGGTTCATGGAGTATACTGCTACGCTAGTGGGAGTAGTGCATACATGGTGGAAGGGTTATTGAGAGTAGGCTATCGGGAACAGTATTACAGGGATTTATATTTTGTCAAGGTACCACTTGAGCATAGGGCACTGAGTGCATCAGAGGCACTAAGTAGTGGTCAATCTCATAGTGGATGATCCCATAGTAGGGGAGAGAGTAGTGGAGGAGTTTCAAGACTAACATAGATAGGTCCCTATGATAGGACACCATCAAAGTGTAGAGCACCAACCTTCTAGGGAGCATGGCAGCTTAGGCTAGGGCCTATTTTGACTATGTATTATGACAATTGCATTTTGACCATCCATCCTATGAGCTCCATTTTGAGATACATTATGACATTGTACTATGACACATTTTGAGTGATATATATTATGATTTTTAACGACGACTATATGAGGTGCAGCCTATTGTCATGCATTTATTATGTTATTGATGATATATGTATTTATGATGTTTATGTAGTCTATATGATGATGCCATGGTTCTACATGTTGATGCCTTATATGTGATTCCTAGATGATAGATGTATGCTTTTTATTTTTATAATGCTATGGATGTCATATATATGCCATGTGATGTTTATGATTATGATATGTGATGCAAATGTAAACATGTATACCATATGATAAATGGTCGTGGGCTATGATTATGGATGCTTATATGGATTATGATTATGAATGCAATGGATGCTTATATGAATTCCTATATGAAGCTTATATGCCTATATGATGCTTCTAACATGAATATGTATGCAGGATATTTTTTTTGTGTGTCACAAGATGTTGTCAAAATGCATATGGAAGAAAAGCTAGCACAAATGACATGGATATTAGTATAGAAGAAGAATTTCAATATTTTTCCAAATACATAATAGGCCTTAAATTTAATCATCATTGGGTGGTAAAATAAAACAAATGGACAATAAAAAAGATGGTATGAAATAGACCAATGTGTGCAAGGTCATCCACTTGCAAAACATACAGTCGCAACCAAGGAATTTCCTAACTCATACTAAGGGAAAAGTTGCCCCAGTCTTTTTGCCAAGACAATATGCAAACAACAATCAAAGAAAAGAGTCATGAGACATCATCACTCCTCTGAATCTTTCATGGGACATCCTCAAGGAAGCTAGTAACCTGAATCAAAGAAAAATCAAGAAAAATATAAGATATTTAAATAGACCGCAAAGTCAACAACCATTCAAAGTGTTTTCCAAAATGTGATTGTTTTATGTTTAATTGACTAGGTGATTGACGAGTTGATTGTTTGACAAGGTCTGGTTTTAGGGAAGAAACATGTCATATAAGATGTCAAGTCTAGTTTTGATCATGTGATCACTTGTATAATGAAAATGATTAATTTTGACTAAATGAAAATGATTTCAAGGACACATCTTGTATATGACATAATTTGACTAGTTGATGGTTTGATGTTGGTTTGACTATTTTGATAATTTGTTTGATTTTTCTAAGTGACCTTGTTGACTTGTTTTCCTTGTTGATGTGTGACTTGTCTTGATGTTTCGATGAGTTTTTGTGTCCAAGTTGAAAATGTCTGATTTATTATGACTGACATGAAAAAATCATAAATAACCAACCTAGGTGGCCTCAGGGGCTCATCGAGAGATGCCCTTTCCAACATAACCATGTGTAGAGACCTCGTAGTTCAACATGACTTGACTTTGTTTTATTAACAAAGGACTGAGTCATGAGTTGAATTTTATTTGACAAACCTAAAAGGACTGACGTAATGCCTTAGGGGCACATCGATAGATGGCCTTACCTATGTTAAGTAGCAAAGGCAATGTAGTTTGAAAATGACATGGACTGACATGACTGCCTTTGACTCTGTTTTTGGGATTTTTGCAAGTTATTTGGATGTTTTTGGGCTTTTTACTTGTTTAGATTTTTTTTGGATTTTTGAGGTTTTATGTTTTTTTTAGCTTTTTGACATTTTATGATTTTTTTTTGGCTTTTTGATGTTTTATGATTTTTTGGCTTTTTGACATTTTATGATTTTTTTGGCTTTTTAACATAGTTACCTCCTAATAGAAAAGATAGGATCTAATGACCTATGTCAATTATTCTCCCCCAATCAGGTATAAGACCAATTTATTAGGGGTGGAATGGCATAAGCATCATGGAAGGTGAAAAGACACATTGATGTCAATTGTTCTAGGTTATGGAAAAGACAACCAATCGTTATTATGGGTGAATGGGGAAGGTGAATGACAGGGAAAAGTTAGATTGGAATGATGGTAGATGACAGAGAAAATTCAACTACACTTGGCACCCATTTTCCAGGTTTTCACCATGGTACTTATCCAAAGCACCACTGAAGTGGTTTTCACTATTTGACGAATTATTTATCTTTACTACTTTTTTATTCATTTTTTTAATTTTTTTGGTGCTACCAAGATGCCTGTTTGCCAGCTTTTCATCAAGGTAAAGATTTTTTTTTTTTTTGTGAAATGACTTTCAGAAGCTGTGTAGAATCTACATAGGTGTAGACTTTTCATTGGTTCTAACAAGGTTTCCCCTTCAAGAGTTAAAATTTGATATGCTCCTAATCCAAATGCTTTTGTGACAATATAGGGACCCAACCAATTTGGCTCGAACTTTCCTAGCATCTCTCATTCTAGTTGATTCTTAATATTTTCCATTAAGACCAGGTCACCAATTTCAAAATGTTGATTCAATACTTTCTTGTTGTAGCTATGACAAAGATGATTATGCTATGTTTGAAGATGGTCCAATCTTTCTTTCTGCGTTCATCTAAAATATTCAACCCATGTAACCTTGATACTCGATACTCTACATCGTCAATATTCCCTTGCATGGATACCTATAGGGAAGGAAGTTCAACCTAAATAGGAAAGATAGCCTCATAACTGAAGACTAGGGAATATGGAGTGGCACTGGTAGGAGTGCAAATACTAGTGTGATAGGCCCATAAGGTAGGATTAAGTTAGAGGTGCTAGTCATAACCAACATCATTGACAATCTTTTTAAGAATTCTAAGGAATTTTTTATTAGATGCCTCAGCTTCGCCATTACCTTGTGGGTAGTATGGAGTGGAGAAATGATGTTGGATGCGGAATTTCTCATAAAGTTGGTGAACTTCTTGGTTTCTGAATGGTCAACTATTGTTAGTGATAATGGATTAAGGGACACCATACCAAAAAATGATATAGTTGAGGATAAACTTAGAAATATGTTTGCCAGTTATGTATGTCATAGGAATGGCTTCAATCCACTTAGTGAAATATTCAGTCATAGTAATGATGAATTTATGACCATTGGAAGATGTGGGATGAATCTTACCTATGAGGTCGATTCCCCATTGAGCAAAGGGCCATGGTGATGTTATTGGGTGCAATTCTTTTGTTGGGGAATGTATCAAGTCTCCATGGATATGACACTATTGACATATTTTGATGAAGAGACAAGAGTCTTTTTCCAATGTAAGCCAATAATAACTAGCTCTCATTATCTTCCTAGCCAGGGTTGGACCACTAGAATGGGATCCACATATACCCTCATGTTCCTCATGCAAGGTTGTTTGTGCTTCTTTGACATCGGGACATTGCAAAAGGGTATTATCTAGGGCACGTCTATAAAGGGTGTCACCGATGATAGCGTACTTAGAGGCCTTGTGGATATATGTCTTGCATTGGTTAGAAAAAAGGTTAGGGGAAAGGACATGGTTATGGAGGTAGTCGTATATGTCTTGGTACCATGGTGAATCAAGACCATTAAGTTCACAAACCATTTCAGATTTTGGGATATCGAAGCTAGGGATAAACAACTGTTCTACCAAAAAATCAAATTGAGGTGCATTATTTAGTATGTCCAAGAGAGATCCAATGGTGGACATGGTATCTTTTTCTTTATTTTTAATACGAGATACCTAATGAAAGAGGATTATATTAAAATACTGTCTGAAGTTGCCTAACATCCATTTATAGGGGGTGAGTTTTTCATCCTTGGTGTCTAATTATCATTGACTTGGTGGATTACCAGTTGAGAGTCACCATATACTTGCAAATGTTTCATCTTCCATTTTATTACCATACAAATTCCTATGAGGAGAGCCTCATATTCTACTATGTTATTTCTACATGGAAAGGAAATTTTGAATGACTTAGGAATGGTATCACCTTGTGGGGTGATAAACAATATGCTTTCTCTAGAGCCATGGTTTCTGTGAGATTCGTCAAAGTACAACTTCCATGTCCTTTTTGTATCTAACTTAAAAATAGATTCATTTGGAAAATCTGAGACTAACGAGTGATCAACCTTGGTCAATGCATTTGTGAGTTGATCGGCAATGACCTGTCCTTTTATTGCTTTTCTTTTGACATATTGAATATCATCTTCACCAAGTATCATGACCCACTTAGTCAGTCGTCTCGTCAAAGTTTCCTTACTGAGAAGATACTTTATTGGGTTTATCATGGCAACCAAATTCGTTTGATGTTTTGGAATGTAGTTCCTTAGTAATTGAGTAGCAAAAACTACCACAACACAAGCACATTCTATAGGACTGTAATTTAGTTCATAACCAACCAAGGTGCAGCTAATATAGTATACTGCGCATTCATGACATTTGTCATAATTTTGTGCAAGTAATTCCCCCAGTGCTGATATGGTTGCTAAAATATAGAGAATGAGAGGTCTCCCATCGATAGGTGGCATTAAAATTGGTAGAGTTAGTAGGTAATTCTTGATCTGTTGAAAAGCTTCATGATATTTATCTGTCCATACAAATGGTACCTGTTTTCTAAGTAAATGTTGGAAGGGATGTATCTTTTCAGCCAACTATGCTATAAATCATCTAATGGAATGGATTTTTCCTTGAAGTGTCAGTAGTTGACTTATATTATTTGGTGGAGGCATGTCCATTATGGCTTTAAGTTTTGTTGGGTCTACTTCAATGCCTCATCTAGAAACTATATAACCCAAGAGTTTTCGTGATGTCACTCCAAACACACACTTTTTAAGGATTGATTCTTACTTTATATTCTTCCAATATTTTAAAAATATTATCCAGGACTCACAAGTGGGAAACTCTTGTCAATGAATTAGCTAGTAGATCATCCACCTAATCCTCCATTAGGGTATGCATGAGGTCATGGAAAATAGTCATAATGGTGTGTTTTTATGTAGATCCAACATTTTTAAGTCCAAAAGGAATGACATATAGCAATAAGTTCCCCATGGACAAGTGAAAGTTGTCTTATGTTGGTCTTTAGGAGCAATTTTGATTTGATTATATCCCAAGTAGCCATCCATGAGGGACAACATCTCATATCCAGCTATCAAGTCTACGATTGTGTCAATATTTGGAAAAGGGAAGTCATCCTTAGGAAATGTCATGTTTAAGTCTCAAAAGTCTATAAAAATATGGATGCCACTTGTTGGTTTTGTCACTAGTACGAGGTTGGAAATCAACTCTACATAGTTGATTGATCTGATGAAGCCAACATCTAGTAGTTTCTTTAATGTAGCCCTGACCAATAAAGCAATTTGTGGATGCATCTTTCTAAGTTTTTTTTGGACAAGTTTGGCATTTGGATGTAATAGTAAATGGTGTAATATCAAGTCAAAATCTAATCTAGGCATGTCAACATATGACTGGGCAAAGTTGATCTGTCTATCTATAAAGAAAACCCAAAATTTAGGTTGCTCAGATTCTGTCAAAGATGCAGCTAAGTGTATTATTTCAGAATTTTTGTTTGCGCCAATGTTGATTTCAATATATTTCTCAATAAGCATTGGTTCCTTCAATTGAGTAATGGGGAGAATGTCCAACCCTCCATCCTTGGGTGCCTCAGGGAGGTTTTCACTCTTGAATACATCCTTTCTTTTTACTTTTTCATAGTCTAAAGGTGCCCTTCAATTTTCACCTAGAGATTCATTATTTTTTTCATTTTTTTCTTTATTATTTTTACTTTTGTGACTAGAGGGGTGGATGGACTCCCCAAAGTATGCCATATGATCCAATTCAATGATAAATCCAACCTTATGATCACCACTAGGGATTCCTTCACGCAGTCCCAAGAACTCGGCGATAGCTTCATCATTCTCAAATATGTCCAAGATGGGAGGTCCTTGTTGGTCCAGGTCGATGAGTTAAGGATAGACTAAGGGCATGCCATCATCAGTATTTTCAAGGTTCAGGACAAATATGGTAAAGACATAGATATTTTCAGGGTCTCAGATCATAGTATCAGATAGGTCAAGGTCAGTGAAGAATCTATCTAGTTCATATTCACTAGTTGCACAGGAGTCCCATTCGTATTCATTGGAATCGGTTTCAATGTAATGATTTTCTTATGTGTTAGATCGTTCATGGGTGTCATGTATTGTAGATGTCTTGATAACCTCAGAAGCATTCACTTCCTCACCTAAATGTATCGTGGTACTAGGAATACCAGTCTTAATCAGTTTAAACCCAAGGCCTAGACCTTTTTGTCATTTAGACACATATAAAGGTTCAATAATCCCATTTTTATTCACTCCAAGTCCATTGTGTCCATCATAGACTTTATCTTGCATGATCTTGACACCTTTTCCATACTTTTCTATAGGTATTTGCACAAGTGAAGGGGCTCCTTCATTATCTTCTTTGTAAATCCAGGAGGTCACATATTCTTCGTTGATTGCTTCTTTGCTTAACTCCCCCCATTTTTTGAAAGTAGTTATGGGAGGCAAGTGAATGGTGACCTTGGTTTTTCTTTTATCTGTTGTCAATTTTCCATATGATTTAGGAGTTGTCAATTTTTTGATACAATAGGATAGCTTCATGTGATACTCACCATGTCCTTTGGCTCAGACCTCAATCTTGGGATCAAAAGGTGGAGATTTAGAATTGGATGCTTTAGATAGAGTGGAAGGGTCAATGTAGTTTGATGAAGTGGATGATGAAGCCTCTTGATTGATGGGCACTTATTGTTGGGGTGTTCCACATAGATTGGTGCAATATTGGAATGTATCAGGATCACTGACTATTGTGATTTCAGTTCCATTGTATGGAAATTTAACCTATTTAAAAGCAAAATTGGTGGATTTTAACACATTTTATCATAATAGGGGCAATTTTAGTTATCAATTTTTCATTTCACATCCTTCCATGTAAATTTCATCATATCATAATTTTCAAATGATGAATCGACATCTTCAAATCATAAACATTGAAAAATTTCAAAAAAGTTTAAAAATTCAAAAAATTCACAAAAATCAAAATCTTATCGATTCATCATTCGAGGGGGCATATACCTATCAACATTCGACAGTCAACATCTAGGGAAAAATTCAAAATTCTTTGAAGCAATGCATAAAACACATCACTTCAAAGAGGGGAAAAATGTATACACCTAAAAATGGTCACATCACATAGTCTGGTAATTAATTAAACATTTTTAATATTTAATTAAATCTCTGAATTCAATCTGCGTATAAATAAATTTAAATAATTTATTTATATTGTTCATTCTTTCATTTCGATTAAATAAATAAGTTTATTTAATCATCTTTTCTTTTTCATTTCTTAATTAATTAAATAAACATTATGATTTATTTATATTAATTATCATTTAATCTTGGCTTGAATATTTTATTCAAATAAAGATTAAATATTTCTCTCTTTTAAATATATTCTTCTAATATCCATTCACAATTAAATATTCCAAAATATTTAATTAATTCTTCTAAAGTCACATCACAATTAAATATTCTAAAATATTTAATTAAATCTTCTATAGTTCTAAAATCAAAAATCAAACTCACATAAATGAAATTAAATAAATTTATTTAATTAATTAATTTGGGGATTATCTTCAACAACTGAGAAACAAACTGCCAAAATAGAAAAATTAATTTCTCTGTTCCTATGCAAGCTTGTTCCCATGGGTTGAAGACAGGCTTCCATTCTTCTCTCCAACCTCCCAACCTCTTCCATCTTCCTCTCAACCTCTCCATCTCTCACCATTCAAACTTACCAGACAACCTCACAGCTGTTGATCCTTGCCAGCCAGGATTTTGCCTGCAAAAAGCTATAAAAAGGACTGCCAGGTCTTTACAATCATAGAGAAGCTTTCAATAGAATAACTATAGCCAAACTGAAATAGCATAAGTATTTTAGCATTCAAGCATCATAGCATAGCATAGTAGCATATCATATCATGGCCAATCATTCTCATTTCATAGCATCCTCAATTTACAACACCTGTGCATAATCCATAGCCCCTGTGCATATCTGCATCAGTATCTTCCCTTCACCAGCATATAGGATAGAGAAGCTCCTTCCTTTGCATACTCATTCTACAAGTTGCCATTCGGAGAAGCCTTGCTTACACAATCTAAGAGCAGTAGCTTCAAACAAATCCCTGCAGATAGAGGAAGATGGAACGGCTCTGAAAGAAGCTCCATTTGTTTATTTAAATTCAAATTACTTGCTTTCCTTCAGTTTAATGTTTCATTTATGTGTTTTTGTTATTTCATTTTGATCATACATATTTAACATACACATTTTTGGCACCCACCATGAGGCTATTGCCCCAATTTTAACATCTTATTGCAAATTTTTCTAACAGGTTACGGCCAAAAATAGTGGATTAGCACAAGAAACATGCTTCAGCAATATTCATACCTAGTTCAGTGCCCTTGAAGCATCTTATAGCGCCCATAAGGCATCTTGCAGTGCTCTTAAAGATTATTGTAGTGCCCTTAAAGATTCTTGCAGCACCCTTAAAGATTCCTGCAGTGCCCTTGAAGATTCCTGCAGCGCTCTTAAAGCATCCTACAGCACTCTTAAAGATTCCTGCAGCGCCCATGAGGAATCCTACAGTGCCCATAATGTCTATTGTAGCGCATTTTTGAAAAAACCTGCAAACTGTAAATTATACTTTGAATACAGCTTGACTGAATCCGACGCGACCGCGGATAGTAACAAACTTTAAATGGAATCAAGCAATCCTAGGGTAGTCACATAAATGGAATTAAGTAATCATAGGGTAGTCATATAAATTAAAATCAAGCAATCCTAGGATAGTCACTTCACTTTTAATTTTGGGCTAAAAAGAATTTCATGTTTTTGTGAAGCAACATCTTCACCTAGCATAGCAAATTTTTATTTTGGGCTTAAAACTTAATCTTTGATTGCTTTGCTTAAACGGTGATAGGCCTATGCTCTCCCCTTAACTGGGTGATCAAAATGTCAAACTCATCTATTTCCTTTTCTGCAATTTCCAGTTTTATTAAAACCTTTTAGAGAGCCTGCTCTTGTGGGTAAAAGTACTCACCCAAGAGGAACGACTCAAGTGTGTTCAAGCCAAAGCCAGACTATTCCACCCCACTCTAAAATTTAAAGCAAATTTGGGGAAACCCTCTTTTGACGGTAGTGTGCATTGATAACCATCCCCAAAGCCTCTGTTCTAAAGGTAGGGAGGTCTCTCGAGGGAGTCTATTATTTTCCGCACCGAACGGAAACCCTTACTACGAACTTAGTGTAGTATCCAACCGAAGTCAGTTTCCAAACGTCATAATAATCACAGTGCAGGGGAGGGAAGAATCTACCCCCAAGATACTCACCATATAACTGCCAAGGATTGTTTGCTCAGGGGATCCGGTATCCACTTCCGTCACTCTGAGTACGCACCTGGAAAAGACAAAAACATGGGCGCCTTTTCAAGGGTGACATGGCTGTGTGAGTCGACACAGTTTTAAGATGTGGGTTGTTGATTACTATTATGACCTACTTGAGAACTAAGAGTGAGTCTATTTGAAATGCTTATCATGTGTAAAACCTGTTAAAACAATTTTTGAAAAAAAATTTGATCATACACTTGATGTTTAGCATAGAATTAAAAACAACTATTCTACAAATTGTTTGATGTG
Organism: Sequoia sempervirens; assembly: GCA_007258455.2. Classification (NCBI taxonomy): domain Eukaryota; kingdom Viridiplantae; phylum Streptophyta; class Pinopsida; order Cupressales; family Cupressaceae; genus Sequoia; species Sequoia sempervirens. Next base: position 777,846,649 of record VDFB02281492.1, read on the forward strand.
TTTTCAATACATTAATTCAATTAAGATCATCCAACACTCATGATCACTTTGATTAATCTCATGTTATGAAATTGGAAATCTACAACCTTTGTTAAGAAGTTCATTCTCAAAAGAATCAAAAAGCCAAAGAAACCCCTTAGCTACAAGAAACTATTGAAGAAAAGACGATTCTTGTATCAAAGCCGAAAGGTTTTACTTAAACATAGAACCTTTATACATTGATATCATGGCTGTGTTAGAGGTTTCACTGATGATTATGCTATAGAACCTTTGTACTCACAAGCTTTTTTTCAAAGAAGAGCCCTTTCTCAAAGGCATAACCATAGTCAACGTATTCGTTTCTATTATATTCCCCAACCTGCAATTGAATATTCTACTCGTCCAAATAAAATTCTGCAATAGAGAACTCAATCATATTGGGCATTCATAACAAAATCCATCCTTTTACAAAGCTATGATCAAAACTTTATAAAGTGCAATATCATCTTTTTCTTGATATTTTGCTTAAATTCCCACCAACAAGATTTTCATCCTTTCAATTAGGGAACAACACAAGCTAAAGGTTAGAAATCTTTCAAGTCATAGAATTTTCATTCTATCCTGACTTTTATATCCATCACAAGTTGCACTACTTCATTCTTTTGATCGAAAGTTAGTAGAATTTGGAATGAAACTTATGCCTGTCTTCACGAGATCTCAAAAACACATGGAAAAAGATGAAGGAGAAACCACTACAAGAAAAATGGGTGACCATACTGAGAAAGAAGAGGATACATTTAATGTTGATGAATTAATAGAAGAAATGCTTCAAGAAGTCGAACAAGATCCCCAATTCCATACTCTTATGGAAAGGATTTTAGAACGAAACAAAGAAAGATATTTTCTTTCATTAGCTAATCAAGGAGCTAAGTTACCTTACAATTTTTACAGAGAAGGGATTAAATAGAATCCTGAAACTCCTAATGACTTTAGTGCCCTTACTCAACAAGTAAAAGAATTACAAGGGCAAATAAAGGAGATGCAAGGGGGCACAACAAAGAAATATGTTTTGGAAGACATATCTCCTTATCCATTTGATAGGAGTCTTCAAATGATCCCTTTTCCAAAACATTGCGAAATCTCTAAATTTGATAGGTACAATGGAAAAACTGATCCCATTGAACATGTGAGGGATTTCCAAAATATGAGTCTAGAATTTTCCTATGACAATACCTACTTAATGCATTTGTTTCCACAGAGTCTACGTGCACAATCCATGGAGTGGCTTTCTAAGATCACTCCTCCCATCAAAACCTTTGAGGAGTTAATAAATCAGTTTATATCACAATACTCCTACAACATCCAACACCAGATAACAATGCTTGAGCTTTGTAAAGTGAAACAAAAAGTAGGAGAATCCTTCACTACGTTCTTGCAAAGGTGGAGAAGGTTGTTTGCGCAATATTCCCATCCTATTCCTGAAAAGGAAAAGATGGATATCTTCATCAATAGCCTCGATCAAGAATTAAGCTATAGGCTTAATCTTCATTGTCCTCATAACTTTGAAAAATTGATTGAAAATGCAATCACCATTGAAGGGGCCTTGGTTAAACGAGGAGTGATAAAAATTGATAATCCAAGTACATCCAACCAAAACAACAACGATAAAACAAGGTTTTGGAACAGAAATAAAAATGTTTTCAATGATGGTATAGTAGATGCAAATAATCTACAAACAAGGCCATCTATCTTCAATCTATCAAGTGCTCCATGAAACAATCAACAAGGAAATAACAATCAACAAGGAAATATCAACCAACAAGGAAACAACAATCAACAAGGACAAAACTCCAAGCAAGAAAGCATGACCAATCAAAACATCAAGGATAATTGTGGTAATTTCAATAACAATCTTGGCAATACCCAAACATCAAATCCGTCCAAACCTCCATTCTTTTCAAATCGACGGAATTTTATGACTTTGGGTCAATCTCTTGAGTCTGCTCTCAAGGAGCTTCTTGATAATAAGGTTATCACCTTACCACCACAAAGAGATTATGAGCCACGAGTCAAACCACCATCATGGAACGACTCGTATTATTGCAATTATCATCAATGTAAAGGTCATAGAACGAATAATTGTCAAGCTTTGAAAAATCTAGTACAAGATTTAATTGACAATGGCACCATTACAATTGAAGGACATCATACCAATGACAATCATCAAGCATTTAAAGATCCTTTACCGAACTATCAAAAGGGGGAAACATCAGATGCAAAATCCAAAAGCATACATAATGTTGAAGACAATATAATCCATCACATCTATGTTGATGATCAACGGGTTAATGTTATCAAAATCAAGGGAAAACAAGAATATCAACAAGTTAATGTGACTACGAGAGGACAAGCAAAAGTTGTCCTAAAAGGAAGTTCATCTAAGGCAACTATTTCTCCTCCAAGTCATTATAATCTAGTTGATCAATTGAGAAAAACATCAACTCAAATCTCCATCCTTGAACTTCTCAAAATATCCCCCATACACAAAAATATTTTAGAAGAAGCTCTTGTAAACACAACTGTCCATACTGATCTGGATGTAAACAAATTTCAAGCTATGGTGGGACATTTGTCTTCCCCCACTTGTCTTTCATTTTCTGAAAAAGATGATGCTTCCATGGCACATCCACATAATTCATCGCTCTATCTTGAAGTCATGATCCATAAACACTGAATCAGATGTGTCTTAATAAATGGAGGAGCTGGTTTAAACATTTGTACCTTAAAGCTAATACATGCCTTGGGAATATCAGAAAATTCTATTGATTCACGAAGGAAAATAACTATCAAGGCATATGATGATGAAGAAAGAGCTTCTAAAGGACTAATAATGCTACCTATCAGAGTGGGACCTGTTGTGAAAAACACATTTTGTTAGGTTCTAGATCGAGATCTTTCCTATAACATACTTTTGGGTCATCCATGGATTCATGATATGCAAGCAGTACCATTAATGCCTCAAGTTTCCATACGATGGATAGGAAATAACCATACAAGCTGATTACAATAGCACACAAACTTGTTCAAATCTCCGAGCAACTCAAGATGCCTTTGTGCCACATAATAGGGAGGCTCTTGCTATTTCTTCTTCCAATCTACAAGTCCAATTGCAAGAATTGACAAAGAATCTTGACACTAAGCTAAATTTTAAAGACAAAGGGGTAGGTGAATATTCACTATCTCTTTCTACCTTACCTCCTTCTCTGAGGTCACATGGTCTGCCAACCTTATCAAATCAAAAGATTGCAACAACCTCTACATCCCAAGCTTCTATGCCAATCACAAAGTTTGACGGAAAATTCATTAAAGCCAACACCACTGAAGAAGAAGCCGAAGATAGGGACATCCTAAGTTGGCTATACAAAGATAAAGATGAATCTCTCTTGCACATTAAGTTACCTATAGAACAATATGGTAAGGGGTACGCTATCATGCAGAAAATGGGCTATGAAGGAAATGATCCTATAGGAAAGAGAAGAGAAGGAATCGTGGAACCAATTCAACCTATTTCAATACATCCAAATGATAAAACAATACTTGGATATGGTAAAGATACAGAAGACTCTACTTCACAGCAAGCACAACCAACTCATGAAGGAGGATCAATGTGAGATAAACCTCATGAATCAGTTTTCCAATTGCAGAACAGTTCAGGTACTGATTCTAATGAATATGAATGGGACACCATTTATAATGATGAATTTTGGAGAGACAAACAAGTTGATACCATACACAAATATGCACCTGTTCTCATACAAGAAGGTTCAAGGCCTCTACTTGATTATGTTTTACAAAGCGATCATGACTCAAGTGAGGACGAATCAGATTCTAACGAGATTGACAATCAATAGGAGAATACCATCATAGACCTTGTCTAGTATGAAGATGACAGCCACATCATGACTTTGACAGTTCAAGATCTTACCCAACCTAATGATCCCATGCCTTTAGTTTATCTGGAACTTATTGATTGGGACAATGACGCGCCTATCCACATCCCTACATTTCATGATGATGAGGACATTATAAATTTCCTTTGTTCTTCTAGTGAGGAAAACAATTGTTTCATCCAAGAATTTCATACTCATGATTTTGATAAGGAGGGTGTCAAGTCTCTTAGCTACAAAATAAATGAAATAAAAGATGGATCTATTGGTGAAAATTGAAAAATGGCAGTGGTAGATCACAACAAGAGAAAAATAAAGAGTGAATCCGACGGTGAAAACCTTTCTGAGGCACTGAAGGATGAGAAAATTGACATTCTTCCCAAGCATTATCATGAGAGATCTTCTATTTTGACCGAACCAACAAAATCAATCAACATAAGTAAAACAAAGCAGCCAAAAATCTTGCAACTTGCAACATCATTAATAGTCAAAGAAGTATTGAAATTCATGGAGTTCTTGAAGGAGAATCAAATCAACTTTGCTTGGTCATATGCTGATATGCCAGGGTTAGATCCTAATCTAATAATGCATCATTTATCTATAAATGCAGGGGCAAAACCTGTGAAGCAAAAACTCAGAAAAATGCATCCACATGTTGCATTATTGGTCAAAGAGGAATTAAAAAAAGCTTTTAGATGTTGGATTCATTCAAACTATTGACTATGCAGAATGGATTTCCAATATTGTACCTATTTCAAAGCCAGATGGAAGGATTAGAGTTTGTACAGATTTCAGAGATTTAAACAAAGCTTGTCCCAAAGATGACTTTCCTTTGCCCAACATAGATATGATTGTTGATTTAACTACTAGCCATGCAATGTATTCATTAATGGATGGATTTTCAGGATATAACCAGATAAAGATTGCACCAGAGGATCAAGATAAAACAATGTTCACATGCCCTTGGGGTACCTATTGTTGGAACGTAATGCCATTTGCGTTAAAGAATGTCGGAGCTACTTATCAAAGAGCAATGACAACCATTTTTCATGACATGATGCATACATTCATGGAAGATTACATTGATGATTTACTTGCCAATTCTCACACATGAGAAGGACATCTAGAAATCTTGTCAAAAATCTTTACCAGAATGGAGAAGTTCAATGTTCGAATCAATCCAAAGAAATGTGTCTTCGGCGTTACATCTGGTAAACTCCTAGGATACATTGTTTCAAAAAAGGGTATAGAGGTTGATCCAGAAAAAGTACAAGCTATAATGGACATGCCGCCACCATGAAATATCAGTCAGCTTCGATCATTGCAAGGACAACTATAGTCTATCAGAAGGTTTATAGCTCAACTGGAAGATAAAAGCTTACCATTTACACATTTATTGCATAAAAATGTCCCATTCAAATGGGAAGACAAATGTGAAGCAGAATTCAATCAGATCAAGCAATATCTTATGAACCCACCAGTTTTAATTCCACCCATTCCAGGAAAGCCACTCATACTCTATATTTCAGCAACAAAAGTATCCTTGGAAGCATTACTAGCACAAGAGGATTCTACAGGTAAAGAAAGGGCCATATACTATATCAACAGAACTTTAACAAGTCATGAATTAAACTACACTTTCATAGAAAAAGCTTGCCTCCTAGTGGTGTTTGCTTCTCAAAAGTTGTGACACTATATGTTGGCTCATATAGTTAAGCTGATAACCAAGATTGATCCACTAAAATACCTATTAAGCAGGGTTACTTTAACAAGGAGACTTGCAAAATGGGTAATGATCTTAAGTGAGTTTGACATTCACTATGTAGATCGAAAAGCTATTAAAGGACAGGTCATTGCAGATCAGTTGGTTGAAGCACCTTTACAAGAAGAAAATCCAATTCACATTGAGTTTCCTGATGCAGATGTCTTCACAACAACAATTCAAAAATCATGGACATTGTACTTTGATGGATCCTACACGCAAGAAGGCTCGGGGGCAGGAATTCTTTTTGTCACACCTGAAGGAGATAACATACCAAAATCATATCGATTGATGTTTCCTTGTACAAATAATATAGCTGAATATGAGGCATTGCTTATAGGGATAAAAATAGCCTTGGAATAGCAAATTATAGAGCTACAAGTCTATGGTGATTCACAACTTGTCATTAATTATATCAATGATGATTATCAGACTAAAGATGATAAGTTGTTACCTTACAAGAACATGGTGGATGATTTCAAAAAGTATTTTGTGTCAATCAAGTTTTCACAAATCTCAAGGATTGATAATAAAGCTGCAGATGCAATGGATACAATTGCTTCCTTGTTACAATTGTCAGAAGATCATACCATTATTCAAATCAAAATGGATCATCAGATCAATCAAATCAATCCAATCATAATACATCATTCGACTATTTGTTTTCAACAACTTTGAAAGCACATTTATCAAACTACGATTTGTCTTTCAACAACCTTGAAAGCAAATTTATCAAATCTACTATTTTTTTTCAACAACTTTGGAAGAAAAATTATCAAATCAAATCAACAACTATTTGTTTTTCATCATCATGAAAAGAAAATTTATCAAAATCCTGTTTGTTTTTAACAACCTTAGAAGCAAACATATCAATCAACTGTTTGTTTTTCATTATCATGGAAAGCAAATTTATCAAAATCACGTTTGTTTTTAACAACCTTAGAAGCAAACAAATCAATCAAACTATTTGTTTTTCATTTTCATGAAAACAAATAATCAAAATCCTGTTTGTTTTTAACAACTTTAGAAGCAAACTTATCAGTCCTATTTGTTTTTAACAACTTTAAAAACAAATTTATTAGCTATTATTTGTTTTCCAACAACTTTGGGAACAAATTTATCAAAAACAACAAAAAACAGTCATGGGCACTATGAAAACAGTCATGGGCGCTACATAAATCATTAAGGGTGCTACAGAATCATAGGCGCTATGGAAAGAATTAAGGGCGCTACAAAAAGCATCATGGGCGCTACAAAATCAAATGCGCTATGGAAATTACCAAGGGCGCTATGAAAATACTTAAGGGTGCTAAAATACAAACTTTCACAATCAAAACATCGATAAACATGCAACGAATGGAAAATTTTCAAGAAGCAAAAGTTTAACAGGGTACATACCGGGGGTCCATAGTACGCTGGTCGTTGATGTTGTCGGATGCGCTTGAAACAGTCCTGGTGAATCAGAAGTGCCATAATTATCCCTCCAGAGCTCAAAATTTATAATTTTTACTAGGTTAAAATGAGAAAATGACATGGAAAATGACATTTTTAACCTATTTAAAAGCAAAATTGGTGGATTTTAACACATTTTATCACAATAGGGGCAATTTTAGTTATCAATTTTTCATTTCACATCTTTCCATGTGAATTTCATCATATCATAATTTTCAAATGATGAATCGACATCTTCAAATCATAAACATCGAAAAATTTCAAAAAAGTTTAAAAATTCAAAAAATTCACAAAAATCAAAATCTTATCGATTCATCATTCGAGGGGGCATATACCTATCAACATTCGACAGTCAACATCTGGGGAAAATTTCAAAATTCTTTGAAGCAATGCATAAAACACATCACTTCAAAGAGGGACAAAATGTATACACCTAAAAATGGTCACATCACATAGTCTGGTAATTAATTAAATATTTTTAATATTTAATTAAATCTCTGAATTCAATCTGCGTATAAATAAATTTAAATAATTTATTTATATTGTTCATTCTTTCATTTCGATTAAATAAATAAGTTTATTTAATCATCTTTTCTTTTTCATTTCTTAATTAATTAAATAAACATTATGATTTATTTATATTAATTATTATTTAATCTTGGCTTGAATATTTTATTCAAATAAAGATTAAATATTTCTCTCTTTTAAATATATTCTTCTAATATCCATTCACAATTAAATATTCCAAAATATTTAATTAATTCTTCTAAAGTCACATCACAATTAAATATTCCAAAATATTTAATTAAATCTTCTATAGTTCTAAAATAAAAAATCAAACTCACATAAATGAAATTAAATAAATTTATTTATTTAATTAATTTGGGGATTATCTTGAACAACCAAGAAACAAACTGCCAAAAAAGAAAAAATAATTTCTCTGTTCCTGTGCAAGCTTGTTCTCGTGGGTTGAAGACATGCTTCCATTCTTCTCTCTAACCTCCCAACCTCTTCCATCTTCCTCTCAACCTCTCCATCTCTCACCATTCAAACTTACCAGACAACCTCATAGTCGTTGATCCTTGCCAGCGAGGATTTTGCCTGCAAAAAGCTATAAAAAGGATTGCCGAGTCTTTGCAATCACAGAGAAGCTTTCAATAGAATAACTATAGCCAAATTGCAATAGCATAAGTCTTTTAGCATTCAAGCATCATAGCAAAGCATGGTAGCATAGCATATCATGGACAATCATTCTCATTTCATAGCATCCTCAATTTACAGCCCCTGTGCATATCTGCATCAACATCTTCCCTTCACCAGCATATAGGATAGAGAAGCTCCTTCCTTTGCATACTCATTCTACAGGTTGCCATTCGGAGAAGCCTTGCTTACACAATCTGAGAGCAGTAGCTTCAAAAAAATCCCTGCAAATAGAGGAAGATGGAACGGCTCTGAAAGAAGCTCCATTTGTTTATTTAAATTCAAATTACTTGCTTTCCTTCAGTTTAATGTTTCATTTATGTGTTTTTGTTATTTCATTTTGATCATACATATTTAACATACACAGTATGTAATAACTCCAAGATAGAGATGTGAGCGAGGTCTTCCCCAATTGGTCAAGGAAGTTTTTTGGGATTTTGGTGGCTGTTGTTTTGGAGAACCTTGAATAGTCACCTTGGTACGATGGGTGTTGACAATACATTCTAGTAGTTTCTTAATAGTAATGGTATTGACATGGTCATCAACAACATGTATATGGTTCACTATAGTGGTATAGTCAAATTTGGCATTTGTGTAATTGGTGGAATTATTATTGGTCTTGTTACCCAAACCAGAGGCCTTTCATTTTCCATGGTCATGTAGAGGATCTATGATGAATTTATGGTCGCTATTGGATGATTGTTGTTGTTGTCCATTGACTTCAATAGTGCCATTTTCCACAAGGTCATGTATGATGTTCTTCAATTGTCAATATTCTGACAATTTATGTCCTTTGGTTCAATTGTAGTCGCAAAAGGCGTTATCATCCCACCAATATGGCTTGAATTTTCTTGGATTATACTGTTTTGGTTCAGGAAGTTGTATGACATTGTGTTGCAAGATTTGTTTAAAGATTGATTCAATCAGCTCCTAAAGGAGAGTATTGACTTTTTGTTGGAAAATTCCTTTGGGTTCTTGGTTGTTGTGTTTTTTGGACAACATTTGCAGTTTGTTCGATAGTTCTTGGTGCATTATCAGGCATATTAAGTCCTCTAAGTGTAATAGCAAGACCTGTATGTATAGTCTTCGCATCAATGACTCCATCATTAGTCACATTTTTGTTTCAATCCCAATATTTTTTTTTTTCATTTGAGGTGTTTTGGTGTTTGTGTTTTTGTTAGTAGTCTTAATTTCACCTTTGTCAATGAAGGCCTTCTCAAGGATAATTCCTTCCTCCACTAGGTCAGAAAATGAAGTACAATATTGAACTTGTAAATCATGTTTCAAGTTGAGTTGAGGTTCTCAATGAACATGACAATTTTTTATTTCTCATGTATTTCAACGAGACATCTACTAGCCAAACCCCTCCATCGTTGGAATAAGGTAACCAATTTTTCACCATCTTCTTGTGTGTTATGATATAGGGTGGAAATGGTTATTTCATTGCCAATGTTGAATGAAAAGTGTTCCACAAACTTGTTTACTAGTTCTCCCCATGTTCTTATGCTAGTTGGTAGATGTGCAAATGACTCCATGCTTTTGCCTATATGACTTCATGGGAAATGTCTCATTAAATATGTTGGTTTGTATGCAATGTCTATACAAGCCATGGAAAATTCTCTTATGTGTTCAATAGGATTTCCCTTCCCCTTATACTTAGGAAAGTTAGGTGTGGTATACCCATGTGGGAAGGGTGGCATGTATAGTTGTCAAATGGATAGGGACAAAAGTCTTTCGTGGAGTAAGCCTTGTTTTTGGACACTTGTATGCTTTCCATTTGTTGTTGTAAGGAAATAATTTGAGTGGCTACGACATCTACATGAGTCAATGATGGGTCTTGTGTATTTTGAGAGCTCATGTTGGTATTTTGGACTCCAAAGTTATGGGATGGATTTTAGTTTGGTACATGTGTATGTGATGGGTTTTTGTTTTGCATGTAGGAGATGTAAGGTGGTATTTGGTTTAGAGTATTTTGGTTATAGGTGGGAATTTGAGTGTTATGGAGAGGATTGGATTGGGTAAGCCATGAGCTTGTAAAAGTATGACCATGTGGATTTTGGTTGTTGTATTATGGGAGAGGTTCTTGGTTACCATGACGTGTAAAGAAGCCTTGGTTGCCATATTGTATATTTTGTAGAATGGAGCCTTAGGTATTGTTTTTCACATGTGTATGAGAAGCAGGCCCTTGTTGTGACACAATGGTATGTTGAGAGGCCCCCATGTTTGGTATAGCATTCATTTTGGGAGTCTTGTTGATGACAATATTTGGTCTCTTGGTTGAAATGCTTGTGCCAAATGAATTAGAGGATGATTCCCCCATGGTTTTTAATGTAGAAAATGGGTTGGACGAGGCACCAAAGGGTTGTGTCATATATTTTTTCATGTTTAACATGGTTCCTTGTGTCATTCCCTATGTTATTCCTTGTGTCATGCCTTGTGTAAAGTTTTTTCTACCAAGTGGTGAAGTATGGATTGTTGTTGTATTTTGTGCACTTCCTCCTAATAGCATAGATGTATTAAATTGTGGGATAGAGCCACTAGAAGTAAGTATATTGTGTCCTTGGTTTTGTTTATTTGGTGTAGGAATTGCTTGGAGGGTATTGAAATCAAACCCAAGAGGTAATGTAGCTCTTTTTGACAAAATTTTATCTAGGAAACATTGGGGGTCTAATGCCATAATTTCATCCACAAAAGAGGCTACTTCAAGATCTTACGTGACGACCTCTATTTATTCTATGGTGACAGTTCCTTGTTGGTCTCTAAGGATAAATTTTTTGAACGGATTAGGGAATGACTTTTGTGGTATAGGTGCCCCTTGGGCAGGCATGTCAAAAGGGTTGAAAAACTCATCATCTTGTGGAAATTTTATTCCTTTTCACTTCTGTTGCAACCTTTTTTTGACCATATAATACTTGCAAAAGGAGAATGAATTTGAAGGTGATATGTTATGGTGTCTAAGGTGACTATGCAAGGATTATGTCTAAGACGAAGGTTATGAAACTATGTTTTTGTATTTTTCAAGTATAGGATATGCCTAAGGATGATACCAAGTTATGGAATCAAAGTGACAAGATGTCGAAATATCAATAGGATGGTGTCACAATCAGGTCCAAGCTATGGTAATGTCTATGCAAAATGACTAGTTTTTTAGATTTTTCAAGGTATAAATGATTTCTAAGGATGATGTCAAGACAAGGAACCAAAGTGACAATAGTCAAATGTTAAGAGTGCCACAATGAGACCAAATTATTGAGAAATGTCTAAGGTATCCCAAATGGAATGCAAGTGTGGAAGAATGATAGGTAAAATGGTAATATGACCTAGGATGATGACTAAGGTATGACTATTAAGCACCTTATGGAAAACCCAAAGTAAGGTTGCTCAATAGAACTAAGATAGCCAAGGTTAAAAATCCAATTTATTAAGACTTCAATGATGGTAATGACTAAATGAAAGGGTTTGACAAAGGTGTTCTCAAACTAGCCTTGTGAAATGAGGATCCAACCTAAATGACAAAGGACTAAGGTAATGGAAAAGATTTTGAAGTCAAGACAAATCTGATTTGGTCACTATGGATTAGTCTCAAGTCTGATAAGTTTCTAAAGCTAAGTTCTACATCAAGGTGAATGCAAGATAAAGGATTCCCTATTGTTTTTCCTATGTTCAATGCAAGGTATGAAATGATGGATGGAAGGATGGATGATGAATGACAATTCTGTAAATTTGCAATTCTATGATCAAAGGACGAGGTAATGCTTAGGATTGATCAAAGAATGGCTTCATCTCAGCTTCCACTAAAATTTTCAATGATAGGAAATTGCATTATTTCAGGTCTCAGTTGTGGTCAATGACAATCATTTGCATCATCCTATAAATGGTAGTTGTGATGAATGATAGTCAGTTGTGGTTCACAGTGTATCTTGCTTGGTTTTGACTAAATTTGGACCAATTTTGAGGTGATTTTGTGAAGTTTGATTTTTGAAAACCCAACAAATAGTCTGAAGACACTTGTTTTGGTCTAGTATGAATGTGTAAATGTGTAATGTGTAATGTGTAATGTAATAATACACTTGTAGACACTTCACAACCTAGGCTAGAAAGGATACTACTTGTTGAGTCCCTACTTGGATTGCTCAAAACACCTAAACAAAGTGAACAATTAGAGATCTTGGTTGAAGATCCTAAGATCTTGTCAACCAAGGAAATTTTTGTCTCCACAATGAATGGTGGAATGTAGGGTGGCTTCAGAATGACTGCTCCTGTGCTAGCAAGTAAAAGGGTTTTTGGCCTCTAAAGCAAGTGGTTCTTAATATGTATTTCGAGGTAATACTGGTGCCTATATGTGAGGCGAGGTTAGATCTATAAATAGGCCCCCCAATCCCTTTGTTATAAATGGTTTTGACGTATCTCATAGATATTGAGGGTGACACTCATTTGTATAGGTTATCCCCACCATGTCATTGAAGACTTTCCAACAATCACAAATATTTATATAGTGGACCAAAACAAAGTACCACTTGGTTCATTCTGTCTTTCGAGTTAGGACCCCTAAGGGTAACAAAAGCAAGACAAGTATGTTGTTTTTTATCTCCAAGATCACACAAAGCATGAGGAGAGAGCATACACAACACCTTTTTCTCACACTCGTACATGATGTTCATTTTAAATCCAATTTCCAAATGTGTGGGTGATTATACAAATTCCAAAAGATTCTTTTGATTCTCAAAATCACCAAGTGGTGTGAGAGAAGAGCATACACACCTAAAGGCAAGATGCAAATCACAAGGCAATGAAGACACTTGTTCTTTTCAACCCTCAAAGCAATATGTGAAAAAGATAGTTGATGCAAGGTTAATTTTAGACCAATGAGTGAATATGCAAGTTACTTTTAACCAATGAGTGAAAAGATGCAAATTATTGTAAATTTTAAGCCTAATGAAGTGTAGATGCAAGGTTAATTTTAATCCCAATTAGTGAGTATGAAAAGAAGATAAGATAGATTAGCAATACCAAGTGAAATGCCTCATTTCCACCTATGCCACATTGGAAATCCAATGTCAATAACAAAAAACCCCTAGGTCATCAAATGCAAGAGACCTAATCTAAAATTTTTGATTGAAAACCTAAATCTTAAAGTAATAAGAAATTGTGCCATAGAAATAATAGTTGTGGCTCAAAACCAAAAGCAAATGCATCACAAGAATTGTGATTGTGTCATTCAAGATGTTGATTACGACTCAAAAAATTGATTACAGTTCTTGTCAACAACATATGTGGTTAATCCCTTGGTAGTTATGGTGAAAGACAGTCAATTGTGTCATTTTAACCTAGATATGCAAAATAACAAAAAATACATCAAAATCTAAACAACTAGAGACTAATATGATATGCAACTAGGGTTAATATAATGAAATTAAAAACTAGGTGACCAAAATTTGCAAGAAAAACTGAAAGATCAAATAAAGTCGAGATGTTCCCTAGTCTGAATTAGTTGTGTCATTCAATGTCATAGTTGTGGCACTCTGTAAAATAAAAATTGTGTCATTTTAGCTAGTGATTACATTGATTTGTACCTACGACCTGCAAAACTGAAATTTTCATGCGAATTCTACAAATTTGTCCTTTCACGTCAGGTTCACCAATGTAATCAGGGCTAAAATGATCAAAGTTAGGTAGCAATCCATATAAATCAAACCTTAATAAACAATGAAGCAAAAATAAGGATAAAGACATAAAACATAAAGCAATATTACCAAAGAGTCATCATACCACCATTGATTCACCTTCATTGCACTTCTCCATTTTGCTTGAATATGAATAATTTCCCTCACTTTTTTGAGTATGCAAATAGGCCTAATGAAAATGACAAAGAAAAATATTGAAGATTTTAATTGACTATGGATGTACTTGACTTGATTTTGATAGACTTGATAGCAAGATAGCATAAGATCACATAAGCTTGTGTAGGTAGGTGACAAAATGGCAATGAAAAGGTCTTTTATAGGAAAACCAAATTTTGAATGAAGGGATAAGATTAAAATTCAATAATCAATGGCCAAGAATGAAATATGTAGCATGGACTAGGGTTAGGGTAAATGATAAGGATTAATGTTCAAGATTAAATGATAAATAATTTAATCAAGGGTGGAGGTTAATTGAGACAAGAATAAATAAGGATCGACACAGATAAAGAGGTGAGAGGAAATTAAATATATATATATATATATAATTTAGGTGGCCAATAAATAATTAAATAGTTAAAAATAATTATTTAATTATAGAGGAATGTGACAAAAGGACCCTTTTGAATTAAATGATAATATAATTCAAAATTCAAGAGAGTGGACCAAATTAATTAAATAAAATTTATTTAATTTATGACAGAAGAGGCTAATGAATAATTAAGTAATTTAAAATAATTATTAATTATAGTGGAAGGTGATATAGAAATTAAATAAATAAGAATTTATTTAATTTTAGAAAGAAAGAGACTTAATTAGTGATGTAATTAAATAAATAAAACTTATTTAATTAATCAAGGAGGAATAAAGAGAAATAAATTAATTAAATAATTAAAATTATTCAATTATCAAAGATGAAAGTGGAAATGATGGAGAATTTAGGAGTTGCAAGCCTAGTACAAATTTTAGTGTCTACAGGTACCTTATGATGATTAATGGATTTTGGATGTATTGCAAGTACCATAGACATTCAAATATTGTTTATCTTATCTCTCTTTAATTATTCCTTTATAATCATGGTTAAACAAAACTAATACTTTTAGTTTACACCAAGGGGTGGGTGGTCCAAAAGTTGCTTTGTAATGGCCTAAAGCTTGTTGCTTCCCTTGCTTATCTATAAAAGGGAAACCAAGGCCGAATTTTGAATGGAGGTAGTAATAGAATATCATTTTTGAAAAGAAGAGAATTTTGATACATATTGTAATATCTTTTGAAGAAAATTAATGGAAAAGAAGATATAATTGATGGTCAAATTCTAGTTTTAATTTTTTGTTGAAGTAAATTGATGAATGTTATCTTTCTATCTCTAGTTTGATCTTTCCTTATTATTTAAATTAATATATCAAGGGTGTACTTGATTTATCAAAACACATTTGATGTCTTTGTGTGGTTAATTTAATTGCTTCCTTCAACTAAGGATTAAATTCTTTCAAGTAACTCACAGTAACCTAGGGAGAATCTTTGGGATCACTAAGAAGAGCCTGGTAACTATAATATTGCACGTTCATGCAAGTTATAAACATATGAAATGCAAAACAATTCAAATTTTAGCCAGAAGGAAGACACATATCATTCGCATCTTGAATCCATTGCCCAATAAGAAGAAGGAACTGATCATATATATTTCTAAAAATAATATCTCACAAAACATCATTCAGACATTTAATTTTCTGCCAGAGTAGGAGTAGAAGTTAGTTTTACATTTAAATCATCTATTTCAAAGCCCTCATGCCATATTGAAATAGATTGGAAAAAATCATTTAATTGAAGAAGTTGTGATCATATGAGGATGATCTAATTAAAATAATTGAGGATGATTTAATTGAAAAAAATGATCACATAAATCCTTCAAAGGTTTTAATCTACTTAGATATCACCATTTAATTGTGAAGAGCGTATTTTCATTGGTGATCAAGGTAAACTTTCCTAGGAATAGCAAAGCCTAAAGAGCAGGGAATTCCATCCAACTTGGTTTATTTCGTTCGTTGGCCAGATCCTTGTTAAACTTGAAGGCAAAGCTGGGCATACTTTTAGAGTTTAGAAATCTACAGATTTGGGAACCAAAACAACCTCTTGAGTTGATCATGCATAATCTGTTATACCCACTGGCACACCCTATCTCTCTCTGAATTGTTGGAGAACCTGCTCTAGTAGATGCCTCTCATGATAAGTTGTGTTTGAATAGTTTGAGCAATCAGGTATCTAGTATGCCAACAATATGGCAGATGCTTGGCATCATCCTCCTAAGTAGGTAAATCCCTATATGGCCTCTATGTAAATGCATCCAAAATATCAATACCATGCCTCCAGTATCCTACCTCATCAACTCGAGTTTGTGTGACTGTGCCTCCACAGATATACACATACGACAACCCTAGTGGCAGGTATCTATCTATCTGTGATCTAAAGACAACTATATGCT
This sequence comes from Sequoia sempervirens, assembly GCA_007258455.2. Classification (NCBI taxonomy): domain Eukaryota; kingdom Viridiplantae; phylum Streptophyta; class Pinopsida; order Cupressales; family Cupressaceae; genus Sequoia; species Sequoia sempervirens. The sequence goes on from VDFB02281492.1 coordinate 777,863,152, forward strand.
CCCATTCCCATACCATTAGTAGAATTGTCCCACATCTAATAGACTATGCATATTTATACATGACATCATACTACTGAAAATATACTATCATGAACATACAAGGTCCCCAGGTGTACACTATCACATCCTTCATCATACCCATGAGCATATCACCCTATCCTACTAGGAATCCATGACCTCATCAATCTAGAACCACCAAGCATCCAATCACACTGCATATCACCATAATCAACCTATTATATCTATCCACGAGCGTGTCCCATCAGATCTCATACTCCTCAACACACAACAAGGCTACATCATGAGTATCAAAGCATCATTGAACAGTCTCTAACCCATGATCAGGGTTATAAATAACCCACTCACCATGAATAGGAAGCCTCAGTATCCTCCATACACCCTTAAGAGTGACATTCACCTCTCTAGTCAGTAGGTGAAACAAGCTCATCTTTGAGTTCCACCTCTCTGCAAGTGTTGTCAATAGTCCCCTGTTAGCTTGAATCACAGGCATAAATATCACATGGTATGATCCTAAGGCATGTGGAACATCTCTCTCCTCATTCATATTTTCTCACAATCTGAATGATGATGGTCAGCTCTCTTGTGTGTAAATCAATGGAAGTCTCACCTACACTTATAAAAATTACATCATTTTAATCACAATGCCTCAATTAACTTATTCAACCTATTGCATATTGAAATTTGTCAAAAACTAAGTAAATATGGTCATCATTCAAATGCATTGTACAATCTTTCAAATGTGTCAAACCTATGTGATGCATTATGCAATTGTGAGTCAATTTTTCACATGTGTCACTCTATCATTCATATGTGTTGCACTAAAGCAAATGTGTCGCACCATCTAACAGTTGTGGTGTAGGAAATCACATGCGCCATTTTAACCTACATTTGTGATGCAACATTACACATGCAATGCACTTGATAATTGTGAGCAACATAAGTATTGTGGCTTTTCTACACTTGTGTCGAACATCACACATGCGGTGCACAAGCCTACACATATAGAAAATCTATAGACACATGTAGTGCAAAAACAACACCACATCTATTTGGTCTTCTTTGACCCCCTAAATCTAGAAAATTTGACAAAATCACAAAGGAGAGAGCACATATCATCGTGCTTGAACCCTCTGTCCACCTGAATGATCATACCCAGTATCCTCAGTGCACTGTGACTGGTACAAGCAACATAGCTCTATCACTTCAACTCAAAATCTCACTCCAAAGCTCCTAGAATTCTAAACTCAATGTGCACAAATGACCTATTTTGGACCGTCTAAGCCTATTTATAACCTTTTTGATTTAAGAGGCCCCTCTGCTTCATAATTGGTCACATCAACTTTCACCTTTAAATTCTTATCAAGCCCTACGTTGACCTATAAGCCTAGCTTTCCACTGTCATTGCATTTGCGCCTATCAAATTGACGTGTCGATAAATTTGCCAATTTTTTCAGATTTTTTTTAAAATTTGTCAATTTTCCTGAGGGGGCATTTCCTATCCTACTTTAACCAAGTCATACTAGGGCAGGTCTTGGGCTGAATTTTCCTAATTATTCTTTGACACAACATTCAAAATCTCATTGTATCAAAGAGGGGTAATGTCATGCCCAAAAATTTTTATCAAGAAAACCTAATAATTTTTTTTTAAAACACATTAATTAAGTTAATTATTGCCCTAAGGATTTGGGGTGAAACACTAAACATGATATGAGCCAAGTACCGATACAAAATTTATCTATGTGATTAATGTTATACCCTCCTTGGATTGACTATGTTATGATAGATTTGATAGGAACCAAAGACCCCTGTGAATCTCATGATAAAATTTACTTGATTGATCTTTATTCAATTTAATCTACGTCATTTATTGACTAGTTAACAATTCATTCTTCTCAATACTAAGGGTATGACGATATTGAATTCTAATAGTGAAGTCTAAAGGAATAAGGATCCCAAATAAATGTAACATGCGTTGGAAATAATTGTTTCTCTAACCCCCTTTTTTTTTTGTTATTTTGTTTAATATACTTTCTAAACATTATTGAATATTAATATGATATTGTTGTTTGATCAACCAGCCCAAAGGATCAATTGTTAAGGTTTAACCCTAATTCTCTAACATCAATACTAGTAGTATTATTAGATCCTTAAAATGGTGCCAATATTTAATAACTAATAATATTAATATTTAAGTCACCAAAATTCATTATTGTCATCGTAACAATAATGGTAATAAATATCAAGTTTTTTTTTTTTAATAATAATAATTTTATTATTAAAATCACAATATTAACATTAACATGAAGATAATAATAATTTTATTAATGACGATATTAATATTGCTATAACTTAATCCAAACTATCTAATAATCTTGTTATCAATAAAATATTCATTTCACCTTAATAATAAATAAATAAATATTTGCTTATTTATTTATTTAACCACTAAATATTACAACTTTACAATTAATAACACCTTATTAATACCACTACTAATTAAACCACAAGAATATTGCAACATGATTTTCCAATTCCTATGCAACATTACTTTATTGATCTTATGCGTTATTATTTTGGGGAAATGGAATATTAAACTCCATTTTATAAAACTCAGCTCCATTCTAAAAGTATGTCGGTGCCCTATTCTCAGGAATGAGGGAAACCCTAAATGTCTCCTCACAATTTTTATTCTCTGCATTTCTCTTAAGATGAGGAAGGCATAGTTGTTGAATGGAGCGAGTGTGGAGGCCCAAAACAGATTTTAAGCAGATCCATGTGTATGTGAGTATATAGGAGTATAAATAGGAATTTCTTCTTTTCAGTTTAAAACTACAAGCAGCTACATCATTGTTTTTTTTATTTATATTTTATATTCGTTTTTTTTTTCAACTGTACAGGTTTTGGATCTGCAAACTCCTTGCACTGTGCATTAAGTCTCATCTGCCATTACATTCTATGGATAGAGTTTGAGTTTATTTATTTATTTATTTTTAATATTTTATTCTATTTATTTTAAACATGCATTATTACTGCAGAGACAACAGTTTAAAACTGCTCTTTTATTTGCTATGATGCACAACAATTTTATTTGCTGCAATGCACAGCAATAGAAGGCCCCTGTTTCTATGTTTTTTTTCATTTATTAATAATATTTATTTACTTATTTTGAAGCTGTTGTTTGCACCTCACAGCCAACACATTGATTTTCTTCTCACAAATATATATATATATATATTAATGATGTATGGATTGAATAAAATTAGTTGTTTATTTTATATATATATTGCAGATTTATTTAAATAAAAAAAACACAATAATGAAGAAACCCTTCTTCTTCTTCTTCTTCTTTTTATTCATTTTAAATTTGCCTACTCTTACGGATCTACAATGTATCTTCTCTTTTCTTTTTTTTTTTGCTGCAGTCACAGAAGAATACATTTTTATTTAATGTTATACTGCTGCTATAGAATAACAAATGTAATTTTATTTTCCTTTTTGCTACTCTTACTATTTTGTTTTATATTCATTTGATAGCATGCAGTTGAGGAAAAAGAATAGCTGAAATAAATAATATCAGATATGGATCATTTAAATATATAATTTCCGTTTTGAGAATACAAGTGATGCTTGTATTATTTATCCTTTGATAGCAGCTAACTCTAATTTTATTTTCACAACAAGTGCCTTTATTTTCTAACAGAAAATTTACTACTTTATTCAACAATTTATTAATAACAATATTGCTATTTTTTTTTTATTGTTTAACAATATATATAAAAGGAAAGCTATTTAAAAATATTTATTAATACCACAGGAACCTAGGCAATGCTGGCCCCTTTGTCCTTTTGATTTATTTCTTTTTATTTATGTATATATTTTAGATGTATTCTAATTGAAATTTATTAAATTAAATGAATAATATATTATATATAAATATAATAAATATCATATTATATAGTATTTATGCATGCATGTATTATGTTTTTTTTTGTTTTAAATTCACAAATACATTATATGAATATAATATATATACAATGGATATTTATACTTAATGAAGTGTATACATGCATTCCATATATATATGTTATGTATATACATTTATAAAGTGGTACATATATGTTTTTTTTTTTTAAGATATAAGAATAAATAAAACTGTTTTATTGTTAGTAATTATATCATAACAAAAATTTAAGTGAAGAATTTATATAAATCTTTAAACCATATTGATGCATAAAGTTTCCATTTGCAAATAAAAATGAAATAGTAAATACAAATGATTTGACTAAACAATGACTCCTTATATGTATGTTGATCTCATTCACAAATGCTCTTTTTGACCTACTCCTAATCCATATACCCACATGGTCCATTATACTCTAATCCTTCTTCTTTAAGACTATAACCATCATTTACAAGCACCCATTTTGTCAACATAGGTCCATTATACTAATTCTATTAACATAATGCAACATACCCCTTCAAAGTCTAAACACAAGAGCCTTTCATATACATCATGAACAATATCATAATCTTTCATATGCCAAATGTAAGCATCTCTCCTTTTGACACAATATCACAAGAGCATTTTCTTTTCCCTTTACACAAAAGATACAAGTTCTGCTACTTTTAAGTTCACATATTAAATTTGATACACAATGATGAAACAAGTAAGATGCCAATGAAACAAACCTCATTCTTTCATTCTTTCATTTTACAATGAAATGCTAGCTCTCAATATTACAAACAATTTTAAGGGATACAATGATCATCATACAGAAGAGTAAAGGCTTGCTCTATCCCATATTTACTTTCGTTCTTTGTAACAATATGTAAAATCCTTTCTTAAAACTTGCAATACTAAATTAATATCTATGAACTAAGTAATTTACATGCCAGTGAGGGAAAACTTTCTCTTTACATTTAAACAATATAGTATCTCTTGATATCACAACCAATACTTAAGAACGTAATGAGTAACAAATGGAATAAGATATGCTCTCCACCCTACCTTAATGGCATCATGAAGCCTCATGGGCTCTAGCCATACCCCCGAGCAAGAAATAAATGAATACCAGTGATCTTGGTAGGAAGACTAACAAGAATAACTTATCTATGATTTTCCATCTACCCATTAACCAAGCACACTCTAAAATTTCATACACAAAAACTTGGTCTCTTCCCTGACTTGTTTGAAAGCTACAACAAAATAGTTACACAACAACAAACTTCCTACTTAAGCAAATTTAATAACAATGAGGAGAATAACTTATCTTCACAATTTTGTTCCTTGATCATCTCCTTTGCATGTGAGAGCCCCTTGTTCCCTTCCAACTTTTTTTTCTCTTCTTTCCCCAAATTCTCAATCCAAAAACAACATTTCTCCAAGAGGAGAAGTGGGTAGCATCCATTTCCTCTTTTCCATCCAAGTATATAGGAATTCAACTTGAATTCACTTGAATGAGAGAGAGACACTTGTCACTCTCTCATTTGATCTTGGAATACACATCCCCACAAGTTAGAACTCACACATGTGTGAGACTTTTGGGGAGATGGGGAATGTACTATGACACTCTACCCAACATCCCTTACAAGGTGGCTTCACACATGTGAAATCCTTGATGCTCTTCCCAAGTTCATTAATGAACTTTGGGGAGTGTGGCGGGAGAGTGAGAAGTCACTTCTCCCAACTCCCAAGAACTCAAATTCGTCACACTATTTCAAGTGGACTTTTGAAGGGTCAATTCATGTCCCAAGGACAAGGTCTCATGTCCAAAAGGTCCCCCTTCCATAGGTATAAGCCTTAGGGGTCTATTTTTGCACTAATATCAATAAAATTGACCAAACAACACTCTAAAAGGACCACTTTAAATACCAATTCGAAATTCAAGCTTTAACTATGGATTTCAAAACCCTAATTATACTTACACCCTTAATCACTTGACTTAATTTAATAAGGCTCCACAAAACATGCTTACACCAAATTACCAATCATTGAAACCTTTACACAAAACCCCAACTACCTCCTAGTTCATAGGGTCAAAATTTAAAACTTCAAAAGCTAAATATTTAACTTGGGTTTTGATGATTCAACCTTTTACCCTTGACATTACTCTTGCATGTATTTTTCTAAATACATGTTAGGTTAAAAATATAATAAATACCTCAAGTATACTCCTCATTGATTAGAGTTGTCCTTTAAATTTACCTTGATGGTGCTTAGCTAGTGATCCTCCTGGAAACTCCTTCCCGATCTTCCCAAAGTCTCGCTTTGTCCCTAACTATTATTATTTTCCAAGTAACATGAAACTTATTATCGAGATTCAAACCAATGTTAGGTACACACACAATTCCTTAGTTCATATCGCTCTAAGTGTATTCTTCATATGGTACTTGTTCAAGAATCTAAATATTATTTGTTCACATTCATTCTTAATAGTTTGCCCATTTTCATTTAATAAAGAGAATTTGTCACAATAATCATTTAAACTAGTTCATAAGAAATTCAAAATATTAAACATGGAATTGGGTTAAATCATCAATTTATTCACCAAACAAGAATAACTGAACTGATCGAGGTATCACACAATTTATAGACAGGGTTGGGCCTCACAGGTAAAATGTAGACATTGAAAAATGTCCCAAACTTGCAAGTAACATTTTCTCACTAATTTGAGTTTTTTTCTACACAATTAAATACTTTTAATTATTTAATTATTTCCTAATATCATATTCTAAACTATTAATTAAATAATTTTAAATTATTTATTAATTGATCTTATCTTTTTTTATTCTTTTTGATTAATCAAATAAATCTTATTTATTTAACTATTTCACTAATTTCCCTCCTTTCTCCTATAATTAAATTGTTATTTTTAATTATTTAATCATTCATTTTTTCCCTTTTTCTTCTATAATTAAATACATTCTTATTGATTTAATTATTTATCATTTCGCTCTTCAATTATTAAACAATTGTTTCTAATTATTTAATTATTTACCATTTCCCTCCATCTATGATTAAATAATTGTTTTCAATAATTTAATATCCCATATTCCTCTTTTCTTTTACAATTAATCAATTATTTTTATTTATTTAATTATTCATTTCCCCTCTCCTAAATTAAATAATTGTTGTAATTATTTTATTTATTTATTCTTATTCAAGCCCTATTTCTCACCTAAATTGTTAGATCATGGTCCCTTCTTCCCATCCTTATTTGTCTTCTTCTTAATTAATTGTTAGGATAGATGGCATTAAGATTTTTATCCTAAGTTTATTTATGTGTCTCCACATTCTTTGAAAAGTTTTCTAAGGGACATGAGGGACAAAATATTTATTATTCATTTTCCTATGACAAATGTTAATTGCATTCAAAGAGGTGGACCCATTATAGTGGTAGTTACAAAACATTTTAGAGGCATGTTCCTCTTGGGCATCCAACTTTGTGGGTAGGTACCACTTTAGAGTGTATGTCCTTACATGTTATTTGCATGTTTCGCATGCTCTTACATGGTTGGGTGCCCAAGTTTGCATGTTGGTGCATGTTCATGCATGTAGCCATCGAGCCATTCGAGAGTTATGGAGCACTCAAGTTTGACCAATTCCTATTGGTTGTGGGTTAGGCACCCATGTGAAGGCCATGTGATACTTTAATATTTTATTCAATATTAATGGGTTGTCCACTAAGCAGGGCATGGGTTTTTCCAAGTGGTTTTTCTTGTTGTTTTGGGGATACCATTTATGGTATTCGACTATCCCACAAAATTCTATATATTAGAGCCTTGAGATGCTAGTTTAGTATGAGTTATTTGCAGGTTGTCAGAGCGATGAAGTGCTACCAGATTATAGAGAGGATTGTTGTATTGATGTACTTCCTTGAGGATTAATACAAATATTGGATCTCTTTGCGTGTGGATTTTTTTCTTGCAATGGTTTCTCCATGTATATCTTGTGTCAATTGTGTTGATGACTTGTGGTTTTGCAGTTTTTTCTTTCATTGTTACAACTATCAATCACTTAATCATTTTAAGGTAATCTTGTAAACATAATTATAGATTTCAAATCACTTTAATAAGTTCATATTTTTGGAATTTATACCTTGATTTTTAACATTTGGTATCAAAGCTAATGGTTATGTTAGGAGAGGGACACCTTTCTTTATGAGTGTTGAAGGTTTTTTGGTTGCACTGGGAGCTTGTGCACTATGGTTTTTAATATTTATGAAGAAGATTGTAAACCATGGCTTCTACCTCTCGTATAGATATTGAGAAGTTCAATTACACTAGCTACAAGATGTGGATGTTGAAGATGGAGGATCTCCTTGAAGAGAGAGATTAGTGGTTGGAAATTTCAAATAAAAAGAAACTAGAATCAACATATGATGAAGATTGGAATAAAATGGACAAGGCATGGGGAGCCATTCGATTGTGTCTTACATATTTTTTCCTCTTGAATTCTTTCGAAGAATCTACTATATGTAATTTGTGGAAAAGAATAGGTGATATCTATCAAACTAAAAGTTTAACTAATAACTTACATATCTCAAAATATTTTTTTATTTTTTGAAAATCAAGGATGGTAATTCTATTGTAGAACATTCAAATACTTTTAATATGATTATAATTCAACTTTCATCAGTATATGTTAAGATAGAAGAGGAAGATAAATGTATTTTGTTGCTTTATTCTTTACCTAAATTTTGGGAAAATCTAATTATTGTCATGAGTGGTGGTGGTGCAAAACTAAATATGGATAGTCACATTGCAATATTTCTTTCAGAAGAGATGAGGAGAAATTCCATGAATGAAGGCTCCCAAGATGTCTTGCATGTGCAAGGAAGGTCCAAAGAAAAGGAGGGCCTAAAGGGGACAAGAAGA